>CAUIUS010000015.1:467500-952092 GCA_961210405.1 Drosophila mercatorum | reverse complement strand
GAAGTCCATTAAAAATTGGACGTATGTATATGAATCGAATGAGAGTCCACTGTGAACATTTCTTCAAAATAATCAAAGTTGAATCAAAAAGTTGAAATGATGCTTAATTTAGCAATTCACATAATTAATATGATTTGTCCAGAAAAAACAAAGGAGAGATCCTTACGTCTCTTTGAATGTGCCAGGTCAGGAGCAAGACTTAAAATACATTTCTCAGTTTAACTCAACCCCAACGCTGTCATAGCATATGGATCTCGGAGAACTGAATGAAAATCAACCAACTGGGTCGAGCGCTCGATCTGCATAAAAGCATATAAATAATCTACCCATGCAAAGCCAAAGCTGAGCCTGAACTGATCGAACAAATTTTGTCCTTAACTTTAACAAGGTTAATAAAAACGCCAGAAAATAAAGAATGGCATCCAATCTCTCATGTCATAAAAGGCCCAATTTCATTGAAATCACGAAACGAAACGGAGACAAAAGTATTGCTCACTGGAAAATTTGTGAAACTATCAAAACTATCTGTTCCTGTGGATTTTTTCAATTTACCAAAGACATCAATTGCATTAAATAAAAATAAAAATTGATGAATGAGATCATATGTATATCATATATGAAAGTGATCCGATCGAGTTTTTCTGGCTTTCTCCCGATTCACCCTACTTACCTGAATGCACCAATCACATAGGAATAAGTATAGGTATGGGCTTTGGCAATAAGTCACGGACTCAATCGAAACGTTAAGCTCCAGAAGTCTGCGCTAAAAAAGTATGAAAAGTAGTAGTAACAAAGCAAGTATCATAAGCATCTGCATAACTACTATTGTCGAGCACTGAAACAGCAACCCCTGAAGCCATCTGAAGAGTTGGGAAAGTAACCTGAAAAGTTACAGCAAAAGCATAATCAGATTACGGAATAAAAACAGGCACCTTGAACGAGCAGCATAAAAATATCTATTTCGGGCAATATTCAGAATGTGTCAAAGCAGCTGCGGATGCAGCTGTTGCTGTGCTATAAGCCACGTATAGTCGAATTATGCTGCACCGATTGGATGAGGGCTAGAAAGCACCAGAAAGGGTGGCAAGCCAAGAGGACTATATCTACTATTCTAATCATATTGACACCAAGTAAGGTAAGCCAGAAAGTCGACAGCGCGTTTGTCGTAGCTTGCGTTACTGGCAAACGGATTTTTCTGTTGCTGATTTCGCAACATCACCTAAAATGCATTCTGAGTATCTCCTAGTCAGGCAGCCCGACTAGAGTCTGCTTGCTACTTTACTTCTTTAGTATTCAATGCGTTTCATAGTAATCTGTCGAGCTGATATATCAATCATTGTTAGCGCTGACGATCTATGCAAACACGAATTGTAGCCACTGCAAGTGTAATACCCACCCAACCACACAGCCACTGACCCAATCCATGGATCCAGTTAACCGCCCCCAAACCAATCCATGCGTATCGAGCGCTCCACCGAGGTGGTTGACTTTCATTCAGGTCTGCAAGATCCATATAGTTTGATGGGACCTGACCCGCAAATGCCATGTAATGTCAAAAAAAAAAAAAAAAAAAATCATTTTAGCTCTGCACCTGACCTGGAGAAAAACGAGATTGTGTGTAAAAGCACATTTTCTGGATAATTCCAATAAATTATTGACAAATTATTCTCAATTCTTCTTGTATATTTATTATTTAATGAGCGAGCGATCGAGTGAACGCGTATGTATGGACAGGAGGAAAACCTATTCGTTATGCAAACGAGATTATGCGATAGCAACTATTCGACTTTTGATTCATATGAATTTTAATCACACTGCATTAATATTTTAAGGTAATTTTTAAATTTTTTATGGTTGGATGGTGATTTCTGCAACGGCAATTTCAATAACTAAGAACAATATTCAGCTAATGCAGTGCAATGCCGAAAGCAACTGTTTAGAAGTGGTCTATAAAGAAAGGGTGTAGGCTACTCCGACGGTCATACATAAGTGCTAACGTCTGTCAGTTAGCTTGCTCTTGCTCATGCCTAAAGAGAACAAAAATAAGTTCCTAACTGGAACGTAAAGGCATAAGCATAATATATGGGATCGCCAGCAACTTTAGCATTTTCAGTTCAGTCTGCAAGCAGAAACTTGAGCGTTTGAATTCTCCTAGAATATTCGATTTTTATATATTAAATAGACAATATACGACTTTAATAGTAATTTGAACTGCATTTGCAATAATTGAGAAATGTAAAATGGCTGACCCAAAGTATAAAATCGTAGGGTGGAATTGAAGCTCAAGGCGGACCCATCCTATCCATCCCACGGAAAACCCCTAGCCAAGTAGGACCCAGACAACAGTCGAATGTCAAATATCCTATGGCGAACGCCTTCGATCAGCACCAGAACGATGTTGGAGCTTTAATGTAAATGCTGCGATACGAACTGCGGCACTCGCACTCGCACTCATTGAAAAAGTAAATTTTTAGGCCAAAATGATAAGTTTTGAGACCTCGACGTCTGCTTTTGTCTCCGGAAATTTCACTCCAGATGAAGATATATCCTATCAATCATGCAATGTGAAGAGACAAAAGCAACATCCTACAATGTGAACTCCCATCCGAGCATCAAAAATATAAAAATTACATTTAAAATGTAAATTCATTGGGAATATCGTGTTCTTATATTGGAAGAATAAATTACTATTAAGTCAGAAAATCATTTGAAATCAGCAAATGAATTGGAGCTTTGCTCTGAGTATTTGAAGTCCATTAAAAATTGGACGTATGTATATGAATCGAATGAGAGTCCACTGTGAACATTTCTTCAAAATAATCAAAGTTGAATCAAAAAGTTGAAATGATGCTTAATTTAGCAATTCACATAATTAATATGATTTGTCCAGAAAAAACAAAGGAGAGATCCTTACGTCTCTTTGAATGTGCCAGGTCAGGAGCAAGACTTAAAATACATTTCTCAGTTTAACTCAACCCCAACGCTGTCATAGCATATGGATCTCGGAGAACTGAATGAAAATCAACCAACTGGGTCGAGCGCTCGATCTGCATAAAAGCATATAAATAATCTACCCATGCAAAGCCAAAGCTGAGCCTGAACTGATCGAACAAATTTTGTCCTTAACTTTAACAAGGTTAATAAAAACGCCAGAAAATAAAGAATGGCATCCAATCTCTCATGTCATAAAAGGCCCAATTTCATTGAAATCACGAAACGAAACGGAGACAAAAGTATTGCTCACTGGAAAATTTGTGAAACTATCAAAACTATCTGTTCCTGTGGATTTTTTCAATTTACCAAAGACATCAATTGCATTAAATAAAAATAAAAATTGATGAATGAGATCATATGTATATCATATATGAAAGTGATCCGATCGAGTTTTTCTGGCTTTCTCCCGATTCACCCTACTTACCTGAATGCACCAATCACATAGGAATAAGTATAGGTATGGGCTTTGGCAATAAGTCACGGACTCAATCGAAACGTTAAGCTTCAGAAGTCTGCGCTAAAAAAGTATGAAAAGTAGTAGTAACAAAGCAAGTATCATAAGCATCTGCATAACTACTATTGTCGAGCACTGAAACAGCAACCCCTGAAGCCATCTGAAGAGTTGGGAAAGTAACCTGAAAAGTTACAGCAAAAGCATAATCAGATTACGGAATAAAAACAGGCACCTTGAACGAGCAGCATAAAAATATCTATTTCGGGCAATATTCAGAATGTGTCAAAGCAGCTGCGGATGCAGCTGTTGCTGTGCTATAAGCCACGTATAGTCGAATTATGCTGCACCGATTGGATGAGGGCTAGAAAGCACCAGAAAGGGTGGCAAGCCAAGAGGACTATATCTACTATTCTAATCATATTGACACCAAGTAAGGTAAGCCAGAAAGTCGACAGCGCGTTTGTCGTAGCTTGCGTTACTGGCAAACGGATTTTTCTGTTGCTGATTTCGCAACATCACCTAAAATGCATTCTGAGTATCTCCTAGTCAGGCAGCCCGACTAGAGTCTGCTTGCTACTTTACTTCTTTAGTATTCAATGCGTTTCATAGTAATCTGTCGAGCTGATATATCAATCATTGTTAGCGCTGACGATCTATGCAAACACGAATTGTAGCCACTGCAAGTGTAATACCCACCCAACCACACAGCCACTGACCCAATCCATGGATTCAGTTAACCGCCCCCAAACCAATCCATGCGTATCGAGCGCTCCACCGAGGTGGTTGATTTTCATTCAGGTCTGCAAGATCCATATAGTTTGATGGGCATGACATCATGTAATGTTAAAATAAAAAATCATTTTAGCTCTGACCTGGAGACAAACGAGCACATTTTCTGGATAATTCCAATAAATTATTGACAAATTATTCTCAATTCTTTTTGTATTTTTATTATTTAATGAGCGAGCGATCGAGTGAACGCGTATGTATGGACAGGAGGAAAACCTATTCTTATGCGATAGCATAAATTCATTGGGAATATCGTGTTCTTATATTGGAAGAATAAATTACTATTAAGTCAGAAAATCATTTGAAATCAGCAAATGAATTGGAGCTTTGCTCTGAGTATTTGAAGTCCATTAAAAATTGGACGTATGTATATGAATCGAATGAGAGTCCACTGTGAACATTTCTTCAAAATAATCAAAGTTGAATCAAAAAGTTGAAATGATGCTTAATTTAGCAATTCACATAATTAATATGATTTGTCCAGAAAAAAACAAAGGAGAGATCCTTACGTCTCTTTGAATGTGCCAGGTCAGGAGCAAGACTTAAAATACATTTCTCAGTTTAACTCAACCCCAACGCTGTCATAGCATATGGATCTCGGAGAACTGAATGAAAATCAACCAACTGGGTCGAGCGCTCGATCTGCATAAAAGCATATAAATAATCTACCCATGCAAAGCCAAAGCTGAGCCTGAACTGATCGAACAAATTTTGTCCTTAACTTTAACAAGGTTAATAAAAACGCCAGAAAATAAAGAATGGCATCAATCTCTCATGTCATAAAGGCCCAATTTCATTGAAATCACGAAACGAAACGAGACAAAGTATTGCTCACTGGAAAATTTGTGAAACTATCAAAACTATCTGTTCCTGTGATTTTTCAATTTACCAAAGACATCAATTGCATTAAATAAAAATAAAATTGATGAATGAGATCATATGTATATCATATATGAAAGTGATCCGATCGAGTTTTCTGGCTTTCTCCGATTACCTACTACCTGAATGCCCAATCACATAGGAATAAGTAAGGTATGGGCTTGGCAATAAGTCACGGACTCAATCGAAACGTTGCTTCAGAAGTCTGCGCTAAAGTATGAAAGTAGTAGTAACAAAGCAAGATCATAAGCATCTGCATAACTACTATTGTCGAGCACTGAAACAGCAACCCTGAAGCCATCTGAAGAGTTGGGAAAGTAACCTGAAAAGTTACAAAAGCATAATCAGATTACGGAATAAAAACAGGCACCTTGAACGAGCAGCATAAAATATCTATTTCGGGCAATATTCAGAATGTTCAAAGAGCTGCGGATGCAGCTGTTGCTGTGCTATAGCACGTATAGTCGAATTATGCGCACCGATTGGATGAGGGCTAGAAAGCACCAGAAAGGTGGCAAGCCAAGAGGACTATATCTACTATTCTAATCATATTGACACCAAGTAAGGTAAGCCAGAAAGTCGACAGCGCGTTTGTCGTAGCTGCGTTACTGGCAAACGGATTTTCTGTTGCTGATTTCGCAACATCACCTAAAATGCATTCTGAGTATTCCTAGTCAGGCAGCCCGACTAGAGTCTGCTTGCTACTTTACTTCTTTAGTATTCAATGCGTTTCATAGTAATCTGTCGAGCTGATATATCAATCATTGTTAGCGCTGACGATCTATGCAAACACGAATTGTAGCCACTGCAAGTGTAATACCCACCCAACCACACAGCCACTGACCCAATCCATGGATTCAGTTAACCGCCCCCAAACCAATCCATGCGTATCGAGCGCTCCACCGAGGTGGTTGATTTTCATTCAGGTCTGCAAGATCCATATAGTTTGATGGGCATGACATCATGTAATGTTAAAATAAAAATCATTTTAGCTCTGACCTGAGACAAACGAGCACATTTTCTGGATAATTCCAATAAATTATTGACAAATTATTCTCAATTCTTTTGTATTTTTATTATTTAATGAGCGAGCGATCGAGTGAACGCGTATGTATGGACAGGAGGAAAACCTATTCTTATGCGATAGCATAAATTCTTGGGAATATCGTGTTCTTATATTGGAAGAATAAATTACTATTAAGTCAGAAAATCATTTGAAATCAGCAAATGAATTGGAGCTTTGCTCTGAGTATTTGAAGTCCATTAAAAATTGGACGTATGTATATGAATCGAATGAGAGTCCACTGTGAACATATCTTCAAAATAATCAAAGTTGAATCAAAAAGTTGAAATGATGCTTAATTTAGCAATTCACATAATTAATATGATTTGTCAGAAAAAAACAAGGAGAGATCCTTACGTCTCTTTGAATGTGCCAGGTCAGGAGCAAGACTTAAAATACATTTCTCAGTTTAACTCAACCCAACGCTGTCATAGCATATGGATCTCGAGAACTGAATGAAAATCAACCAACTGGGTCGAGCGCTCGATCTGCATAAAAGCATATAAATAATCTACCCATGCAAAGCCAAAGCTGAGCCTGAACTGATCGAACAAATTTTGTCCTTAACTTTAACAAGGTTAATAAAAACGCCAGAAAATAAAGAATGGCATCCAATCTCTCATGTCATAAAAGGCCCAATTTCATTGAAATCACGAAACGAAACGGAGACAAAAGTATTGCTCACTGGAAAATTTGTGAAACTATCAAAACTATCTGTTCCTGTGGATTTTTCAATTTACAAAGACATCAATTGCATTAAATAAAAATAAAAATTGATGAATGAGATCATATGTATATCATATATGAAAGTGATCCGATCGAGTTTTTCTGGCTTTCTCCCGATTCACCCTACTTACCTGAATGCACCAATCACATAGGAATAAGTATAGGTATGGGCTTTGGCAATAAGTCACGGACTCAATCGAAACGTTAAGCTTCAGAAGTCTGCGCTAAAAAAGTATGAAAAGTAGTAGTAACAAAGCAAGTATCATAAGCATCTGCATAACTACTATTGTCGAGCACTGAAACAGCAACCCCTGAAGCCATCTGAAGAGTTGGGAAAGTAACCTTAAAAGTTACAGCAAAAGCATAATCAGATTACGGAATAAAAACAGGCACCTTGAACGAGCAGCATAAAAATATCTATTTCGGGCAATATTCAGAATGTGTCAAAGCAGCTGCGGATGCAGCTGTTGCTGTACTATAAGCCACGTATAGTCGAATTATGCTGCACCGATTGGATGAGGGCTAGAAAGCACCAGAAAGGGTGGCAAGCCAAGAGGACTATATCTACTATTCTAATCATATTGACACCAAGTAAGGTAAGCCAGAAAGTCGACAGCGCGTTTGTCGTAGCTTGCGTTACTGGCAAACGGATTTTTCTGTTGCTGATTTCGCAACATCACCTAACATGCATTCTGAGTATCTCCTAGTCAGGCAGCCCGACTAGAGTCTGCTTGCTACTTTACTTCTTTAGTATTCAATGCGTTTCATAGTAATCTGTCGAGCTGATATATCAATCATTGTTAGCGCTGACGATCTATGCAAACACGAATTGTAGCCACTGCAAGTGTAATACCCACCCAACCACACAGCCACTGACCCAATCCATGGATCCAGTTAACCGCCCCAAACCAATCCATGCGTATCGAGCGCTCCACCGAGGTGGTTGACTTTCATTCAGGTCTGCAAGATCCATATAGTTTGATGGGACCTTACCCGCAAATGCCATGTAATGTCAAAAAAAAAAAAAAAATCATTTTAGCTCTGCACCTGACCTGGAGAAAAACGAGAGATTGTGTGTAAAGCACATTTTCTGGATAATTCCAATAAATTATTGACAAATTATTCTCAATTCTTTTTGTATATTTATTATTTAATGAGCGAGCGATCGAGTGAACGCGTATGTATGGACAGGAGGAAAACCTATTCGTTATGCAAACGAGATTATGCGATAGCAACTATTCGACTTTTGATTCATATGAATTTTAATCCACTGCATTAATATTTTAAGGTAATTTTTAAATTTTTTATGGTTGGATGGTGATTTCTGCAACGGCAATTTCAATAACTAAGAACAATATTCAGCTAATGCAGTGCAATGCCGAAAGCAACTGTTTAGAAGTGGTCTATAAAGAAAGGGTGTAGGCTACTCCGACGGTCATACATAAGTGCTAACGTCTGTCAGTTAGCTTGCTCTTGCTCATGCCTAAAGAGAACAAAAATAAGTTCCTAACTGGAACGTAAAGGCATAAGCATAATATATGGGATCGCCAGCAACTTTAGCATTTTCAGTTCAGTCTGCAAGCAGAAACTTGAGCGTTTGAATTCTCCTAGAATATTCGATTTTTATATATTAAATAGACAATATACGACTTTAATAGTAATTTGAACTGCATTTGCAATAATTGAGAAATGTAAAATGGCTGACCCAAAGTATAAAATCGTAGGGTTGAATTGAAGCTCAAGGCGGACCCATCCTATCCATCCCACGGAAAACCCCTAGCCAAGTAGGACCCAGACAACAGTCGAATGTCAAATATCTATGGCGAACGCCTTCGATCAGCACCAGAACGATGTTGAGCTTTAATGTAAATGCTGCGATACGAACTGCGGCACTGCACTCGCACTCATTGAAAAAGTAAATTTTAGGCCAAAATGATAAGTTTTGAGACCTCGACGTCTCTTTTGTCTCCGGAAATTTCACTCCAGATGAAGATATATCCTATCAATCATGCAATGTAAGAGACAAAAGCAACATCCTACAATGTGAACTCCCATCCGAGCATCAAAAATATAAAAATTACATTTAAAATGTAAATTCATTGGGAATATCGTGTTCTTATATTGGAAGAATAAATTACTATTAAGTCAGAAAATCATTTGAAATCAGCAAATGAATTGGAGCTTTGTCTGAGTATTTGAAGTCCATTAAAAATTGGACGTATGTATATGAATCGAATGAGAGTCCACTGTGAACATTTCTTCAAAATAATCAAAGTTGAATCAAAAAGTTGAAATGATGCTTAATTTAGCAATTCACATAATTAATATGATTTGTCCAGAAAAAAACAAAGGAGAGATCCTTACGTCTCTTTGAATGTGCCAGGTCAGGAGCAAGACTTAAAATACATTTCTCAGTTTAACTCAACCCCAACGCTGTCATAGCATATGGATCTCGGAGAACTGAATGAAAATCAACCAACTGGGTCGAGCGCTCGATCTGCATAAAAGCATATAAATAATCTACCCATGCAAAGCCAAAGCTGAGCCTGAACTGATCGAACAAATTTTGTCCTTAACTTTAACAAGGTTAATAAAAACGCCAGAAAATAAAGAATGGCATCCAATCTCTCATGTCATAAAAGGCCCAATTTCATTGAAATCACGAAACGAAACGGAGACAAAAGTATTGCTCACTGGAAAATTTGTGAAACTATCAAAACTATCTGTTCCTGTGGATTTTTTCAATTTACCAAAGACATCAATTGCATTAAATAAAAATAAAAATTGATGAATGAGATCATATGTATATCATATATGAAAGTGATCCGATCGAGTTTTTCTGGCTTTCTCCCGATTCACCCTACTTACCTGAATGCACCAATCACATAGGAATAAGTTTAGGTATGGGCTTTGGCAATAAGTCACGGACTCAATCGAAACGTTAAGCTTCAGAAGTCTGCGCTAAAACAGTATGAAAAGTAGTAGTAACAAAGCAAGTATCATAAGCATCTGCATAACTACTATTGTCGAGCACTGAAACAGCAACCCCTGAAGCCATCTGAAGAGTTGGGAAAGTAACCTGAAAAGTTACAGCAAAAGCATAATCAGATTACGGAAAGAAGCCTAAAAATAGGCACCTTGAACGAGCAGCATAAAAATATCTATTTCGGGCAATATTCAGAATGTGTCAAAGCAGCTGCGGATGCAGCTGTTGCTGTGCTATAAGCCACGTATAGTCGAATTATGCTGCACCGATTGGATGAGGGCTAGAAAGCACCAGAAAGGGTGGCAAGCCAAGAGGACTATATCTACTATTCTAATCATATTGACATCAAGTAAGGTAAGCCAGAAAGTCGACAGCGCGTTTGTCGTAGCTTGCGTTACTGGCAAACGGATTTTTCTGTTGCTCATTTCGCAACATCACCTAACATGCATTCTGAGTATCTCCTAGTCAGGCAGCCCGACTAGAGTCTGCTTGCTACTTTACTTCTTTAGTATTCAATGCGTTTCATAGTAATCTGTCGAGCTGATATATCAATCATTGTTAGCGCTGACGATCTATGCAAACACGAATTGTAGCCACTGCAAGTGTAATACCCACCCAACCACACAGCCACTGACCCAATCCATGGATCCAGTTAACCGCCCCCAAACCAATCCATGCGTATCGAGCGCTCCACCGAGGTGGTTGACTTTCATTCAGGTCTGCAAGATCCATATAGTTTGATGGGACCTGACCCGCAAATGCCATGTAATGTCAAAAAAAAAAAAAAAAATCATTTTAGCTCTGCACCTGACCTGGAGAAAAACGAGAGATTGTGTGTAAAAGCACATTTTCTGGATAATTCCAATAAATTATTGACAAATTATTCTCAATTCTTTTTGTATATTTATTATTTAATGAGCGAGCGATCGAGTGAACGCGTATGTATGGACAGGAGGAAAACCTATTCGTTATGCAAACGAGATTATGCGATAGCAACTATTCGACTTTTGATTCATATGAATTTTAATCACACTGCATTAATATTTTAAGGTAATTTTTAAATTTTTTATGGTTGGATGGTGATTTCTGCAACGGCAATTTCAATAACTAAGAACAATATTCAGCTAATGCAGTGCAATGCCGAAAGCAACTGTTTAGAAGTGGTCTATAAAGAAAGGGTGTAGGCTACTCCGACGGTCATACATAAGTGCTAACGTCTGTCAGTTAGCTTGCTCTTGCTCATGCCTAAAGAGAACAAAAATAAGTTCCTAACTGGAACGTAAAGGCATAAGCATAATATATGGGATCGCCAGCAACTTTAGCATTTTCAGTTCAGTCTGCAAGCAGAAACTTGAGCGTTTGAATTCTCCTAGAATATTCGATTTTTATATATTAAATAGACAATATACGACTTTAATAGTAATTTGAACTGCATTTGCAATAATTGAGAAATGTAAAATGGCTGACCCAAAGTATAAAATCGTAGGGTTGAATTGAAGCTCAAGGCGGACCCATCCTATCCATCCCACGGAAAACCCTAGCCAAGTAGGACCCAGACAACAGTCGAATGTCAAATATCCTATGGCGAACGCCTTCGATC
Organism: Drosophila mercatorum; assembly: GCA_961210405.1. Lineage (NCBI taxonomy): Eukaryota > Metazoa > Arthropoda > Insecta > Diptera > Drosophilidae > Drosophila > Drosophila mercatorum. Next base: position 940,601 of record CAUIUS010000015.1, on the reverse strand, counting down.
AGCACCAGAACGATGTTGGAGCTTTAATGTAAATGCTGCGATACGAACTGCGGCACTCGCACTCGCACTCATTGAAAAAGTAAATTTTTAGGCCAAAATGATAAGTTTTGAGACCTCGACGTCTGCTTTTGTCTCCGGAAATTTCACTCCAGATGAAGATATATCCTATCAATCATGCAATGTGAAGAGACAAAAGCAACATCCTACAATGTGAACTCCCATCCGAGCATCAAAATATAAAAATTACATTTAAAATGTAAATTCATTGGGAATATCGTGTTCTTATATTGGAAGAATAAATTACTATTAAGTCAGAAAATCATTTGAAATCAGCAAATGAATTGGAGCTTTGCTCTGAGTATTTGAAGTCCATTAAAAATTGGACGTATGTATATGAATCGAATGAGAGTCCACTGTGAACATTTCTTCAAAATAATCAAAGTTGAATCAAAAAGTTGAAATGATGCTTAATTTAGCAATTCACATAATTAATATGATTTGTCCAGAAAAAACAAAGGAGAGATCCTTACGTCTCTTTGAATGTGCCAGGTCAGGAGCAAGACTTAAAATACATTTCTCAGTTTAACTCAACCCCAACGCTGTCATAGCATATGGATCTCGGAGAACTGAATGAAAATCAACCAACTGGGTCGAGCGCTCGATCTGCATAAAAGCATATAAATAATCTACCCATGCAAAGCCAAAGCTGAGCCTGAACTGATCGAACAAATTTTGTCCTTAACTTTAACAAGGTTAATAAAAACGCCAGAAAATAAAGAATGGCATCCAATCTCTCATGTCATAAAAGGCCCAATTTCATTGAAATCACGAAACGAAACGGAGACAAAAGTATTGCTCACTGGAAAATTTGTGAAACTATCAAAACTATCTGTTCCTGTGGATTTTTTCAATTTACCAAAGACATCAATTGCATTAAATAAAAATAAAAATTGATGAATGAGATCATATGTATATCATATATGAAAGTGATCCGATCGAGTTTTTCTGGCTTTCTCCCGATTCACCCTACTTACCTGAATGCACCAATCACATAGGAATAAGTTTAGGTATGGGCTTTGGCAATAAGTCACGGACTCAATCGAAACGTTAAGCTTCAGAAGTCTGCGCTAAAAAAGTATGAAAAGTAGTAGTAACAAAGCAAGTATCATAAGCATCTGCATAACTACTATTGTCGAGCACTGAAACAGCAACCCCTGAAGCCATCTGAAGAGTTGGGAAAGTAACCTGAAAAGTTACAGCAAAAGCATAATCAGATTACGGAAAGAAGCCTAAAAATAGGCACCTTGAACGAGCAGCATAAAAATATATATTTCGGGCAATATTCAGAATGTGTCAAAGCAGCTGCGGATGCAGCTGTTGCTGTGCTATAAGCCACGTATAGTCGAATTATGCTGCACCGATTGGATGAGGGCTAGAAAGCACCAGAAAGGGTGGCAAGCCAAGAGGACTATATCTACTATTCTAATCATATTGACACCAAGTAAGGTAAGCCAGAAAGTCGACAGCGCGTTTGTCGTAGCTTGCGTTACTGGCAAACGGATTTTTCTGTTGCTGATTTCGCAACATCACCTAAAATGCATTCTGAGTATCTCCTAGTCAGGCAGCCCGAGTAGAGTCTGCTTGCTTGCTTCTTTACTTCTTTAGTAGTCAATGCGTTTCATAGTAATCTGTCGAGCGTTGCTTTTGGCGAGAGCAATTGTACTTATTGTGTGACTGATATATCAAGCATAGTTAGCGCTGACGCTCTATGCAAACACTAATTGTAGCCACTGCAAGTGTAATACCCACCCAACCACACAGTTACTGACCCAATCCATGTTAACCGCCCCCAAACTGACCGCAGGCGATTTGAAATCATGCAGATGCGTTCTGCTTTGTGGTTGGGTGTTTGCTTAACCACTGCACCAACTGTACGCCGTGTGGTGCAGCATGGTTCAGTGGGTGCGGCAGTGGCTCTCCCTCCCTTCTCTCTCTCACCCCATATCTATGTGTGTGTGTGGTCTAGGTAGCCGGCAATTACTCATTGCGTATATGTCGCTAATTAGGCGAAAGTGTTGTCGATAATGAAGTGGCGCTTTATGCAGAGCGAAAGCATTGTGTGGGCACGAGGACAAGGACAATCAGGACGACGACGGCGACATATGGCGGTTCACTGTTTAAGCTGTAAAGCACGTCGCCAGACGTGAAGCTCGCATTACACAGTGCACGTCTCGCCGATAGCTTCTGCTGGTGCGCGTGCTCCATTGTCCTAGCGCCGGCTAAATGGCTCTGTGTGATAACTTTTTTGTTCGCCAAGCAAATGTAACAAAACGAATCCACCCACCAGGCAGCCAGCTAGTCCATCCGACGCACGTGAACAATAGAAAAAGAAAGTAGAGAACACAAAAACTTGCCTCTGGCAAACTGTCCAACTAGGGCTAAGCGAGGACCTTCCCTTACCCCACGCACTTCCAATCAGGCAGCATAAATGGCCGGCCAATTGTGCAGCCAGCTCCTTAATATGCTAGCAACTTGTGGAGCATGCGCGACAATAGTTTTTGGAGATTACCAGATGCTCGGGTGGATCAAGGATTGCCAGTTGCTCGGGTGGATCATCAAAGCAGAAGAGGAGGACGTTAAATATGCTAGCTCCAGTGGGAGAAAGACCTATATCTGACGAGAATCATTTCCCCAGAGGATGTATACTACTAAGCAGTTGCTAAAGGTTGACCCATGGAAGCTGCGAGTAAAACGTTAACGATGCAGTCATTGAAGTATAATAAAAGTTCCGCTGGTTTATCCTTCCGTCGACCACTGTCTGCATGCCTGGAAGAAGTTGATAAACAGCCCTCGTATTTCATCTCAGCATCATTTTTTTGGCCATCCCTAACATTGCGCCGTCCGTCCGTATGCGAGCTCACGTGCTGTGTGCCCTCTCCCGTCCGAGGTCGGCGACGAACATGAGCCTCATCCGCAACTCGCATCTCACATCACTGGGGCAAATGGCGTGCACGAAATCTCAATGCGTGACACCCTGTTGCGAAGCAGAAAAAAACAGAAAGAAAATATATATTTTGATAAAATTAAAACGAATAGCTGCGGATTTTTATTTACATGGTAGCGCAAAAAATTAAAAATAGCACATGAAGATCAAATTCCCTTTTCAGACAGGACATTTTTTGGCAGCACTTTCAATATTTAACATCCAATATGAATAAACCGGACCTGAAATGAACTCCGAATCAAATACATTTGCCTTAAAGGCGATTTTACATTAAAGAAACGTTGGGGAAGCTATATTGAAGTGAGTTTGAAAAAGACAACTATTCGTATACTAATCTTTCCATATATAGATATAGTGGTTGTTTCATTCGGACAGACTCTAGCTTGGAGCATTTCAAAAAGGTAATAGAGCATTTTTTGAAGCTTTTCAATTAGTGGCAATAGACAAGGTTCGTCGGAGCATCTGTCCTCAACACTCTTCTATGACATTCACTGTTAATTGAATGAACCATGTAATATACATGGCATCGACTATGAACATGATACGTATTCGTTCTTATGTATGTAGTAATAGTAATATCTATACACTATACTATATATGCATACAGTCGCAAAGGTCCGTGTCTAAAAGATATACATATTATTGAAAAATTTCTCTATGTTATACTTTAGTTTATTTTTAAGATGACTAAATAAATACCAAACTATGATTAAAATGTTATCAATATTATATTTATATAGAAAATACTTGATATAGTCATTCAGCTCGGACATGAGTTTCATTCCCAATAAGTCTCATGGTATCTGGTAGTCAAGCATGCCCCTTGCACTCGTACCGCTTTACTCGTTTCGGATTGTCCTTTTGTCGGCCGCTGGTGTCGCCTTTTGTAGTTTTTATTGCCCGTCTGTCAATATCCGGCGGCAGATTTCGCCCCACTTGGAGCGACAAATTTGGCTGGATTCTCGGCGCTCGCCCTTTGATTCCATTTCCCATGCGGCACATAAGTAATGCAACGGAATGGAGAGCGCCTGGACTGGTGGCCGTGGCTCTGGCTCTGACGCTGTTTGCATGCTACAACTTTAAGGATATGTGGCCATAAACAACTGAACGTAAAATGCCAGCACGCAGGGCCTCGGGGAAGGAACCCATCAACTGCCTCTCTCTCCTGTCCCTCCTCCGACGGCTAGCTCTGAGTCTGTGGATATGTAAAAAAGGGATAAGCCAAAGGATGTCGGAGGAAGCGGTGTGGCACTTGGGATGTGTCGCTGGGAATGTAACCGTAACCGTAACCGTAACCGTTGCCCTTGGCTACGCACAATTTGAATTAAATTGCACTCGACGCATTCTGGGTGCCTGCAAGGACGTCCAAAGGACTCCTATCCGCTCCAGCAACGACTTAACCAACATGCCAGGATTCAATTAATTCGAGGACACTCGAGCCACCTGCTCTACTGCTGCTGATGTTGCTTCTGCCATTTGTACACAAATAATCAAGTTAGCCACGTTAAGAGCTTCAATTTAATATGTTGCCAAATTGGCTTTTACATGACAGCCAGTGGCTAAATAAACACACACAGATATCCTCCGTCCATTGTCAGCTTAGTTTCCAACAAATTCTTGAGCAAATGCAATCACAGTAAGCACAAATTGCAAAAACTTTGCCAGCCTCGGCTCCAACGCAGCTGCCGAAACTTCACTAATTAAGTGCACTCGAAGAGATGCGAATTTGGATTAACAAAATGTATTTTAAAGTCCAGTGGACAGTCCTTGACAGTTGAGCCCTTTATGTATCGATCCACGAAGGACTTACTGCGCTGCTGCAGCCCTAATTATCAATAGTCCTGTCTGATGTCATCTTTTCCATGATAAGATTGATGTCGTATATCTGATCCACAGAAGGCTTATAGGGATACACTATATTTTCGCTCACGCTCCACAAATAAGTTTCGAAAAAGCAACCAAAGTGAAGTTTTATTCTAGACTAGAATATACAAAGGTGGTGTGGCGCCACCTGTGGTTTAATTTGTCAATGCTCGCTGCATGAATAATACTTATACTATGAGTCCCCTGTTGGATGTGTCTACTTTGGCTTTGGCTTCGGCTTTGGCTCTGGTTCCTCCAGCTGCGACTCGGACTGGCTGAAGGAGGGCATCTGGAAAATAGACTCGGTGGGGTGATAGACGCGCTCGTCGTATATCTCAAGGTTCTGCACCGAGATGTTCTTCACCACCGTCGTATTCGGAAGAATGGAGTAGTTGCCCTGTCGCTCGCCACGTTCACTGGCTATGGTCTCCGTGCGAAGATGCTCTGCTCCGTCACGCGTTATCACGCACATGTCTATGTTGGAGCCGGAGCCTAGATCGTTGAACACACCTGCGCTAATGGCCTTGCGCACCAGCTGCTTCCCATCTTCCAGCCCCAGCCAGGGCTTCCAGCCCTGCTCCAGCACAGCCACGGCAGCCAGCGTGCCAGAGCCCATGGCCGCAAAGGGTAAGTAATCGATGGAGCCGCACGGGTAAATGGCGTTTATGTGCGGCCCCTCCTTGTCCACCCCACCTACGACCAGGGCAGCGCTGATGTGGCCCTGGTAACGGAACAGTGTTTGACGCAGCATCATGCTGGCACAGATCAATGGCACCTGGCGACCCGTGTTCAAGGAATGCAGATCCAGCTCCGAGGACGTCATCAGTGTCACATGCTCCGTATCCGCTGCGGTGCCCGCCCCACAGCAGCTGCAGAGAGCAAATATATAGAAGATATGTATATATGTATATACATACATATATATAGAATAGATAGATGATATGAACATATCCATCAACAAAAGACAAATTACATCCAAATTGCAGAAGCTTTACAGGAAACTAACGTAACGATAAGGTAACGATATCTAAAGATTTTCGATTATTATTAATTACATTCACAATTTGATTCGCTCTACGGTCAAACGTAGGAACAGACGACGATAGCACGTCGTCCGAGGGAAAATGGATTTAATGAGAAAAGCAGAAGAGAAAGATGCAATGACATTTGCTCTCTTTAGTTTACTTACAAAATGTGATCCTGCAGACGATGTATCTTCGAGCAGTTCTTGTCCGACACAATGGGGCCTTCGGTGGCGCGCGTGTCGGCGCCGAGTATGACCCCACCGGTGAAAATGACGCCCACGATGGAAGTGCCCGTGCGCATTGGCAAGGGCGACTTATAGCCATCCAGAAGCATTTGAGCATTGCTGTAGAGATAAGAGATGAAGAGGGACGAGAGACGACAGCGAAAAGCTTTTGACCTACCGTCTGGCATTGGTGAAGTCGAAGGCGCTACGTACCTTCTTGTCATCAAAGTCCCATGGCTCCAAATACGACAACATCTCGTTAGGTAGACTACAAAATTTTAATTTTTATTCCGATTCTGTCCTCAATGTGTTACTATAGAAACCGACGACGATATGAAATATTCGTATGGCCCACAAAAGTAGGTAGCAGGCAACGCCTACCATAATCGAAATCAATTTCAACTCGCTTCCAATTTGACATGAGTGCTCCCCTAGTCCCCCTCTCCTGCCTCTCCCCCTCGGTTTCGGTTATGTGAGACATGCCTAAGGAGAGGCTGGCTTCGTTCGTAGGTAATCCAACTCCTCGTGTGTAACTAATAAACTAAACGCAATGAATATTGAAGAATGGCCTGTGTGTGGGCATGTCGGAGCTGTGGCCAGGTAATTAATGTGCCTGGGCTGTCCGAGGTGAGTGCTCAAGGAGCATAATTTAAGGACAGAATATGAAGAGCGAATCGATTTCGGACAGCTGGCAAGCTTTGCTTGTCGAGCGAAATACAATTAGGATTAATTAGAGTCCGGTTATATTTTAATTAGCATTCGGACAGCCCCACCCTCGGGCGCTCTCCAGCTCTCCATGCGTAGTGCTGCTATTCAAATGACAAACACTTTGATTGGCAGCTGGGCAGCACTAGCAGGGGGTGGCTGGGGGAATGGGGCAATGCAAATGGCAAATGGCAAATGGACGAGCTGCAAAAATGACTTCCAGTTGCAACTTGACGACAACTTTGCTGCAACTTAATTACGACGGGGGAGCGGCAGCACAGACTTGAGATGCCGGACAACGACTGCTTTTTGGGTCCGCCAGCTGGCGGCGGACTCGCAACTTGCAACTTCGAAGTTTGCTTAAACAATTTTGCGCTGCATTTGGCCAAGAACCGAAAACTTTGCAGCTGCTTATGGCACAACAATGGCAACAACAAGGATGCGAAGCCCAGTTCCCAATCCCAATCCCAATCGCAGTCCCAAATCCAAATGCAACTTTCGTTGTGCTATCCGCAAATTCGCTTTTGGGCAGCTGTGCCTATTGCGCCAAAAGGGAGAACAAAGCTGGGCAGGGCTGGGCCAGCTGGTAGAATATTAAAGCATTTACTCAGTCAGCCCACAGCTCAAAGTGAAATATAACAACAAGAAGAAGAAAATATTGATATCTGTCCATATTTTGCTTTGCTAACAATTCTCAAAATCTTAAAGCTCTTAAGGGGTGGGTGAAAGTCGTAGGCAAAGTCCTTTCATCGGTACGTAAGACAGACGCGTCCAGGATAATAAGACGTTTATCGAGTCCTTCAAAATAAAAACAAAAACACGTTGAAACTTTGAGAAGTTACTAAATAACTTTTCAATCCGAATTCGGACTCCGAATACATTATGCTAAATTAATGTCAAAGGTAAAGGCGAAATTTAAGCCGAGTTTGAAAATAGGTTCGAAAATGAACCAACAATGTTGCCAGCCTCAGTTTTGTGTTGCATAATTTGTTCGATATTGCTGCCAAGGACTGCTCTCAGGTTTCACCACCTTTGCGCCCGGTTCCAAAATATACTATAATCACCTTAAATGCAAATCAAAATCAAAGTTTGAATGAATTGTAGTCAAATTACATAGCCTCCACGCAACGAGGCGGACATTGAGTTGTTTTCGAAGTAGACGCAGTGTGACCAGCTGCAGTTTCGCTTAAATCTCGTTGAGCTCCATGTCATGTGTGTGGGCGAGACCGAGACAGCTGCTGCCTAGCCTCGCTCGACGTCAATTGGAGACGCTCGTGTGCAGAAGTAGCTTATGTCTCACTGAATGTGGCACAAAATTGCTTAATTAAATTGGTCAACCAGCTACAAGCGGTATTTTGTCATGGTTACCTAGAGCAAACTTTGATTGCTAATTGCAGTCAAGAGAAAAAGTGAGAAAAAAGAAGAAATTAAGCCATGGGAGAAGCTGCAGCTGGAGCGTATTGTTGCCTAGTAACGGCCGAGCTCGCCCCCTCTCGACCCAGCTCGGAGCTGTCAGCAGCACATGTGCAGCTAATTAAACGGGACATTTGACACGGTTCGCTAATTATTATGAAATCTGCGTCGAAGAGCGATGAGCGCTGGCCCAGGGACAAAAACTTATTCAATTGTGTGTCGTATCCTGGCAACCAAACAAATTGCATTCCCATTTGCATTCAACCCGTTTTGCCTATCCGCCTGGCCCTCTTCATCTCCCTCTCCCTCTTCCACCCACTCAGATATTAATCAAGGATTTCGCTGTGGTCGGTAATTTGATTTGCGACGGACTTGAAGTTGCATTTATGTACATATGGCCAGTCGCTTGAAAAGCATATCTCAATTACCTTTCAGCAATAGATTTGTTCATTCGCGTCCAATTAGCAGAAATGCTCCAATTATTACGGATTACGAGTGAATGCAAAACCAGTTGGGATGCCCTCGCGAATGTCCTTTTGGCGGTGCGCACAACAGATGACAGGACCTCAATTCCCGAGTGAAATGCGAGAATATTAGTTTTGTGCAGACTTGAGATAATCATACCGATCATGTCCACGATATCCACAAGCTGTCTAGACACCGAGCTCACACATAAACATTCTCATAGCCAAACTATTAACGTAAGCTCAGTAATTGTAAACAGAGAGAGGCCAAGCCAGCGCTTCTTTCCCCCCCCCCCCCCCCTTCGATCGGTATCGATCGAAACAAATCTTCATCAGCATAAATTCGCTCTCAGCAACAATTTGTTTCCAGCAACATGTATCACAGAAAAGTTGCATACATTCTGGTAGGCCTCTTTATTATTCAACAGATACATAAGTTAGTCTTAAGTTAATCAAGAATAAAATTCAAGTTCGTCGTAAAATTCATATTATCGTTGGCGTCAGTGTATATATATATATAATATAAATAATTATATTATAAACATCACAATTGAAACCCAAAGCTAAAGATACAAATATTGAAAATCTAAATATAGGCTTAAAGTGAGCTACTGATTTCAATGAAATAAATAATTTAAGGAAAATACTTCATTTACATATGTATATATTATTGAAATACAATTAATAATAAATAAAATACTTTTATATTCAAATTTACTTATCGTTTTTCTTTTCGCGCCCACTGCGATAATGATCATTTCTGTATTTTTTCTTTATTCAAAATGTACTAAAAATAGCTGTTAGATTGCCATTTGAGTGCTCAGCAGCATTTTTGCGCATAAATATGCGGCCACACTGTGCGACGATCACTCAACGCGAACAGCTGTTGGAATTTACCTGACATTGGCTTGCGATGAGTGCGGCGGCGAAAAGCGAGGACTTTGAGATTCGCGTGGCTGGCGTGGAGGATGGCGACAGAATGATGGAGTTTCTCATGCAGCATTACTATCGCGAGGAGCCGCTGACTGCCGGCTGCGAGCCACCGGAGCCGGACGAGGAAGATCAGATATTTCTACGCTCCAATTTGCCGCATGGCACCTGCCTGTTAATGCTCCAGAAAGATCGTATTGTGGCCGCCGCTGTAGCCGGTCCCAAGGGACCCGACGAGGCGGAGCATCTGTCCGAGGAGGCCGCGAAGCTGGCCGGCAGCAAGTGGGGTCGCATTCTGGGCATTTTGGCCAGGGCCGAACGTGAGGCGAACGTCTTCACTCGCTACAGCGTGGGCAGAGCTCTGCACCTGCACGCTCTGGGCGTGGACGGGCAAATGCGCGGACGTGCCGTAGGTGAGCGACTCGTGAACGCCCTCGCCGGCGTGGGCAAAGGGCTGGGCTATCCGCTGCTCACCGCCGATTGCTCCAGCTTCTACTCCAGCCGCCTGATGAAGCGCCTTGGCTACGAGCTGGTCAACAGCATACCCTATGCCGACTACGTGGACGCCGCTGGGGAGCAGCTCATTCGACCGCCTGCACCCCACGAGGCCTTGGAGACGCTCGTGCTGCGTTTATAGCTCTATTTCGCAACAAACTTATTAGAGCGAGACGGAGTTAGAGATGAGCACGAGAGAGAGAGAGAGAGAGAGAGAGAGAGTGAGTAGGAGACCTTATCTGAATTATAAATGAAAAGCATTTGCCCCCGAGACTTATCATAAATATTTTACATTAGGTTATTGGACATACGTAAAAGCGCACAAGAAATCAATGATGTAATCCGGAGATGTGTCTATGTATGTTGATAATGCAAGCCGATATCTGACTATCCAGGACTCGCTGTGCGACACCTAGATTGCCCAAGAGAAGCTATAGATTGTAGTAAACTGACAAGCATTTGACTTATAAGATGAGCCCATATATATAAGCCACTTTATGCACATAGTTTTAGGTAGATCCGTAAACTGTTGTACTTAATTACAGAAGGAAGACTAAGTCTAGTCACGGCCTGAGTTAGAGTTATCCTTGAGGAATTCGAGCTGCCGCATCCAGCTCTCGACTGCTTTAAAATTAGCAACATTGTTGACAGATAGTCAAAGGGTGTGCGTGCTTTTCATAATTGAGTTCGGATTACGCCGTAAGTTGCTGGCAACGAACTATTTATGGAGCTGGTGAAAGACGAGTCGTGCAGCTGCAGCAGCAGGATGCAAATTAGACGGGGAGGGCGAATGTGAGACTTGTTAGCAAAGCAGAATGGTCAATAATAAAGTGTTATATATGTATGTATGTGTGTACATATATATGTATCCGTATCCGTATCTGTACCCGTATAGAGTTTCGTTGTTGCATTTGGAGGCCGATTGACAACGGCTGGGCAGGCAGCGACAAATGTATCTGAGATCGGCTACAAATGTAATCCGCAAGAAGGAATACGCAAAAGGAAGTGGCAAGGAAATGTGGCATACGCCGTAGCACTGGCCATCGGATTATGGCGCTGCTCAGAGAGTCCCGTTCAAGTGAAATCGAGCGCGTGAAGTTTAAGTGCCGGCCATTGTCCGACCAAATTTGGCGTAATTGGAGCAAAGCTTTTGGAGGACACGACGCTGCCAGGGTGGACGGACGGGTTGCTGGCTTGCCCAAGGTCAGCGCCAAAAGGAAAGAGGCAAAAATACACAAAAAAAAACTGACCGAAATTGTTCAAACAAATCAACTAAAAATAAAGAAATGCTGCACAATAAAAGCATTAACAGTGTGTGCTAGCGAGAGGAAGAGTGAAGGCGAGGGCGAGGGCGAGTGTGTCCTTGAACATTGTGTGCCAAATGCATGGGCATCGGGCATCTTGGGCGTGAGGGAGCGAGGCGACAGGCAGCGACAGCGGCAGCGTAGCTTAACACACACTTCAAGCGCGAAGCGAGCCACAGTCACGTACATTTTATAAACTTGATGGCACGTCAGGCCCTTTGTCCACGGCTGGGCTAGTGCCTGCTCGCTCTCGCCTGTGGCTGCGCGCCTGCTTGGGTTCGTCAACTGTGCCGTGCTGCGCTCGCAATTCGCCGCAAAGCTTTGCCGTTTTCGCCGCATACGCCATTTGGCTGTCGCCGTCGCTGCCGTCGCTGCTGCTGCTGTTGCTGTTCCTCAAAAGCAACGTTCAGCGCTGTCGACAGGCCAGAACAATTCGTGCCGCGTGCGCGTTCGGTTCGTTTCCTTTAGTAGTGGCTCCACTTGCTGCTGCTCAGTTGCTGCCAGTTGTTGTCGGTGCCTTTGGTTTCAACGCGCTTTACTGTGTTCCCTGTGCATGTGCATGTGTGTGTGTGACTGTTGTGTGTCTGTGTGTATGTGTGTGTGCTCTTGTGAAAGTAAACAACAGGCCGCATGGCGCCGGCAAATCCAAGAACCAGCCAAATGTGAAGTAAACCAAACACTGCACAAAAACAAACACAGAAAAGACTAAAACTGAAACAAAAGTGGCGCTGAGCAGCGGCAAAGTCGAATTTCCGAAATTTCATTCAGTGATTGAAATTCGCGCAAGTTTTTCAAATTTGCTTTGGTTTTTTTGTTGTTTGTTCTATTTTTTTTACAGTGAAACTCAACAGAAAGCGTTACCGTTACCGAAACTCTGAAAAGCCTCTGCACAGCGAAGCAATATCCCAAAGATCGAACTCAGCTCGAAATGCCGCGTGAACTGTTGCAGCAACGCGTCCGACTCAGCCGGCTGTGGATGCTTCCGCTGCTGGGCCTTTGCCTGGCCAGCTTCGCCTTGCACTGCGATGCGCGTGCGGTAAGTGCCTGATGCAATTCCACACTCCACGCTCCTTCTCCTCTCCCTTCCCTCTCGGTTGCCCAGTCAAAAGCAATTCATGGCTTGCCACACGAAAATCCTTGCGATTGCTTTGACGCTCGCTTTGCCACGCTCGCTTGAGGGTGTCAATTGATGGATTTAGTGCTCTCCTCTCCCAAACGCTTAGCATCTAATTCGCTTTAGGAACCAGCAAGAAATTTATCAATGGAACCCAAATTCTAGGGAAATACTTTCAAAGTATTCGCGTCCTGGCATGCAGCCCACTAATTGCCAATTAACACGATTTGACTGCCTGAGAGGTGTTTACATTCGCCAACTTTCCAGGCACTTGACTTGTCTGGAGCTATCCCCACTGCTCATTATAGTCGTTAACAACAGCGACGGAGGCTGTCCACTTCACAATTCCTTTGCATGTTTCACTCAAATATCCTTCAATTTGACATGTGTTTGTTTAATCTGATACGAAATCAAATTGGAAGCTTTATAATATTTCGTAATTTCAATATAGAGCCAACTGAACTAATGAGAATCCTGTCGCAAAATCTCGAGATTGATAAAAAGATAACAGAACTAAAAGCAAATGTTAGAATTATAAAATAGCTAAAGAATAACGAAAGTTTATTGAAATTAAATACTTTACAAAAATCCGTTGATCACTGCTGGACATATCCACTGCAAATCTTTCCTTATCAAATTAATATCTATCTGTGTCAGAAGCCATTTCATGGGTTTAGCTTAAAGTTCGGTTCATACTCAAATAGAAAACAAGTAAGAAAACTCTAGTCGAGACCGCTCGACTAGGGTATACCCTGAACCCTGCGAAGATCCGCTATTCCAAGCATTCTTCATTTCTTTTATATACACATGCATATGTACGTTCATTACAAGCAAAACATACACACACACATACACAGGCGCACGCATACACAAGCGCAAGTCGGTGCGTCAGCTGTTCTTTGGCTGCTTTGCATGGCAATGCTATGGGAAATTAAATGTTTAATAACTTTTTTTCTAGACGAACGATTTTGATCAAACTTGTTGGGCGTAATCATGTCATCCATATGTATGTATGTGCCAAAGCACAAGTCTCTAGTATTTGATATACGGGAGTTACAAATTTGAGGCGAAGGGGGCGTGGCACTCAAAATTTAACAAAAACCGAAATTGCGTAAGGCTTACATAACACTAAATGCAAAATTTGAAGACTTTAGCTAGAAAGATGATTTAGATAGAATTTTATAGCTTAATTTAGATTTTCGTTTTTAATCGATAACAATAAAACGATAAAAGTTATCGAATTTCTGAAACAAACTCGATCTTTTCGTGCTATACAGGAACCTACATAAAAAATTTCAAGTCTCTAGCTCTTGTAGGTTCTGAGAACGACGCGTTGATACATACGGACAGACGGACAGACGGACGGACAGACGGACAGACGGACATGGCTATATCAACTCGGCTTGTCATCCTGATCAAGAATATATATACTTTATGGGGTCTGCCAGGCCTCCTTCTGCCTGTTACATACATTTCAACAAAAACATTATACCCTGATTTCCCATTTTCAATGGGTTCAGGGTATAAAAAATGAAGTTCTTTATTCAGAACTGTTGAATGGATAGCATAATAATTGAAGCTACTTTATATGAAGATTTTTATTCTGGATAGTATACCTATTCTTATAGTATCTATGTAGGTATGACAACCTCTGCCACATATCTTCATATATGTATATATGTAATATGAGGTCTGTTAAAATAACATTGCCAATTTTCCGTTACGTATACTCGATTTGAGTAAGATCACTAAAAACTACTTATTGAAGTTTATTGAGGATTGGAAGGAGCTTTCGGGAAAGTGTATTAGATATTATAAGAGAATTACTGTAACAGAGAAAATTTAAATTGATTAATAAATAAAATAAAAAATTTAACAAATAAATTTTAAACTCTAGTCGAGACCGCTCGACTAGGGGATACCCTGAACTCTGCGAAAAACCGCTATTCCGTGCACTCTCCGTTTCTTTTATACACATATGTATATGTACAATGCAAGCAACACACACACATCTAGGCGCATGCACACACAAGCGCAAGTCGCTGCGTGAACTGTGATTTTGCTGCTATTTGTATGCCAATGTTATGGGAAATGAAATGAAATGAAATAACTTTTTTTCTTTTCAAAAGATTTTGATCGTCATCATGTCATTTATATGTGTGTATGTGCCGAAGCACTAGTCTCTAGTACTTGAAATACGGGTTTTGCACATTTGAGGCGAAGGGGGCGTGGCATCCAAAATTTAACAAAAACTGAAATTGAAAAGGACTCACATAACACTAAAAGCTAAATTTGAAGATGAATATAAAGATGAATTAGATAGAATTTTATAACTTAATTTAAGTTTTCGTTTTTAATCGATACCATTAAAATTAGGACAGTTATCGACTTTCAGGGTATAAAAAGTCGCAATACTTTTTCAACATAACTCGTCTAATGTATACAATTACTAATATATTATTTTATTTTTGTATAAATATGTAATAAATATAAATATAAATTGAATGGTTGGTATCTATGTGGGTAGTTTGATCATTTTCAAATATATATTCATATCAAACAGAGTATCTACGATTCAATTTCCCTAAATATAAAATAATATAAATTGAAGTCAAAATATATACTATATCTTTGACATTTTTATATCACTTAGTAAATCATAATATCGATCGATATCTACATATATGTAGATTTATATCTATATCTATATCTATATCTATATCTATATCTATATCTATATCTATATCTATATCTATATCTATATCTATATCTATATCTATATCTATATCTATATCTATATCTATATCTATATCTATATCTATATCTATATCTATATCTATATTTTATTTTTGTATATATATATATATATATATATATATATATATATATATATATATACGCATCGTTTGTATGAATAGGTAAAAGTCTGTTTGCGTTCCACTTAATATTCAGTTAAACTTCAGTTGGCTCCCCACAAATGGTGCTGCTCAAGGAACAGTTATATGCAGATAAAGTGGAACGATTTAAGCGATGCTTAACAGAAATTGTTGCCTCTGACAAGTCAGGCGCCAACAAGTCGTGGGCGTGGCTGCTGGATGGGAGTGGGGGGGGGGGGCATGGGGTGTGTCCTCTGATTCTGGCAGCATTTCAAAATTCGAATTGCCCAATTTATATGCGCAAAGTTCTAACTCCTCCTCCCTCTCCATCTATCTATGTGTGTGTTTGTGTGTGCGTGTTTTTTTCTTCTCCTTTTTGAGTAAATCAAAACGTGAACTCTTGGCTAGCCAAGTCAAAAGTTGTTGTTGGTTTCTCTTTTTTTTGTTGCTAGGGGTTAGCGACGGCGCGACGAGGCGACGTCATCGTCGCCATTGTTGTCGTCTGCCTGGTAACCGACTCTACTAGGCCTCTGCCTCTGCCCTGCCCCTCCTCGCCTCTGGTCAGACGAAATACCTCCTGACTGGCGACTTGTTTTGGTTGCGGGGTTTATCCTTTCGACTGGTTCCGTCCCTCCCTCCTGCTTGGTTCGTTTGGCCTCCGCACTTCAGTTACCAATGCCGATTTTTCCTTTGTTTGTTTTGTTGCTGTTGTCGTTGTCGTCCAACCGGCCGTAAGAGCGCTACGAAATGAATAATTTCAGGGAATTTACTAGAAAATTTTATTCATATAAATCACAAATTAAATAAGTTTTTACGACGTTGTTCAGCGGTTGTTCAGCGGCGAGGCCACTACAAAACTTATTTGTGTTCTCAATTCTTGTGCTCTGAATACCCTGTAAATGCCAAATGTGCACAAAAGGGAAGCCTTCCCACTGACTGTCGTGCGCAAAGTCAAGAAAAACTTTTCTCCCTTTGTCTTCCTGTTGGCCTTGGCTCAGCATTCCGAATTGAACTTTGATGTGTGGGGGAGTTCATCACTTGAATATACCCTAACCTAAAGCTAGAATCAGGGACGGGAATCGAAAATCGAAAGTAGCTTGAATAGATAACATTTCAAGAGTGCTTAGCTGCGGCTCTTTGACTTAGTGGTTCGACGTTTACGACTGTCTCTAAGTCTAGGTCGTGCAGTTAACACTAACTCTACGTCTCACAGTTAACTTTAAGTCTCCGTTTCAGTTTAGTCTTTTTTGTTGTCATTTCAAATTCAGATCCTTCGAGCTTCCGAGTTCCAGGCTATCTCCCGGTAGAGCCAAGTGCTGCTAATGCCTTTCAGCTCGCTATGCTTTTTGCTGTTGTTGCTTCGTCTACGGCATTTTGGAGTTTTGCCTTGCGGTGCCCTTTTTTTATGAAGTCTAACACTCCCCCTACCCCTAGCCCTCCGCACTTCGTCCTCAACCTAGCCCAGTTTTCTACCCGGTTTGCTGTGCCCCGCCCACTCGTCTAGCCTTTTTGCCTCGCTGCTTGCCCTTTTTTTATGGTCGTGTAATTTTTTGTTGGCCTTTTTATTTATGCTTATTATCGTGATTGCTTTCGCCCGTAACCCGGAGTCCAAGTCAGCAGTCAGAGCTGTGGAAAGGACACACTGAGGCAGAGAGAGAGAGAGAGAGAGAGAGAGAGAGAGAGAGAGAGAGAGAGCGGGAGAGTGAGAGAGATTGAGGGACACTGAAACTGTCTCTTTAGTCGGCTTGGTGGTCATTTTGGTTTCTGGTTTTGTTGCTTGATGCGACAAAATGTTGCAGTTGCGTTTCGGGGCCATGTTGCAGCTGCATTAATAATGCAACATTAGCCGAGTACATGGGGCGCAGCATTTGAAGCTGCCACATCGGTCGCTTGCAAGCAATTTACGCTGTGACCGCCGCAACAACATGCAATTAATCATAGCCGCAGTCAATGCCAAAGCTGCTGCCCCACATTCAGTTCGTTCACCCATCGAACCACCGCCCACTATCTATGCGAGTGTGTGCAAGCCGTGGCAAGGACGAAACCTAGCGAAGGACAGCGCTAAAAGCAGAAGAATGCTGTAAAACTAAAAAAAATAAAATGGAAATGGAAATTTGGCAAAAAGTTTTCCTCCATTCTTTTCCCTCAATTTCTTTCGTTCTGTTTTTTTTTGTCCCTGACCTTGCAACTATTTCGCACATCAAATCATAATTTATGATTCCCAAGAAGAAGAGACACCAGTAGCAGCAGAAACAGACGCAGCAGCAGCAGATGATGTGGGCTCGAATTGAGAACAAAAACCCGCCCCGCCCACCGTCTGGTGGCTGGCGCCCACATAATTATCGCCTTGATTTATGGCAGCATTTTCGCAGCCAATTACAAAGTGAAAAAAAGAAGAAAATATGGAAACGGAAGCGGAAATCACATGGCATGAGCTGTATGTGGCACACACACACACACTCAGAGGCACGCGTACACGTACACACACATAGTGTAAATGCCTTTGACTGAGGCCATCATCAGATTGCGTGCCATGCAAATTACCTTCGTACTCACCTTCAAGGCAGTCAAATAGTTGAGCGTAATACAAGCAGAGGCACGCGCAAGGTGAGCCCAAGGCTCTCCTCCTCAGGCAGCTTAGAAAATCCACTCGACTTCAGGCTGCTTTATTAACCACCTGGAATTTATGAAAATATGCTAGAAAATAACTTGCGAAATAGTTGCACTGAAGGGCTCATTTATTAGGCAGATACTGTATGAGGCATTGAATGTTAGGATATTGTATGGGGTATTGCATAGGGAATTGTATATTGTCTTGTATAGGGTATTGCATAAGGTATAATGTGGGGTATTGCATAGGGTACTACATGAGGTATTGAATGGGACATTGTAAAGAATATTTTAGCGGGTACTGTATAGGACAATATACATATATTTGTATATGGTATTTCATATTGAATTGTATAGGACATTGAATAGGGTATTTAATAGGTTATTTCATAGGGTATCGAAGGCCCTGTTGTATTCGATTGCTATCAACACAAACTTTATCTCGGTTGCACTTAGTTGGAAACTGATTATCAAATTAATATTGTTCTTTATATTGAGGGGAGAAAGATAACGAGTCAACTCCTAAGATAGCTTTTAGCGTCTTGTATACATTTTGAATTTCAAATCTCTAGCTAAAGAGATCGCCGAGGTTCCCATGGACGGAGGGACAGGCGGATATGCCCTATATCAACTCGCCTAATTAAGAATACGTATTCCCTATCAGGTCAGCCCACGCCTCCTTCTGCCTGTTACATACATTTTGACAAAACCCTAACGCCCCGTAATCCCATTTACAATGAGCTTAGAGCATAAAAGTCCCCACAGTGCAGGAGCTCATTCAAAGACCTTTAAACTTATAAAACTCAGTCATTATTCGATTTAGTTTTTAGACATGTTCTTCATATCAGCAGCTTTCAATTGAATCATACGACTGCATATCAGCAGCTAATGATATCAGGCTATATGCCGCTATAGCGGAGGGTGGGCCAGAGGAGAGTGTGGCAATTGCATTTGGTGTTTGAAGCGGCATTTACTGCTGGTTGCCGCATCAGCTAACTGGCAACAGCCAACAGCTATCAGCTTTGTCTTGTGTGTTCGTCCTGACAGCCGGTAATCAACTCAGCTGCGCCTCGTCCTTTGACCCCATTGGGGAGCTCCTTAGCGCTGCGTATGCGGGTGCACTGGCATTTGCAGTTGGTTTATTTCGCTGCGCGTGCTGCCAAGCTTGACACAAAGCTAACGCGCCACCACTTGCTACTGCCAACCCGGCGCTCGCCCCCTTCAGTCCCTTCACTCCCCCCCCCCCCCTCCAATCGTCTCTGCAGCCCGGGCTGAGGTCCCTTGGCGGCGGCGCCTTTGAGCGACGAGGTCCTTTGTTTAAATGCGCTGCACGCCTCGTTATGCACAAACAAAGCACTGCGCTTCAATTTGGTAGCAAATTATAAAAGGCAGCGGCAACTTTAGCCAGAACTTTAGCTACAACTTTGGCTGCAGCCATAGCTACAGCTTCAGCTACAGCTAGAGTTGTAGCTACAGATACAGCTACAGCTACAGCTATAGTTATAATAAAATTCTCACGTGATGCTCTGATTGATCGATAGGTAGTTCAAGCTGTGTTTCGATTGAACTTTAACTGACAGGCGAAACTATTAATCAATGCCAGCTGGAAGAACAATAGGTGAAAAGGTTTCCATCGGCTGTCATTGACTGGACAATGCTCGCTCGCTAACCAACTGGATTGTGGACAGTTCAAAATAAATCAAATGACAAATGTGGCTGAAACTGTAAGAAGATCAGAAGTTGGGACAAGCAGTTTGCAGTACAATATAAACAGCCAAAGTTGTTCGTAAAGTAAGAGAGAGAGAAAGAGGGAGAGAGGTAGAATGAGCAGTGGCAGACAGAGGCAGTAAGACGAGGAGAAATCTTGAGAAAGAAATGTAAATATATTGAGAGAAAGAGAGAGGTAGGAGGTAGGTAAAGACACTGTGCGACAGAAAAGCATGTAGAGAGTGATCTGGAAAGAGAAAAAAGGAGTAGAGAGAGAGAGAGAGAGAGAAAGATAGGCAAATACAGAGAGCGCGACAAAGAGATAGAAAGAGAATGAAAAATAGAGACAGAAAGGGAGAGGAAGAACAAAAAAGATTGCGAGAAAGAGAGAAACAGAGGTGAAGGCAAAAGGAGCGAGAGAATAGTAGAAAAGGAGAGAGCAAGACACTCAAGCAAGTTGCATAGAAAGGAAAACACGGCAACAGAGGGATATAGAGAGGAAGACACAGAGAAAGATAAATAGAATGAAAACGAGGGAGGGAGAGAAATACCCCGAGTGAGAGTAGGTGAGAATCAAATCAAAAAGCGAATTTTATAGACATAAACATCCAGCGATCGAGAAAGAGACAATATAAATAAGACAATAACTGTGTGAATTTTATTTCAATTTAACATTATTTAAACTAGTACCCGAAGTGCACTAAACTATTGTAGAACTGATATAAAAGGCAAATATGAAAAATATGTAGCTCACTTTTTTCCACAAGCTTCAGAATTTTTCTTTGAGCTCTAACACAACATCATCTACTTAACTAAGACCCAATCACTATTTAATTAAAGATATTATTATGTTAAAGACAATGTATAGAGTCTATACTATATAGTCTATACTATAGACTTTATGGCGAGTATAAAGATTTAGTTGATTTAGATACTTTCGCTTTGAGCTAATTCAGATGTGAGCCACAGCCGAATTCCGAAACGAGAAACTTTCCAATCGTAAAGTTTATTAAAAAGTCTATCAAATTAAGCGATACTAAAGTACAAAAATGAAGGAGAAAGAAACACTTTGCATTTATATAAGGGAATAGATTCAGTGGAAAAGTGCTAAGGTTGCCCTTGTCAAAAGTTTTGTGCAAACTTCCGAAACTTTTCCATGGCGAAAAGTTTATTTTTAAAAATTCTATCGAGAGTTATCCATTTAAATTAGAAGAAAAATACATTTCGATGGAAGTTCGGGACGAAAGAAGACAAAACCAACTGGATGTGGTTGACGGGGAACGAACAAGCAGTATTTATATAATAATTGTTTACCAAACAGCTCCAGCTCTTAAGTTTGACTATCGATACTTATCGATTTGGTGATCGATAACTTGATAAACTTAAAAATTGATCTGAAGACACTTGAAATTGAGTATAGGATATAGGAAAGCTACAGATTTATAGATTTATAAGCTATACACAATCCAATTGGCTGCATAAAGTCAACATACCCCATTTCACAGCCATATGCAGGGTATAACATCTAAGGAACTTCGATTGTGTATACAAGAAAGCTGTCAGGAAAAAATTTTTAGTAGAATATGTCTACACCTAGGCCAATTAGCGGCAAAGAGAAAGAGAGAGAGAGAGAGAGAGAGAGAGAGAGAGAGAGAGAGAGGGAGAGCAGCTTTTGTGGGAAAGGAGCAGCAATAAAGGCAAAGGCAAAGGCAAATTAATTTGCGGACATTTGAGACGGTCAAAGTTCGAGCGTAGAATAAATGCGGCTGATGATAATGAGGCCTAGGCGGAGTTTGCCTTTAACCATGATGAGGCCATGGACCACGCTGATAATGATGATGAGATGATGTTGATGGCTGCTGGGCATGTCCGCCCGAGGGTCCTTGACTGCTGCCAGGGCCAGGGCCAGGGCCAGGGCCAGTGCCAGGGCCAGGCAGTTGGCCAAACGAAGGCAATGCTAAGCGATGAAACGTTATCGTTCGCTGGGGCTTCATTGATAACTAATGTGGGCCCATTAATCGAGGCAGTCAGTAGTCATTGTCCTTGTTGTTGTTGTTGTTATTGTTGTTCGAGCCGCTGTTGGCCAACAACTTGGCCAAGCAATTGGGCCGAAATGCGTGTTAAACATTTTATGCTAACCGACTCGACTGCTTAATAATTGAACAATAAAAAATGGCGTTAGGTAATTTGTGTGTGTGGAGCTCATAAAACTCTCACCCACACACGCACGCACACACACACACACACGCACACATGTGTATTAATTGTTAATTTAGTGTTCGTTTAAGTTTAATGATTCGTGGTCATGAAATTTTAAAGTTTATTACCAAAGCGCAGAGCCAACAAATTACAAATGCAAAGAATCGCTCCTCCGCATGCCTACCCCGTGCACTCCCTGCCCGCACCCACACACACACATACACAGAGTGAGAGAGAGAGAGAGTTAGAGAGAGAGGTAGAGAGGGGGAGTGCCCTTCAGGCAACAAAAATCCACTGATTCATGTTAATTAAATGTGACACAAGTTTAACAACTTTTCTTTTGGCACGCTTCGTTTCATTGTCGCTTAAATACCCTGTACATTAGCGACCAGCTCGGGTATGCTGAAATCCAGGTGTGTTAAATGAAATCTTAACTGTCCAGCTCAATTCAAGATATCAACTATGAACAAAAAATAATATAGTCAGAGAGTTGCTGAAAAAAGGTGTGAAATCCTGGGTATATAGCTATTTTGCAACACTGCATTGAGCCCCATCAAAAATAGTTTAGTAAATAACTAAAATTTCTATTCTATGCATGAGATAAATTGATGCTTCCTCGCCTTCTGTTCGCTTTTCTCGGTGGCCAGCGTATCTGTCAGTTGGGCATGCTCTCGCCTTTGCTGCGCGAAATAAACTGCTCCTGCTGCGGGCCGTACAAATTCGTTTGCCATTGTTGCGGCAAATACTTGTCTGCCATGCCCCCAGGACGCAGGGCTGCCGCCCACACTGCCAAAATTTGGACTGCGATTTCGATTTCGAGCTCGAGTTGGAGTTGGAGTTGGAGTTCGATTTCGATTTCGATCAATGGCCAAAAGTTTTGCGCTTTTAATTAGAATTTTGTCCGCAGGCTGGCCGCCAACTTGTAGCTGTGGGCCTGCCGCATTGAAAGTTTCTCAATGTGCCTAAAGGCAAGTCCTTGTATAGTGGCCACACACACATACACACACACACGTACACGTACAATGACATCCTATATGAGAATGTTTCAATATTAAGCACCTGCTGCTGGCCCTATTTGTGGCTGTGCAAAGTTTTTAGCTGCCCTTAACAGCGCCTGAGTGCGATAAGACGTGTGCCAGCTGAGAGTCCTTGCAAAATAGGAAATAAGTCCATTCAAATGCAGCAAAAACTGAGCCGAAGACTGCCCGAAATAAAAGCATTCACTGTGCATGGCAAATGCCACACATAACAATGATCTAGTCACACTGCATGGCATGCATGCATGACTGGGTGGCGGCGGGCAGGGCTGTCATATTGACAAATAGCCATAAGTACCGAAAGACATTAAAATTCTTCTTCTGCTTCTGCTTTTGTGTCTTCAGAAAATATCCGTTGCAATTGCTCGTCGTCCACCATCTTTGCTCAGCATCTCTCGCTCGCTCGCCCGCCCTCTCTCTCTCTCTCTCTCTCTCTTAATTTTGAATACAAATTTAACAGCAGCCATCAGCAGCACCCCAGCGCTCTCTTTCAATTTCAATTAGAAACTTTAACTGCTCACGCACACATACACACATACATACACGCACACACCGACAGACAGCAAGACACGCCCACACAGGCGCAGTTGCGCTGCGCTGCTTTTCAAATTGTCGTCAGCTACTGCAGCGAAGAGTCGAATGGTTTGTGCCGTTACCGCTGCCGCTTCTACTGCCTCTGCCGCTGGCTCTGCTCCGACCCTGTCAGCAGCTGGCGGCAGCGCATTGCTGTGCGTTTCTATTCCGCTGCAATGTTGGGTGAGAGCAATTTAATTTCTTTTCTGCTGCCATTCGTAACGTCTTGTGATGAAGCTGCAACGACTTGGCAATGCCCCTGCACCGCAAGCGCTCCTTCAGCGAGCCAAGCTGTCTCTCTGTCTGTCTGTCTGTCTGTCTGTCGGTCTGTCTGTCTGTCGGTCTGTATGTATGTGTGCAACTATTAAAGTAAATCACTTAAGCTGCTTGCAAAAATAAAAGCAGAGCCTCGCTGTGGATCTCTTTCGCACCACACACACACACACATAGACACAGGCATAATGTGTTTGTCATATACCAAGAGAGATGACTTGAGTGTGTGTATGTATGCATATGCTGAATGGAAACATTCGCATACACATGTGCACATGCTTAAGTGCGGCTGTTAATATTTTGCGTCTTTGAGTGCATTATTCAACATTGGCTCGACCGTAAGTAGCGCAAGGATTAGACTATGTAAAGCAAATTACGTACGTAGTTATCCTTGGGCTCAAAATGCATGTCAAGTGCAGCGCAGCCACAGCGCCACAGAGCGGCTCTATAATTGAGCGGAACATAATGAGAGTAAGCAACAACTGTGCCAACTACACGTCTCGCTCGTACTTGGGTGAACTCAGATCTGCGTGCGGCAAAATGAGTAAGAGATCGACCAGTCGACGTCTACTCCTTTTCTATTGCGACTGCTTTTCTACTACTAATGCTGCTCTTCTGATTACTGTTTCTACTACGTACTACTGTATGAATGCTACTACGTATTCTAAAAGTAGATCGAAGCTTGCAAGTCTACAACTTTTTCTATTGCGACTGCTTTTCTACTGCTATTTCTACTACTGGTGCTGCTCTTTTTATTCCTTCTTCTACTACGTTCTACTAAACAAATTCTATTACTCTTTCTGACAAATTCGGAGAGAGTTTTTGAGTGTATAAAGTAGGCGAAGGGCTAGGGGGGAGACTTGTGTTTTTTTTAAAACTCTCTCACTCTCCGACACACTAGGCACACAGCACCGGTAGTCTTATCGTATAATATAAAACAAAATCTTCTCGCTTTTTATATTTTAATAAATTTCTTTCTGAGCCTTAAGCAACTAGTGGAACTTATCAAAATGGAGGGCATCCCAGAAAATCTCAAGAACGCTCTGGCGAACGTGTCCAGGTTTTGCATCATATGTAACTTTTTGGCCCACTCGGTGCAATTGCTCCACGACTGGGATATGGAGCGGATCCTACTCAATCTCAACTGGCAGTGCGGCAGCTTCTACGCCAATCTCTACATCGTTACCATTGTGACCCTCCAGCTGGTGGCCTGCGGCATGGTGCTACTCGACACCAATCGACAAGGGGCCGCAGTCCTGCTCAGCGTCCTGGCTAATCTGCGCATTGCCTCGAACCCCATGTTCTGGACCCTCGAAATGTATGCAGATGTGGTGACCCTGGTCGTGACCATTCTCTTGGTGACCGTGCCCCAGCATCGCATAATTCGCTGCGGATTCCTCTTCGCAGCCTATCTGACCTATAAGAACCTCAACGACGGCCTGCTCTGGCAGCTGATCCATCGCTACGTGGTCAAGGTTATGATCATTTTCGTACTGAGCGGCTACCAGCTGGAATGCTTAACGGGCCTGCTGGTCCTGTTGCTCTTCGGACAGAGCTTCAAGGCCTACGCCTGGTGGACGCTGCCCTACTCAATCAGCAACATGCCGACCATACTGTACATGCGCTTCCAGTTCTGGCATTTGGTGTCCGTGCTGGGCGGTGTCCTCATGGCAGCTATCCATATTCCAGACCTTTAACTGTTATACTGCAGCCCTGTTAAGTGACAATAGTAATGTTTATGTTTCAATAAAATGGTGTACCGCATAATCGGTACACTAGTACTGTTACCCTTTTGTATAGTATCCATTCTTAGTATACTAAGAGGTAATAGTATACAGTTATATCATGTTATAACCATTACAAGCGTGTAATACTATAGTAGTAGGAAGTACATGTATTGTTAAACTGAAATCATTTATTATGCAATACGTTAAAAAATGTTTTTATGATTACAGTAAAACATCAACTTTTAGATTGTTATACGTTTTATTGTTATAATATTTTACTGGTATACCGATTGCTGATACATCATACTGCATTCATTCTGCTATATTGCTGTGTTGATACGTTTTAATACTGATTTAGTAGTAGTATACTGTCATATTGTTATACTGCTCTCATGTTATATTTCTTACTATTATAGTATTCAGCTCTTGTTATGGGTTTATGTATTGTTATACTGTTTATACTTATTACAGTAATACATCAACTTTTAGCCTTTGGTTTACGTTTTTTTGTTATAATAGTTGCATACTGCATTCATTCTGTTATATTGCTGCGCTGATATGTTGTTAGAATACTGATATTGTCATGTCATATTGTTATACTGCTGTATTGTTATACTCTTTTACTTTTATATTGATATGCATTTAAGCTAATATACTGTTATACTGGTATAATTTTATTATGTAATACAAATTTACTGGCATACTGGTATATTCTTCCACTGTAATACTGTTATATATACTGGTATATTTTCTCACTCTTATACCATAAAAAATACATATACGTATGTATAAGTACTGTAATATTATTATTCTAGTAAACTTTTATATTATATTCTGGTATACTGGCATGTTGTTATACTGTTATACTGATATATGAGCATACTGTTTCTTGAAACTTTTATATTCCATCAGCATTAGCTAACATTGCGATGCTGTAGATAATACAGATTATGCCATATACAAGCTTATATACTCTTGATCACCTTCAATAGTCAGGCCGATAAAGGAAGCTGGCTGTCTCCATCTCTGTCCTTCTCGACTGCATACAATATTCTTCTATACTTTATACTTTGCCACACCCATATCTTGCCACCATAATACCCTGTAGTGGGGCTTAATGTGCTTTGGGTTTTTGCTTAGTGACTGTCGCCGTTTCTCATTTTTTGCTCCAAGTTTTAAAGTGATTTTCTGTGCACTTGCCTCGTAAGTGCCTAAATATTCCTGGGCACACACACACACATAAACCCGATGCGCTGCATAGTTGGGCTACCCTTGCTCCACCCTTCGCACCCTGTGTGAGTGAGTGACTGTCTGACTAACTGGCTGACATTCAAGTTGTCTTCTATTTTAATAAATTTTTGGCGCCATGTACTCGTATGCAAGCAAGCGCGACACTTGACAGCAACACGAGCGAAAGGACTTCGGAAGGGGTTAGAAGGTGGGGTGGTGGGTGGGTGGGGCAGGGGTTGCTGTTGCTGTTGGCGCCACAGTCGGTGTCGACATCGATGTGACGTCACTTTGCGCTCGAGACATTGTTGCCGCGTTGCAATTGCTGCGACTCAACCCCCGCCGCTGACTGTTTCCATTTGCGGCACGAAAGGCGGGTCACATCAAGGACAATGCAGCTGTGTGTGTGTGTGTGTGTGTGTGTGTGTGTTAGTGTGCGTGCGAGTCTCTTTATTTATAAGTCTGGCCACGCCCCAGGCATTGGGCAACCCACCTATGCGCCAATTTCATTTATTTTTGGTACATTTCTCTTCAAAGCGTCAGCGCTATTTATCATTTGGCATCTGTGGGCCCCACAGCCATAGCCAACAAAAAATAACCACCTGAATCAGCAGAGCCACCTGCAGCCAGCGCCCCCACACCTGCTCAAGCTGCCTGTCGCTCTGTCCGCTTGTCGGAGTCGTTCTAGCGTTTATCAACGCTGCTTCACCGAGAGCAAAAAATAAAATAGGAAAAACAAAAACAACAGCAAAAACCCAAACAAATTGAGCGTTCCAGGCCAAAAAGCTGCTCCAGCTTCATGAGCCCGAAGCTCCCAGCCCTCAGCGCTCAGCTCTCAGCCCTCAGCCCTCTCAAATGGTTGTAAATGCTAGGGCAACGGCAGAGAAAACTTTTCCAGATAAATTCTTGTTAAGATAATCGCTATATTGTGTCCATCGACACGAAACAAATGCCTTCTGTTTGATTTTTTAGTTGATTTAGCCCAGAGAAGATGCTCGGGCAAATATTCTAAATAAATAGAAATTAAATTTGTACGTACTAGTGCACTGAGAGAAGAGGAGAGAAGAGCAGAGGAGAGGAGAATGAAAGAGGAAGATGCAGACGGAGAGAGAGATTGTCATTAATTTAATAGGATATTAATGGAGCTGCAGCTAGAGAAACTTATGAATAAACGAGTTTTTAATATTTGATTTATAATTTGATTAAATTCTGATGATAATTTTGTCAGCGGGTACAGTCAGCACAAATAGCAACTGTTATACGCAGTTGAGCAATCGTGTTGACTGAATTCATATTATTATATTATATAGATTTTGGAATGTTAAATCCTTGATTCAAGTATAAATTTATTACGTTTCGATTTCGAGCAAATGACCCAAGTGGTACAGTCAGCACAAAACATGTCTGCCATAAATCAATCTGATTAAAATTTAAGTATCAGAAGCAAGTGAGCTTGTTTGAGGCTTATGCTAATCCGATTCAAGTTTGAAATTGAGCTCATCAGGAAATTTTAGTAACTAAAATATATACATTTATTTATATATGTATATACATATAAGTAAGTTTTAGCAACTGTTATACACTTTGATATCACAGTTAAGCAATCGCTTTAATTGCCTCCTTGATGTGGCAGTACCTATACCAGCTAAGATTTACTCATAAACATTTTCGATATTGAATGATAAATTTATTAAGCTCAGATTCCTAGCAGAGCGTAACTTCTCAACTGGTACAGTCTGCACAAAACGTCTCTGTTCTAAATCATTTAAAAATCATAAGCAAGAGAGCTGCGCCAGGGGCTTCTACTAATTGCATTCATCAAGGAAATTGAGCTCAACTCGAAATTAAAATATAAAATATAAATGAATTGGTTGCTATACATATACCTATACATATACATATAAATATATAGATATATATGTATCTATATATCGAATATACATATTTATTCATGTAGTTGGCAACTGTTATACGTTTCCATATGGCAGCTTCGTTTTGCGTATGCAAAGTGACTGCTGAAATCGAGTAGATATATTTTATTCAGAACCCCGCGTAGCGGCATTTGGGCCACATTTGCCTTAATGGCCGTAAGAAGCACTCAACAATCAAACCGGGCTGGCTCCAGTCAACGGCAATCCAACGACAGGTGTGTGCGTGTGTGTTTGGAGATATGTTTTTGCCAGATATTTGTGCTGTTGTTGTGCCGGAGTCTGCGAATGACATGACATTTGACATAGTTAAGTTCACCTTTGCACACACGCAGGCGGCTACAAAATATGCCTATTCTGCCAAAATGAGCAAACGGCGCTGGCATGCATAAAATATTACAATATATCAAAAGGATTGCTAATACAGGTGTGCCACCCGTAACTACCCTTAACGTCCATCATCCCCCGCCCGCAAAGCGAGAAAGAGGAAAAATGGAAAAAAATGAATCCCTCGCCTGCGCCTGCCTGTCGCACCCTATCTATCTGCGGCATCTAGTGACAAGGATGCTGCACACTTTTGATTTTTACACGCTACTTACCTGTGTCTCTACCTGTGCCGCTGTCTGTCTGCATGGCCGTGGGCGTGGCTGGCTGCCTATGCATAAAGTGAGCTCAATTTGAATATGGCAAGTGGCATTGGATCGAGCACAAGCAACCCAGGTGGCACACACACACACAGACAATCGATATGATTGCCACTCGTGTATGCGGGGCACGCTTATCGGGCATGCCACACAATTATTGTGGCTTAATTCAGACATTATTAATCGACAATCGTGTTGCAGGCAATTTATTTGCCACTCAAGCATTATGCTGAATGCCTACTAAAGTGTCCATTTATTTATTTTGCTGTTAGATGTCGAGCGCGACATTTACTTGCAATAGAGAGCGCGAGACGGGACTGCTCGACTACGAGACACCTTAGCCATCGAAAATGCTGGGCACTTATTGCAACTGAGTTTTCCTAAGCTGCATACGGGGGTTTAAGATATATCGTTATAAGAACAGTGGCATAAGGTGGCTTAGCACACCCTATAAAGTATTAATATTCTGAATGAGTTGGTTTACTCATGTTTGAGAATGACTGAATGAACAATTGGAGTTGAAAGGTTACTCAAGTTTTATGAGAAGCGTAGAATGATTGAGCAACTTTGCGTAGGGTGTAGGGTAGCTTCTAGTCGGGCTCTCCCGACGAGAGAAGCAAAGTAAAATTGAAGTAAAGTTTTTCTTTGGCTTGCTGTCGTATTTTTGGGCCAATGAAGCAGAAGAACAAGCAGAACAGGTGGAAGACAAACAAAATGTAGATGTATACATATATGTTTATGAATAATTAGGAATATTATGGATTGAGCCTGATGAAGACTATTTATAAAGTTTAAAGGATCGGATAGGGGATTTGGATTCTGGCTTTAATGAGTGGATGGAGCCCTCTTCAGTTGCATTCAGCAATCTTATATTATATATGAATATTATACATATATATTGAGTTTGAATAGGGCCATTATGGCGCTTAGCTTGGCTGCGCAGAGCCGAGCTTGGCTAGCTGGCCAGACTCTTAGACTGGATTCCCTGCAGCAGCTGCAGCAGGACACAAAGAAAAAATCCTTTGACTGCAGTTAGTATTGCATTGTCCTTTTCAGTCCGCTCCTCTACGCTCCTCTCCTCTCCTTTCGTTTCGTTTCGTTCTTCTTTTCTTGGCTTGCACCGACTCTTGAAAGGCTGCACAAACACAAAGCGGACGCACAACTTGTCCTTAAGTGCAGGGCAAATAGCGTTAGGGCAAGGGACACAGTGGGTGAAATGCAAATGCCGAAATTATACAGCTGAAATCAAGTAAGCGAGCTCTAATTAAAATTCACATTTAGATACCCTGTAGAAGTGAATGTTGAATGTGTGTGTGTGAGAGAGAGAGAGAGAGAGTGAGAGAGAGGAAGACAAAGAAATGGAGAAGAGAAGAAAAGAAAGAGGACAACAAATAGAGCGAAAGAGAGTGACAGAGAGACAGAGACGGAGACAGAGAAAGAGACAAAGTCAGAGAGAGAAAGAGAGACTGAGAGAGGAAGAAAGAAGAATGGGTAGCGGAGAAGCATAGAGAGAGAATGAAGCAGAGGTACGGAAAGAGTGAGTGAGACAGAGACAGTGAGAGATTGAGCTTGACATTAAAGGCAAATTCTCATTAAGTGGCATATATAATTACCGTTATATTATAAGAGATTTCGTGATATAAATATAAGCTTCATCTGAAAAAGGATTATACTTAAGCCTTTATTTTGAGTATTGCAACGAGCAGGCCAAATTAGCCCACACGAAAGCTTAAAGTCCTTGAGCTTCGCGAGTTGAATGGGGTTTCCAGTCAAAGCAAGAGCGGTGCAGACAGAGAGAGATAGAGAGAGTGAGATACACTTAAAGATATGCGCTTTCCATTTCAAATCGATTTCTGTGACCAGTTTAATGGATTGGCACAAGGCTGTAAATCTATTATACCCGGTGTGTGCCATCAATTTGCATAATAGTCTAGGGTATTCGAGAGCATTTTATTGTTTCTATGTTTTCACTTATTCTTTTGTTGAAATTGTAACAGGCTCGTCAGTGGAAAGGCCGGTCCCGGTCCTTGGGCGTCTTCATCATAACTACAAACAAAGAATAACGAGGCAAACAGTCAAACAACTGAAGAACCTGAACTGTTTGCACTCCAAGTTGCTAAGTGCCCCCCTCAAAAAAAAAGCAAAAAATATATAGAAAGGAAAACAATAAAATGTATAAAAATAAAAATAAAAGGCACAAAAGTGTCAGCAAACTGTGCCGCTGCATAGACCCAGAGCAGCGGGCAGGCTTCTCTTTTTAATTTCCCATCCCTCGATTTGCCTTCGGTATCCTTTCGCTTCGCCGCGACACGGAAAAAAAGCCACAATAAATTAAATTCAGTTTTTACACATGAGAAATGCTGATTTTATGGTAAATACGCCCACTCATACAAATAGGTATGCATATTTGATATACTGTTTACTTATTATTTGTTTCGAATTGCAATTTGTTCTCGGCGCACGCGGCGTATGCTTTATAATTATTTCAGTTAATATTTTGTGAGGCTAGCAAATAATTCATACACAACTTTCGTGTGTAAATAAGTAATTGAATAATTATGAGCACATAATGGTATGCATACAATTTCACACACACACATAGACACGTAGTTATTTAGATTATAAAAATGTTACATTTAATTTGCGTCTGTCAACAATGTGAAGCGAAGCGAGAAACTGGTAAAAGCCGCGCCAAGCCTCGTGGCACAGCAGCAGCAGCGCAGCTTGCCAACGGGGTAAACATGATGCAAAAAAACAATGTATATATGTAAATATACAACAGGAATAGCTCATGTGAATATTAGAGAGAGAGAGAGAGAGAGAGAGAGAGAGAAACGGAGAGAGAGAGAGAGGGAGAGATAGAGAAGGAGAGAGCGGACACTCGTAGCATACTATTGGGGGCGTGATGTGAATGACTTATGTACTTTGTTGATATACGAGATATATAGAAGATATATAAGATAATAACCATACTTTGTTGATATACGAGGTATAAGAGAATAACGATTAAAGTAAAAAAAAAGTTATTAAATTAGAGCTAAGCCTGAGCTGACAATACAACAATACAGTGCGTCATCTTGCATGCCACTCTTGGTCTATGGGAGAACAGCCCGAGTTCCAAAATCGACTGAGATTATTGCTTAAGATTTGTGACTAAAAGTATTTTTTCATCCATGAATTCACTAAAAATGGGACTTCAAGGTCTAATGATATTGTGCAACAGATAGAGGATGGCTTTGTATATCCCTTGAGATCCATAAGATCCGTTCAACTGTCAGTTCATTCATATAAAGAAGTTAAAAAAAATATACTTAAATGGGATGGCGCAATAGTAATTATCTGAGGTAAAAGTAATTGCTCAGTTGGAAATCGTTGTGACTGTTGCAAATGGCGGCAAATTAGTGAGAAAGAGAGAGAGAGAGAGAGAGAGAGAAAGAGAGGCTAATGATAGAATATTGAGAGAATATCCGACATCTTTACTTTTATTTGAATAAATACTCTTATCTATATATATACTTGATTTACTTCCTTGACTTAAGACTCTTAGAGTAAAATACCATTAATACGCTACTTAGGTTCTTGATTGTCTGTTTCTGAATTAGAATTATTTCCTAGATAAGTATTTGATAATCTGGAATGCCTAGCTCAAGTATTTATCTGTGCAGCTTTTGCTCAGGCTAACATTCGTCTCACAAGCTCTTATAACTTTTACTAAAACTGCTAACACTAATCATAAAGGTTTCTTTATAATATATCTTCAACTTTTCGTTAAGTTTTGGTCTGTAATTTGATGCACAGCTTAAAACTGAAGAGGTAATTCCAACGCCACAGTAACAAGATGTATAAATTGAAATACGTTTCAATTTTGGCATATATATATATATATATATATATATATATATATATATATGTATATATATATATATAAATAATCTCTGCCATATCCATATCCATATCAGACCACAGTTTTTTGCAGAAGCCCCGGCATGCATTCATTAAATATTCCGCATATTTCGCATATGAATTCAATTAAGTATAAAAAATTCTTCAACAGTTTTGTACGGAATTTGATCAGAAAGAATATTTTTTTCTTATGTAGTGCGCACGCAATCGATAGTCGTAATTATGAAAATTGTGTGGCAGATGAACAATTAGCGTAGAAAAAACATACTTTCTCTCTCTCATTCTCTTTCCCTCTCCCTCTATATACATACATCTCTCTCTCTCTCTCTCGCTCTCTCTGTCTATCTGGGAAAGCTTATGAAATTCACGTTGTACAAGGAAATTAAAAGCAGTTCCGACATCAAATGAATACAAATGTAGTTATTTCATATACAAATTGGCATCGAGCTGGCGAGAGGATGAGACAGAGAGACAGACGGGCAGACGGAGCGACTGTGTTGAGTGGCTGTGAGTGCATTGCGCATACGCCGTGTTGGCAAATATGATTTTTTTGCGCTTCACATTTTGCCTCGGTGCGGGACAACAATGTGCAAAGCGAGCCGAAAAGCATTTCATTAACTTAATTAACTTTTAATTGAAATTGTTTGACAGACGCGAAGAGCATGCGCCAGCGTACTTTCATCTTTTAATTGCAATTTGAAAACGACAAAAATGAATAAGTATAAATATGGAGAACACAATAAAGCAATAACACAAATTTGTGAAGCAAAAATTAAAAAATGCGGCGCGCAATGGTGCGCAATAATGAAAAAACTCTGCATGAAAATCAAGTTAAGAATTTGTAATTTATCAGCAAAAAGTTGATGCGGCTGTTAAAAGCCACATGTCAGTTGCCAGTCAGGCTTAACAGAGAGTTAAACATGTTGTCAAACTGAGGATATATGGTATATGATATGTGGAAGATAATATATATCATATATAAGTTATATAATATTTGATATATGACATGATGTGTGGGGATATATGACATACGAAAAATAATATATCATATAATTAAGCCTTTAATTGATGTTATATGTTGAATGATATTGTAAGTATTATATATGATGTAAGATATATGATATATGCTTGTTAAACTTTAACTGGCAGTTTATCTAGCTGTTTACTCCTTGCCAACTCTAATCTTTGGCTAAAAGCTCTTCAAACTGCCAAAGTGTTTCTGTCATCTCGTTCTACTGTTGATTAGTTGTCTCGACTTTGCATTTGTTATTGCAGAATTAAACTGCTTGGTAAATATTTGTGAGTTAGTTTGCCGTGCGATTCATTACAGTCCTAATATATGTATTCATGTTCGGCTTTCGAGAGCGTGAGTTGTTTTCTTTTCCTTCTGCTTAATGCATTTGTGGCCAGCTTAAGTACTTTTAATGCTAATGCTCAACATTTTCAGCTGGCAGCGTGAGGGGGCATGAAAAGATTTGATGCGCGCTTTATTCGCGTCTGGCTTCTGTTTATATGCATATTTATTTTCGCTTTGGCCCACGCTCCGCGCTTCCTTGCATTCGTAATTAGTTAATGTGCCGCCGCAGTCAGTCTCATTCGCATTACAGAGCCTAAGCGTCGCAACGGTTTCACGGCTGGCTGACTGGCTGACTGGCTGGCTGCTCCACCCAGCCCCAATCGCTTCATGTCCTTGTTGGTTATTAAAAAGAAAGAAACGAAAAGAAAAGAAAAGAATTTGCTGCCTTCAGCGTGGGCTGTATGTGTATGGCAGGCCTTCTGCCTTCGCGGCTGTTCCCACTCGTTATTCACCTGCTCCCAGCTGCTGGCTCAGCTAATGAAGTACATATATTTATACATGTATTTATATGTATATATATATATATATATATATATATAAATGTATTTACATATATGTATGCATGCAGAGCCCCTACATATGCCGGTCTTCAAAGCAACATTTCTCTTCTTTATATTCATCTTATATTTTGTTTTCCTACCGCTTTTACACATAGGCACGCACAACAACCACACACACACACGCACACACAGACACACGCACACATTTGCATGCATAATATGTGTTTTTTTTATGCTCTTGCCTCATTTGGTGTGTGTGTGTGTGTGTGTGTGTGTAGAACAACATTTAACATGTAAGCGTTTTACGTGGCGTATACTTAATGCATTAAGCATACGCCGCGTGTCCCGTCACTGAGCTGAGCCACTGACAACGCAAAGGCGACACGCAAAAAAAAGAAAAAGACCAACTCCCTCCCCTCTCTTCCCTTTGCCTCTAATATTCGTATTCGTTTTCGTATTCGTATTCGTTTTCGTATTCACCAGCCCAGCACTCTGGCTTCTTTCACAGGTGAACGTGAGCAACACCTGGACCATGCCGCAGGAGGGTCTGAATGTGTTCTATCGTTTCTTCCGTGATCGCATCTCCTGGTTTGAGGCGGATGCCGTTTGCCAGTTCCATCATGCCAATCTGGTGACAGGTAAGTGGGCGACAGGACGGCTGCTGGCCAACAGACAGCTAGCCACAAAGCCAAGTCAAAGGTGCAGCGTGGGGCTTTCGTTAAGCCAGCTGCACAAAAACAACATAGAAGAGAAAAGAATGAAAATGAGAAGGAAACGGAAAGACATTTGCCATACATGTGGACATTGTGTGCCAGCAACAGCGGCAGCAGCAGAAGCAGCTGCAGCAGCAGGTGCTCTGGCTGCAGGGCCAACGATAACAAAGAGTGCATATATGTAAAGCAATGGTAAATGCCAACAAAATGTGAAATGCAAATAAGCCCAATCACAACACAGAAATTGGGAGAGAGAGTCGGGCAGAGAGAGAGGGAGAGGGATAGGGATGCAGGTAACAAAGGAGCAGAGAGCGAGAGGCGGAGGCTATTGTAAATGTCCGGCAGCTGTTGTCACAGCGCTGGCTGTAACGGGCGTCAGCTGACAGCCAGGCGGCTGCAACTGCAAAATGACGCAGTCGAAGGTCCTGCGAGTCAAGAGTGAAGCCCTTTGAAAGGCGCCCAGCCAGTGCCCGTGTCTAACGGCCGGCCGAAGGATCTCATGCGACAGGCTTTATCATGTGGCTGCACCACATCCAGCACAAACATAATAAATCCCTTTCACAAATACCGGACACTGCAATGCGGGCCGGACGTGGTGCAGACACGGCAAGGGGTCAGAGTCAGAGCAACTAAATCAACAATAGCTCGCTTAACCGGCTCATGTGCATACGGTCCTCGTAAATAGCTAAGTAGATTGTTGATAAATTGTTCATGCCACTCAAAGACAATGCAAATTGTGTGGCTGCAATCGAAA
Organism: Drosophila mercatorum; assembly: GCA_961210405.1. Classification (NCBI taxonomy): domain Eukaryota; kingdom Metazoa; phylum Arthropoda; class Insecta; order Diptera; family Drosophilidae; genus Drosophila; species Drosophila mercatorum. The sequence continues at coordinate 904,032 of CAUIUS010000015.1, read as the reverse complement.
ATATTCCGCAAAATCTGCTAAATCCGATCAAAGCTGCAAATCTGATAAGCAGGCAAATTGCAGTTCATATCTATATAACTATACAACTGATGTGCATATATATATAGACAGAAAGAGAGAGCGAGAGAGAGAGAGAGAGTAAGACTAAGAGGAAGAGAGTACGCCACCTAGGGTGGACAGTTAGCCGAAGACTATAGCTAGAGCTAGAGCGAGAAAGGGAGAGGGCACAGGAGACAGAGTGGTGACAAATGCTGGCGTATTTGAGCTTAGCCTAGGGCAACGCAGGTAGCTATTAAGTCGACCAGTCTCGAATAATCGGGGTTTCGTCCGATAATATATGCAAATACATGATATGTACAAATGAACTTTAACTGAAATATATTTTTCGACATATAAATATTTACGAATGGATGTAACTCGCATCCTAAGAACTGCTCTGTTTCAAAAGAATTATTTACATACACCTTTAGCAAGATATTTCAGTCGATCGGAGAGAAGATATTAGCTCGGAAACCCCCTTCTCTGCCGATCCGGCTGGTAATCGAAAGACAAATGTAGTTTTCATGGCTCAGAAGTCTTGTCATTTAATATTTACGTATTTTAATGATATTCGGAAGATTTCTCCAGAAATTCTCTTAGCTTCATAGGTGTAGAATTGAGCCTTTAGCCAGAGACGGCTCAGTGCAACATAGTATATCCAATTAGTTCGAATTATATGAGATGTACTGTGTAACAGTGCTCTTAAGATGCACTTGTGCAATTCTGTTTGGTCATAGAGCATTCCTCAGCAAGTCTGGGCATTTTCCCAAGACAAATTATTTAAAGTTCTTGTCGAGGATGGAATAACCTTCAGCCCTTGGTGGCCATTCGATTCAATACGTACAAAGCTATTCAAGGCAACGTGTTGGGCGAGTTGCCCCAACGAGAGGTGCTCGCAAATCTGACTCGAATACTAAACTGGTTGATTGGATTGCATTGTCCTTTATCCTTATAAATAGATTCATATGCTTCACTCATAGTTTGCTTCAACTTGTGTACAACACCAAAAGTTCATTCGAGCGCACAATTGTCCCCGGGTCAGCTAGCGAGTGGCGGGCGGGCGGGCGGACGGTTGGTCGTGTCTTGGGCGGGTGTCAGTGTGCATAAACAATTTGAGAATCAGGGATGTATGTAAATGTGTGAAACAGAAACAAGGATAATAAAAAATGTAGCACAAAGAGGAAAAAGTGGATGCCGAAGAACAAGAAGTACGAGAAGAAGAAGAAGAAGAAGTACAAGCAGTAACTACGTCCTACAAATACACAGCTAAATGACAGACTGAGCCGAAAAGAAAGCAAATTAAAGTTGGAATAAGAAACTGCAAAAAAATCGACAGTGGGCGACTCACAGATACCTTGTAGACAAGTCAAACTAAATTTTACAGAGAAGTATACTTTGTATACGTTATTCAGATTTATAGAAATATATATATATTGTATACGATCTTCAGACTTATAGAGAAATTCATATGTATAAAACTAAACGACCTAAAGATACCCTTTAAGCAGTATTCAAGTCAGTAATGGAAAACTTCTAATGTGTCTCACGCAATTGAGATAGGTAACATATAAATATCCCATATTTATATTCAATAGAGAGCTATAGGTGAGTAATACACTGTAGATTATTCTTATCCAATTTATCTAGCAGTATTAGGTATATATGAAATATATTATTAGTCCTAGAGATACAAAAATATATAATACCTGTGTATAGGATTTATACTTATTAGTAATCATATGGGGTTGAAGATTGGATAACACATATATACCCCAAATAAATATCTTATTGTATAGTGCATAACTCTGGCACTCTGACTTGCAGATACCCCGTATTTGGGATTAAATTCTCAGAAGCTAAGCATATTTCATGATAGCTCTACTGAAGACAGATGATACCCTGTATCTAGAAACTTATAACTAGTAATCCTATATGTCTTACGACTGGTCGACACCCTGTACTCAGAATTATAGTAGCAAAGAGACGTATAGTTACGCTAACTAACTAATTAACTAACTATAGGCTACGAGACGATGCCCCGTGTCTGGCACTAAACTAGTTTGTTAACTAAGCTCGTCAGTGATATCCGCTTTTACAAATTTCCAACAAAACTATGAAACCCTCTCTCTGCAAGGTATCTATTGCTCCGCACACACAGCTGAAGCCCTCTCGCACACAGAATTACATTTAACATTTTATTTTTTTGTTTTCGTAAATATTTTTAGTATGAACACAAGTTGAGAACATGCATCGGATTAGACCAGCCGCTGCTCTGTCTGTCTGGCTGGTGTGTCTAGATAGGCGGGGGAGTGGGATGGTTGGGGCTTTTGGGTTGGGCTTCGGAGTGGTTCCTGCGGTCGCTGTTGCTGGCAAATGTGTGCCACATGCCCGGCACGGGGAACAGAGCAAAAACATTACGCTGGACAAATTAAATAGAAATATTCGCATTGAACAAATAAAAACCATTTGTTTCTCTTCCCAAACCCTTCTGTTCCCGTTGCCCCATTCTTATTGTTTTTACTCTTGTTGTTTTTTTGTCGCATGTGCTGGTTGGCTGTTGTTGTTTTCCTTTTTCGTTTTTCCCTTTTCGTTTTTCCTTTTTTTATTTTTATTATTATTTTATTTGTATTTTTTGTTTCGCTGGCAGTCGACAACAGTTTTCAATTTGATGCAACTCGCGACCTGCTGAGGGAATTGGATGTGAACGACATCGTTTGGATTGGACTCATGCGGCCGCAGAACTCGGATCGTTTCATGTGGTCGTAAGTACAACAACAACAACGTTAACAACAATAGCTACACAGTGTTGTAATTGTGTTGTTCGTGTTGATATGTTTATTTTTGGCATGCGAGCCCCGATGCGAGAGCTCTTTAATACTTAGAAGTTTCGATTTAAAATCGTTAACGGCGAGTTAAACAGGAAGCCATTCGAAAACTTTTTAATCTAAAAGTTCTGAGCTTAGATAGCAATGGGAATAGCAGCAGGCTTTAACCAATTACAAATTCAGTCTGTTAACTGCCTTCGTTACATGTGAATGTTTAACATTCTGTTATTATCTCAATGTTAATGTGAATGTGTATCACTTAACAGATGTTATATTAGTCTTAGGAAAGCAATTCTGATTGAAATATTACTCTATACGAAAAACTTCATACAATTCTCAATGCGTCCTGTCTTCAAAATCTCATTGCTTAATTTAACAGTCACTTTAACTTGCAGTTAGACCGAGTTATATTCTCCTGCGCTTTTGGTAGACCATTTGCTGGTAGTTAAACTACTTGAACATAATTCTACAGAATTAAGATTATTATGATTACTACTAAGATTATTTGTCCGGAACACTTAACAGCTTGCCTCGCCCAGAAAAGATAAATAATTTACGTTTCGCTGCCTAATCAAATAAATAACATTTGAAAAGCGATTGACATGAGCTTAGCTCCAGCTATATATACTATATATGTAAATCTATATATAGCAACTCACGCCCTCTGGTTGTGGACACTGGCTACTGGGCCGAATCTTTGCCGCTGATGGATGCCCCGCTCTGCGCTGTTATTGATCCCATTCGCGATTACCGATGGCATGCGCTTCGCTGCGGTGGACCCGAGACAGCCTCGTTCCTCTGCGAAATGCCAGGTAAGTGTCTGCGTGAGTGAATGCGAGCCAGAGATAAGGCTAAAGCCGGCTACTCTTGCATCGTACAGTGCCCAGCTGGGCGGATGCCTGTATTTTGAAGGAGATGCCCAATTTGACTATGCAGTACATGGCGGACACGGCCAGTATTGAGCTCATTAGGAATTGTCAGGAGGAGGGTCTGCTGCGCCACACCTGCAAGGGCAAGGAGGTAAGGGGCCTGGAAACAGCCGAACCATATACCATATATTATTGCTCTCTCTCTCTCCCTTTCGCTCCTTTTCCTGTTCTTGCGTTGACACTCTTTGCAGGATCGCGAGCAGGCCATACGCGAACTGATCTGTCCCAAGGAGCGCTTGGAGGCGAAACGCATTAACGACATCACCAACTCGCACTTCAAGTCGCTGCAGATCATCAAGAGCATTCGGACCGACAACAACGAGAACAACGACATCGAGCTGTTGCCCCTGATGCCCCGCTATGCGGCAGGTGTGAAGATCGAGGTGGACACCGCGGCACCAGTCGAGCGCTTCAGCCTGGACAGGCTCATGATGGCCGACGAGCCTGTGCCCGTGGTGCACTACAACATACCCGACCAGGTGCCCATGCCCGTGAAGAAGTCAGCGAAGAAGGTGGACATCAACGAGGAGTACGCCAAGAAGCTGCGGGCACAGTACCAGGAGCAGCTGCGCAAGGCAACGCCCAGGCCCTTCGCCCACCTGGACATGATGATGGGCGATCAGCCGGCGCTGAGCGAGGAGCAGCTGCCGGATGATGTCAGCGACAGCGACGTGTCCAATGAGATATTCGAGCCGTTGCCGCACAAGAAGAAAGTATTGCCACAGGATCTGAGGACAATGGAGACTATAGTGGAGACTACAACTGCTGCTGTTGCTACTGCAGCAACCAGCGAGCGAGCAACAACTGTCAAGCAGTTGCCGATAACAACGCTGGCACCGACAGCAGCGGCGACAACTACAACAAGCACAACAACAACTGTTGCTCCCACAGCAGCAGCCACAACAACAACTACAACAATTGCTCCGACAACAGCAGCAACAACCACCACAACAGTAGCAGCAACTACAACTACAACAACAACTGCAGCACCAACAACAATGGCAGCAACATCAACTGTAGCAACAACAACACTGGCAACAACAACTACAGCAGCTCCCACAACAACAACAACAGCAGCACCAACCACTACAACTACAACTACAACTACAACCACAACTACAACAGCCAGAGCACCAGCAACAACAAGCCGTGACAACATAATGATAACAACAACTGGAGCAGCAACACCAGCGGCAGCGGAAATGGAAACGGATACAGATACAACAGTTGTTGCCGCCACCGGTAACACGGCCAATTTATTTAGTAGCAACACCGACACCACCAACACCCCGGCAGCAACGTCTACGGCAGCGGCAACTGCAACACCAATACCAGCCGCAACAGCAACAGCATCAGCAGGACCAGTGGGCACGTCGACAATGGTGAGCATCGCACATCCCATTCATCCGGTGCAGCAGGCACGCGATGAGTTGTCCCATCCGCATGTCAAGGAAACGGCCGACAATTCGCACTTCATTCCGCCGATGCTGCTGGTCAAGTCGCACTATGTGCCGCCTGCCAAGCACGGAGGGGAGCATGGCGAGCATGCCGAGCATTGGGATCATGTTAACAACAGTCCGCCAGCCACAGCAACTACAACAACAACTACAACAGCAGCCACATCTTCTGCAGCATCAACGACGAGCATGACGGCAACAACTACAACAGCAGTCGAGCAAAAGAATCGCCAACATGTTGTTACAGCAGGAGCAGCAGCAACAACAGGGCCAGTTACAATCGTGACACCAACATCTAGCGCAACTGGGGCAACAGCAACCGCAGCAACAACAACCACGCCGAAAACAACAGAAGCGACATCAACAAAGCCATCGGGCAAAATGTTAGCTACGGAGGCGCCACAGCTGCGAGCAACAACCGCAACAAAACAGCCAACAGCTAATGAAAACAGTTCAAATGCAACCGCAGCAACAGCAACTCCAGCAACTCCAGCAACACCAGCAACACCAGCAACACCAGCAACTCCAGCAACACCAGCAACACCAGCAGCAGCAACTACCGCAGCAACAGCAACAACATCTGTGAAGGTCCCCGCAAAGCAGCAGTTGAAAAGCGAAAGTGTTGCTGCTGCCGCCGTTGAGCCTGAGCCGGAGCCAGAGAACGTGGATGTGGATGAGCTAGAGTTAACGAGCGCAACAACACGGCGCAACTTCCTGCAGGAGGAAACTGAGGCGCCATTCAAGCCAAATCGACGACGCTCGCTAACAAAACCGGAAACCGTTAGCTATTTCAAGAAGATCTTGGGCTAAACACCACCAGTAGCAGCAGCAGCAGCAGCAGTAACTGTAATTGAAGCGACTTTTGCAGTTAGCGCACATTTCCGACACTGTCACACACCCCCACACAAGCACACCTCCGCCACTTTGTACCAGGCCAACCCCTTAGCCCTCTGCTATATAATTGGTATTCAAGAGAAGGAAAATCAAAGCTGCATTGCTGGCAAATTGAATCAGTTGATGTCGTTGCCTGATTCAAAGCCACCAAAAGCACCTACTCAACAGTAACAGCAACAGCAGTAGCAACAACAGCAATAACTACAACAAAAAACAACAACAACAGCAGCTAGCATATCCACATTCTGGCCAAAGTTTGTAAAACTTGGCTATGTCCGCCTCCCACCCACCCAGCTCCACAACGGAAACTCAAGCTGTTAGTCAACGCCAAGCGGAAACGCAAAGCAGCCAAAGAAAACTCAAGAACTTGACAGAAAAAGATAGATAGTTAGACAGTGAATAAGAGACAGAGAGACAGAAAGAGAGAAAGAGAGAGAGAGAGAGAGGGAGAACATGTGACAGCAGCAGCTTTCAATGGGGAGCATCAAAAATGTCAATTCTTTGCAGCACAAACCACAAAGTAACACCACACACACACACACACACACACACACACACACACACACACTCAAGCTTAGAAACAGCAAAGGCAATAGAACTGGGACAAAAATAAAATCGAAATCAGGTGCGCAGTGGGAAAGGTGGTTGCATACCAAAGGCCAAATCTAAAGTATGATAAATACTATTATAAATGTTTACAGAGCTACTCGTAATATACACATAAGATACACACAACCATTAGGAGCGTCTGTTTCGTCAAATTTCGTTTCCTCACCAAAAGACAGTAAAAACAAAAAAAAAAAAAAACAAAAAAATGAAGGAAAAAAAAAACATGAAAATAACATAAAATAAAAGTAGATTTTGCAATCGGGTGCAGCCGACTGCACAATACTCGTTCGCATATTCAAAAAGCTAGCTCTTTATCAAGAGATAATTATTAAGAGATATTGAATTACAATTACAATTTGTCACAGCACGCAGTGGGCGCAAGTCGAATATATTTGCATTTTATCTCAGCCAACCTTCAACCACATTCCTAATATGGTCACTCTAGATGTCAAATTTGACCCGTCTTTGTTTACCCTAACTTCGACATTGAAGAAGAATGTCCTTGTCCAATTTGCTCACTCAAATTTGGTCACTCTAGATATCGATTCTGTGTAATTTGCACACTTAGGCGATTTCTAAATATTTTTCATAATATATTCTCAGCTCGAATCCACATATGGTAGATAAGGCCATTCTCATCTTTTAGCCAAATATCCTATAATAACCCTTGGGGTGTAGTAAAACACCACTTTCCGCATCTGAATCTGAATTTGGTCACCCTTGATGTCATCCCAGATCTGGTGGAATGCAAATATGGTCAGGATCGATAACATCTATTGGGAAATTCTCAGCTTCAGTCCAAATGTGGCCACCTTAACTACATATATACGGATACCCGACGACGCATCCCAGTAGCGTAGCAAACTATCTGAAAAGCACACATTTACCATATATAATTCAGTATTCAAGTGCAACAGCCAATATACTCCAGTTGAGCTCCGGCGGAGAGAGTGTAGCCGAAGCAAAAAGCAAATAAACATATATTTACGATCTGTGCACATTATAATATAATTGAACGGGAATCATAAACATTCCAGTATTAAACATAAGTATTATGCGCCCTTAGACGAATTGCGAAACAGGCCTCATCAAATATGAATACACAATTTACACACATGTTGTAAAAGTCGGTGTCTATATATTTTTTTTGTGTCCAAATAGTGAATACGTATCTACATACATATATATAAACATACTCATTTGTATGGTAAGATGGAAAGGCAGAGCTATTATCGAGTGTGGAGCAGCAGCAGCAGCAGCAGCGACAGCAGCAGCAGATGGAGGCATACCTTAGATTAAGATTAATGAACGTAAAAATAAGAAATATGAAGCGAAACCAAATTCTTCCCGCACACCGCCCCACCCAAGGCCCTCCTCCCTCCAAAAACACATTACACACTGAAATTGAAGGGAAACCCCCAATTCCAAAGTACTTCAAATGACACTTGAACTAGAAAATTATGTACTCACAAAGAAACCCCAAAAAGGAAAAGCATAAAACAAAGACGGATAATGAGAGTTTGCTAATGTTGATGTCGATGTCAATGGAAACGCGAACAATTTTTCTGAATTCTAGCAGCAAATAGTAAGATATGCGTAAATAGTATAAATGTAAACCAAATAAATAATTCAATATGAATAAAATTACATCAAAAAATAAAAGCAACAAAAAAATATTCAAAATAATTGAGATTCTTTTGTCCTGCGGGCACCAAAGTGGATTGTGGTAGTCTCTTGGAAATGGTCTCTGCTAAAAAAGGTTTAATAAACTGCAAACAAAATATATCAGATATATCAGCAGCAGATGAAGTATAATGGCGTCTTAAGAGTTGGAGCTTTAATGAGCTTTCTGAGTGAACTTTTAAGCTAGTTAGGAACGCTTATAGCTAACGTGTTTCTGTGAGCTCTTTGTCACTAATTAAGGTTTGTTGATGCTTTTTAAAAGAGATTAAATTGTTTTCTGAGTTAGCTTTTAAGATAGTTAAGCAAGCTTCAATAAACTTTTACTGCTCTTGCCAAATAATTAGGCTTAGTAGACTTTTTATTGAAAAATAATTTAATAATTTAATTTTAATGGACTTGAAAAAGCTTTCGTATTGAAAAACCTAGTGGACTTAAAATTGTATGAGAAATACCTATTTAACTTCTAGTTGATCACGTGAGAAATCGAGAGTGTATATTCTTAAACACTCGAATGCATACAGCCAAAAATCAGCTTAAAGGCGAACTTCACAAAGCATAATGGGAAAATTTGGTATACACGAGTTTTTGTTGTTTAGTCAGCTTTTTGACTAACTAGCCTGAGAGCAGAGTGAATATGGGCTTATATGCAAAGAGACTACAAATTGGAGTATGCATAAATATTAAATGGATGCTGCATTGAAATCTATTAAATTCTACGTTCCATCAAAGGGAACGGCTCGAATGTTCTAGCTCAGCGTTCATAGAGGGCACGTTGAATTTGGGCATAGTCTGCAGTTGAAAGCTGTGCCAGCGCCAACATCGCTTGCCGACGGTCCGGTGTCTCATGCCCCCTCCCTGCTGTCCTCTGCCGCATGCCACATGCCACATGGCCAACTTCTGCTCCTGCTCCGGCTCCGGCTACGGCACCGGCTCCTGCTGCTGCTGCTGCTGCCCTACTGCAGCCTTGTTGCCTCGTTTGCCGCAGGCACTCTACATTTTTTTGTGGAGCATTTCCCTTTTAGCCAAAAAGGGCAGCGATGCGGCCAGACGCGGTGGCAGTTACAGTCCGACAGCCACACAGATAGAGTGAAAGAGATAGCCGAAGGGAGAGGCAGATATGGAGGAGGACTGCCGGACAGGCAGCAGCAGACGTCCTACTTATGATTGCCTAAAATCCAATGAAGCGTTGACGGTTGGCCCTGGCCGGGGCAATTGCTGTCATCGGAGAACTGTTTTCTGGATAACCAACGGAAGCGTTTGGCATACGCAGCACAGCACAGTGGGCGACCAACATCCTGCCCAGCCCAGCCCAGCCCAGCCCAGCCCAGCCCAGTTCAGCCCCAGTCCCACACAGATACCTATCCTCCCCGCATGCCCTCTGCGAGCAACTGTTCTTGATGGCTTTTTAAAGAGCGTCGGGCTTTAAAGAGCTGCAACTTTATTTCGGATTGCCGTTCGCTTGTTTTTCCTTCTTCTTTTCATTTAATTCATATGCTTAAAATTGTAATTTCTTGTGTTTACCGTTAATCCTTTGCTTGTGTGTGTGTGTGTGTGTGTGCGTGGGTGTTAAGTAACTTTTGACTGACGGGCACGCAGCAAATATATATTCCAAGTGCGCGAAGAGCTGCCAATCTTCTTAATACACTCGGCCAGCGGGTATGCCAGATATGTAATACGGAATGCAGAAAATTATGTATATGTCAAGATATGCGAGAGATATAAGTATACTGTTCCTGATTCAACTCAATCAGGCAAAGCTATGCAATTACCTTTAAAGCCTCATCAAATCTAGCAACTCTTCTACATAGCTCCATGCTTTTTACTCAACATCAACTTCTAACCCAAACTACCTATGATTACTCTGCATAGGGTGTTTAAGATTCGAACTTTCTATGATGCACTTAGTCACTTAAACACTAAATCAGTTGCCAGCTCTCTACTTGGGTCATTCAATCTATTGCCAATACTCTTATGCAAATAATCTATTATCTACAGATACCTCAGGCATATTGAAGAGTGTCTCATCGTCGGTCTGTTGTTCTCGGTCATTCGTTTTATTATTTCAGTCGCAAACGACGCGTTTTTACAGTCAACGTGGGCCCGCAAATTAAATGCAGCTGACACACAGACCGACATCAGCGACAGACGATAAGGACACTCAGACAGACGGACGGGCAAACAGAGAGACAAAGAGACAAACGGGGACACGCGTCCAACAAATGAGAATCATTTGGCGTAAAATAAAATGTTTTATTAACAATATAAACAGGAGAACAAACAAACAGAAGGGCAGCATGTGAAGGTCCAAAGTGTGCTTCACGCCGAGCTCGAGATGGACCAGAGTCGTGTCACGCTGGGCACGATCTAGCCAAAGCGGATCTCAGCTACTCACTATTCTTCACTGATAATGTTGAGTTAAAATCAGTTTTCAAATTGCAAAGATTATATAAGAGCTTGGTAATATATATGTTTATAAACAATTGGTATATGTCTGAATGGATTCATTGTTAAGATACAATGAGAATGTCTTAACTTTAAAGATATTTTACTCTATAGCTCAAAGGGGAAGAATTGAGTTTGAACTAAGAACTACAGATAAAAGCCAAATCTAGCTATACACATAGGATTATATTGGCATTGATGCATGAGAGGGGCCACATAGAAGTTACGATTAAAATTCCTTTTAAAGCTATCTGATATCAGCTTACCTATGAAATATGAGTTGAGTGCATCTCCCATTTAGGCCCGAACACTTTTTGTCGTTTGGCATTTGAGCCTAATCCTTTTTGCCAAATAGTTTGTTGAGGTGGCAACAATTGGCCCCGACTATGGGATTATGCTAGCCAACAGCATTTGAGCTTGTTGGGCAACATAAAATTTTTGCAGTTTTAATGGCCTCCATATATTAGGGCCACATGGCGTATGAGCAGCACTTTTCGGAAAGTTTTTAAATAATTCTTTCCCGTGGCCTTCCGTGCACTAAAATTTAACAATTTCGGCCATTTTGGCCAACTGAAATCCAAATGACGGCCCTTAGCCGACGCTCGCTCTGAATTATTGTAGATCTCTGCGGGCACGCTTATTTAGCTAGTGAAGTAGGCATAAGCAGTTTGTTTACATTCATAAATTATATTGTAGCAATTAATTTATATTAGGGCTAATTAACTGAGCCATCTGAAGGGGAAATTGGGTGGGGTTTAATGGTACTTCTAGAAGCTCGATAGATATCTATAAAAACAGAATCGTGTAAGTTGACCTATTACAATAGTTTTGTATAACAGTTGTATAACAGTTTAGGAATATTTCCTAATCATATGACTACAAATTTAGGGAATTCACACCTCTAGTATAACAGCTCGCTGGTCACCCGCACCTCTAGAAATAACCATATAACAGTTTCTTGGAAACTGACACCTCCAGTAATAGCTATAGAATATGTAGTTCATTATACACCTATATCTTTAGTAATGGCTATATAACAGCTCTTAGGGAATTCACACCTCTCTAGTAATACTTGTATAACAGTTTCATGGAAATTGACACCTTCAGTAATAGATTTATAACAGTTCTATAAACATCCACACCTCTGGTAATAGCTATATAATAGCTCCATGGGAGCTCACACATCATGTAATAGCTCCAAGGAAATTACGTCTCGAATAATAGCTGTATAACAGTTCGCTGGACAGTCGCACCTCTAGTAATAGCTATATAACAGTTGTAGCTTGATTGGGAATTCCGCATCTTTAATGGGCAGAGTTGCTATAGAATTATAGGCGTTTTTGTTGTGGCGCATGAAGATCTTTCCGTGGACCCAGCTCGATGCTCGCTGGCGTAAGGCGCTTTTATTGCTTCACTCCGTCTGAATTCATTTGCCCTGGCGATGGAAACTGGCCGCAATCGCTTAAGTGTAAGTAACAGATAGTCAGTGAGAGAGACGGAGCCGCAGGCAAACCGCCAGCAAAGCCCCATTTCAAATTGTGCCAAAAGCCTCGAAGAATAATGGCATTGTTATTGTCACACAAACACACCAAGCGACACACATATACACACACACACACACGCATATACAAACAGACAGCGACAGTGACAGAGATAGAGACGGAGGCGGAGACTGACTTACTGAGCTCTATTTACTTACATTCAAGTGCGGAAGGATAAATACATTTGCAAGGACAACGATGCGGACAATTCAGCACCATTTGCGCTTTTAGTTAAATTAGTTCAAGTGACGCTCAGCCATGACGCAAGCGACAGAACGCGTTTGATGCTATCTGCATATCTCTGGAAGATATTTATAGCAGCTATTCCATTGATTGGGCATATATCAGCAATTAAGATTCTGCTATATTAATGGAATCTGTAACTAGCCTCTAATCAAGAGAAAAGTTGCACTTAATTAGACTGATATCCTAGGCTATGATATTTTTATCATGGAATAGGTCTTAGATTCATCTTTTATAGTGGCACTGAGTGGCCTATGGCTACTTAGGCAACTCGCTCTAACTCAATTGCACTCAAGACAACGATTAGCAATACCTTAATTGATCTCTCTCTCTCTCTCTCTCTGTTTGTTATCTTAAATGCCATTTGATTGCAGAAATCAACTTAACTCAATCAATGAAAATTGAATAAGGATCAGCTGGATTTCAAACTGGTCTGCAACTCTTTGTACCACCCTCGCTTATATGGCATGCAGTCCATTAATATACTTTAATCTAAATGATGTCATCTTAAGCAGCTGCTCGAAATGAGCTTAGAGCTGGCACATGCTCGTGCTGGGAGCACTTTCCTCTATCCCAGTTTCAGTGCCACTGGAACAACAAAATCTCATTTGGTTGCGCTGTCAGTTTGATAAGTTTGCATTTTGTCTGTTTAGCTGACTGCCGAAAGTGCTCGTCGCTTTGTTTGCCATGGATTATTTAACAGATTGTTTTATTAATAATGCAGCGCGGTGCTGAAACAGCATAATGCTGCTGCAATGCCGCATGCCCCGCCCGGAGGAGGAGAGCTCCTCCTTCTCCTCGTCCGCCGGACAACTTCCGTTGTCAACAATATTGTATTTGGCGAGCGGTGAATGCGACGTGCATTTAGCTGCGGCTTTCACTTTGTGGCTGCGGCCATTCGGCTAAGTGAATTATATATGAATAATATTTGATGTATTTGAAATAATCTCCATAATTTGTGGTTGGACAAACCAGATCAACGGTGCAAGAGAGATAGAGAGGACGACAAAAATGGCAAATCAGCAATTCAATTAAATTATATTGAATGAAAATTGTAAATTGTGACGCGGAAATAAATGAAAATACGTGGTTCCATATATATCGATTTCAGGGTGTGCCAAAAGAGTATGTATGTAGTCGGACAGATATGAGCTTAATAATAAAAGAAATTGGTGAAGATATATATCGATTTTGTAATGATAAATGAAAAAGATAAATGAAATGACCAACGGAGGATATATTAATATATCGATATCTATCGATTTCTTAGCAACGAATGAAAGTGTGGATGAATGAAAACTATATATCGATTTTGTAATGATAAATGAAAAAGATAAATGAAATGACCAACGAGGATATATTAATATATCGATATTTATCGATTTCTTAGCAACGAATGAAAGTGTGGATAAATGAAAATTAGATATTGATGCTTATCGTTTTCATGATAACAAATGAGAATGTGACAAAGATAAGACCTATTCATATATCGATATTTATCGATTTCTTAGCAACGAATGAAAGTGTGGCATAGTAATGAGATGATCATAATGTTACTCTATTTACATCCATGCATATCGATATACTTATCAATTTCGTTGCAACGGATAACAAGTGAGCCACATATTTTACTTGCAGTCCTTCCTGTGCCAGCTGCCATCTTGTTAGCAATCAATGGTCAAATGTGAAGTTTCGAATTGAACAATATTATGTGTGTCGACTCAAGCATAAACCAAAATATGCTGACTGAATTAAGTGAAGAGAAAATCTGACCAAAGGCCACTCATCCAGAGACTCTCAGCAAACAGTATGGACTGCTGGCAGAAGACTCTGCCTACCTCCCTGCCCTAGTCGTGGTGACGATCTGGCAGCACAAATTCGCTTTAGCAGCAGCATTAGGTTGGCTGTGGCAGACTTTTGCAAATATTTTGTAATTGATTGTTGTTTGCTCTTGACGAAAAGCGACGTGTTTACTTGTTAAATATAGAATTTTATTATTTTAGGGTTAGCCGAACGCAGACATGTTTACACAATAAATAAATTCCACAAATATGCATTCCAATTAGGTATGATATGCCCTGCTAATGCAGAGAATGAGGTATATTCGCTTTACATATGTTTCTAAATTTATTATTATTATTTATGGAGTGAGTGGATATTCCTTAATGAATTAGCATTGTATTTTCTATAGACGCTTATCATGAAGTCCCTTACGCCCTCTTTTTTGGCCTATTGATCTGATGCAGCTGGCTGGGAACTCAAGTAAAAGGTAATCTTTGCTTCATTTTTTACAGCAAATTCATTTTCAGCTTAAGAAAGCTGATGGATTGTGCGTGAGTGCATGTGTGTGTGCTTAAGAGCTTGATACATCCATGTTTATCATAGTTTTACATGGTCGTATTTCAAGTGCCAGACTTAATGTCCGAAATGGTTTGCTCTTCGGCTGGGGGCAAGGGTAAGGGCATTTGCCTTGGCCTGACTGCCAGCTTTCCGTCCATTATCTGTGGCATGTGTATCTCTCTCTGTGCGTGTGTGAGTGTGTGTGTGTGTGTGTGTGTGTGTGAGTTTATCATCATAAAATTCAATTAAAGTGAAACGCACACAATCAAACAACAGATCAAATTAAATGCCAGACAAGCAATTTACTATATATGCTGTTGAGGCGCTAAAATGGGCGTGGCTGTGGCACGTGTGCGTCAGCTCAGCCAGAGTTCATGTGTCTATGTGGCGCGTGTGTGCGTGTGTGTGTGTGAGTGTGTGTGCGTGTGGTTTTATTGAATTCGAAATAAGATTCAATGTGAAATCCAGCTAAAACCTGGATACAAAATAAAGTACTTAACGAGTGATGCTCTGCACCGTTGCTGCAGCGGACTGAAACCATAGACGGTCATACTTAAATAAGGTCTCACTGCTTTTAGATGACCTCGCATAGACGCACAAGCACACCTGCCAAAGTTCCAGAATGAAAGGGCAGTAAATACGCTTTACTGCCATTGGAAAATCTCATTTAAGTGCCTAAGCAGAAGACGATGGAGATGGATATAGATAGAGAGAGAGAGAGAGAGAGAGAGAGAGGGCAGACAAATCCTGTAAAGACACATGGTGGCCTGCGCCGGGATACGCCGAAAATCACATAAAAGGCATTGGCACTTAGTTAAGCCAGCGATATTAACAAATGCTGCGCTCTGTTGTCCTTTTTGTGTGTGTGTGTCCCCACACACACTCACACACTCAGACAAAGGACATTGACAATAAACCAAGTCCAAAGCCGCAACGAATGTGCCCAAGCTGAACGAAGCTGTCCGCCTCACAGATATCATCGGCACACACACACTCGAACACACACACACAGACAACTAGGAACGTAACGCTTTTCCTATCTTTATTTCTTTCCCATTTCCAATCCGAATGTCCCAAGTATTTACTTATGTATCCACTCGCATGGTTAGAGTGTGTCTCTCGGTTTGTCTTTCATTCAACTCTATGCCCATCCCGGCTGGCCAGTGTATATATACATATATATATTTATTTTGACTACAAACATGCAGTTGCAATAAAGTTGAACCAAATCGTTGTGGGTTTTATGGCCAGCGTTTAAGTTTCATGCACTTGGGCTGCACTCGAATCGTTCAATTTAGATAATGCTCTGGCGCAGCCAACGTAATGAAGGTTACGAATAAATTTCAGGTCGCCAGATCGATGAAAGTTATTGTGAATTGTGGTTAAATTATAATGAAATGAATGCAGATTTCAAGTTGACGGAGTAAACGAGAGGTGAAAGGATAAGAGGATTGCCTAAAAACTTCTCACTCTCTCTTCCTATCTCTCTCACTCTCTTGCTCTCACTTTCTCTCTCCTAAATTATCTGTCAATCTTTTTCTTTCTCATTCTCCCTCTTGCTCTCTTTCTCTTTTCCTATCTCCTTCTCTATCTCTTTATCTCACTCTCTTCCACCCACTCTTTTCATAGCTTCTTCTCTGTTTCCGCCTCCTCCTCTCTCTCTATCTCTCTCTCTTCCTCTCTCTCCCCCTCTCTCTCCATTCTAAGATCCAGCAAAAAACTACAATCTCCATAATATCTCTGAGATGTATTGTCCCGACTTTAAGCACTTACCCATTTCAGATAAGAAAGGGCGTGAAAGGTACGTGAGACACGTGTATATATTGATTTTATGACTATACGATGGAGTGTAATTCCAAATCCTCGTTGCTCTAATTTACGATATGCTCGGAACATTTGATATTATGTCATGGCCAGAACATTAGGGCACACAGGACTTTGGAGAAACTATTCATAGCTTAAGCCCAATCTGCTTGTCTAAGCCAACCTCAACTGTACACCGGATCATAAATATGGGGGGAGCGGAGTGGCATGCACTGTAAACTGTTGCTGGAATGTGGTATAAAAAAATCGTTGCCTACATTTGCGGGCATAAAATGTATCTTTTCCTTAAACGCAGCCACGTCCACAGCGACAACAGCAGCAATAACAATAAACGCAGCGCTGGCTTTGTGGGTAACTCGCGTAATCCCCATGCTGGGCGCCCAGCTCCATTCTCATTTTCTACTTTTACACACACACGCACACAAACCACACACACACAGACACACATGCATTCGTGCATAATAGTACTCAAGCTGGGGGTCCATTGTTGTCCAGCGTTGAAGCGCGCTTGTGGCGCCATCTTGCGTGCAAAACAATTATAAAGTTTGTGCGCTACACTTGAGGTGCGGCATTTAATTAGGTACAGCAGCCGGCGTACGCAAAATGGCTGCCAGCATTTGTTATGCACGAGTATTTACGTACTAATAGCCAAAGAAGTGCGCCGTTTAATTGAATGCCGTCGGCCAAAACATGAAGAGCAAGAAAAATTGAATAGAATATAACCAGCAGAGCTAGAGAAAAGGCTACGACCAACTCTGGACGCACGTATGAGGTCGACACTCTAATACGCTTACTCCATTCAATTGATTATAATAATACTTTTTAATAAGAGAAAATTGATTGTATGTGGTATAATGCTATATCTATAATACTATCATGAAGTTGAACCGTAAGCTTAAAAAGTACATTTTTTTATTATTATAAGAATTTATAGTATGATATATTATTATATATAGCATATTTGCATTTCAGGTATCTATGGAATAACATCCAATAAGATGTCAAAGTGAGGCTCACTATTACCTAAACCCTTTCTTGATCCCTTGAGTTGTCTCAGACTAGAAAATATATCTAATCAAATTGAAGATACTTTTTGAGCTCACTCTTCATATAGTTAGTTTATATCTTAAGGGTATCTGGCGAAATATGAAAGATGTTCTGTATTGTTAAATCAGCTTTTGAGTTGGATGCCAGCAGCTGCTTTTTGGTAGCAACTTTTCAATGTGGCTTTCGAGGCGGCGCAGCTGCAGCCACCAAATTGGCCATTTTACGAGCATGTTTTGCTTGAACTTTACGCTACAAA
The DNA here is from genome assembly GCA_961210405.1 of Drosophila mercatorum. Lineage (NCBI taxonomy): Eukaryota > Metazoa > Arthropoda > Insecta > Diptera > Drosophilidae > Drosophila > Drosophila mercatorum. The sequence continues at coordinate 885,903 of CAUIUS010000015.1, read as the reverse complement.
CAGCCACGCCCACACGCCCCACCCACCCCAGCCAGGCGCCGCCCCACCAAATGCCTCGCCCATAGCAGCGACCACAAGCCGCAGCACAAAGCAAAGAAGCCGAGTGCAGAAATTATGAAATGCCAGCGGCGAATGCTGCCCATTTAGCTATACAGAGGAGCACGGCATAGCTGGGGCAACTGTAACTCTAACGGCAAAGGCAAAGGTAAAGGCAATACTGATGCCAGCGGTAACAGTAACTGTAACGGTAATGGCAACGGTGGCCGTTTGATTTCAGGCTAAAAGACAACAAATAATAAAAGCAACAACAAATAATAGACAAAAAATGTTTCATGTTCTGCTCTTGAAGTTGACAGCCAGAACATTGACAAAGCTACATAAAGCGTTGTGTTCGTGTAGCATAGACGACGAGTGGATACCCTGTAGTAAATCAATTTGATATATACCTAAACCTGCCTACACAATGAAGTACTTACAAAAGTTTCAATGAAAGACATAATGTCAGCATAACTGCAGGAAAATATGAGACATATGCTCGACTACCAGATACCCTACAAATCTAGTACCCAAGCAAAATTATAAGTTTATAGAAGATTCAGCTTAAGCCAGAATTCAGTGGCCTAAGACAATAATATTAGAAATGAATGGCTACTGGTAAGTGCTCGACTGGCAGATACCCTATAGTCATCAATTTTGCAGGCTAATATTAGTTTTCATAATTTCCTTATTGATATTTCAGATAACTTAGGTTAAATTCGGATTTTGTAAATAAATATGTATAAAATACACTCTGTATATAGACGATATTCGGTGCAGGGAAAGCTGCAAAATACCAAAAATCTATTTTAGATATTATTTATAATCAGATTACGTTCGGGCTGCTAAGTAAAAACAAAATATTGTGGAAAAGCCGTGGGCACGGAAAACTCTTGGCTAATGCGCCGTAGAGCTCTGGTGCGCCATCATTAAGCATTTTGGTTAAAGTTTTTAGTAGGGTAGCTGCTTACGGGCTAATGCCACCTCGTCACGACTCGATTTTTTGCTGCTACGCCCGTGTCCGCCTCCCAATCTGCCCTTCCCTTCGATTGCCTTGGCTAAAATATGCGACGTCACTCGTCTATCATTATTCCCGTAAGCTCGTTAAAAGCTGCTCAGCAGCAAACCGGATGCTCGCACTCAAATGCTCCTGTTCAGCATTTACAAGCTGTTTAGGGTCCTCGTCGTCGTACTCGTCCTCGACCGACTCGGGCATGGGGATAGCAATGGCAAGCTCTTGACTGTGACCACATTTCGTGCCTGAATCTGTATCCGAAAGGCTTAGTTTGTGTAGTTCTGCTTGTACTCACATTGCTTACATAATATGATAAGAGCATTGTATTCGGCTTCTGTCGATGCCGCAGCTAGGAAAGGTAATGCCTTCGGCCTAGGCCAGTCTGAATCACACTTATTGGATTGAACCTTGACACCAGTTAAAGGCAGACCAATTGCGTAGTCAAAGCACAGTTCAAGAGAGTTGAGCCTTTCACCTAAGGCACTTAACTCGATTTTTATATTGTGAAGACCTTATATTATTATTTATCTTCAAAATATCTTAAGAGCTATTTTCGGACTTACTCCGAATTATACTATATCACGTAGAATATATATGTGAAATACCCTAAACTATTTGTAATGAAAGCTATTTCAATTTTAGCTAATCTAATTGATTCTTCTTTTTCCGAATTACTCAGAAAAATCTCATTTTACTCCGCATTACTCCGAAAATAAACTATTTAAACAACTATTCGAACTGTTCGCCGCTATACGTTATCCTTCTGCTAGTATCAGCCATTCATGTCGATATCCTGATATACGAGCAGCAGCAGCAGCAGGACGAACAGCAGGCATCCACAAATCAGATGACCACCCACGATGAGACGCAACTGTCCACAGATATGCACATTTGCGGGCAACCCGATATTATCAATCAGTTGACGATGCAATTACGAATTGTGCTTGTTGTTGCTGCGGTTGGTGCGGAGCACACACGCACACGTAATGATGGCGACTGCTTATGGGCGGTGCATTGGCGGGGCGGGCGGCTAGACGGATGCGAGAGAGTTTAATGGTGGCTTAATTAAGTGTTGCATGCTACGTGCGGTTGGGCAAAAACAGAACACAGCGCACAGAACAGCGAAAAACTTTCAGCGTAGTCGAGGGACAGACACAGACAGACGCCGATGGGACAGAGAGGCCAGAGGCTGTCATAGACACCCGGCTGTCAATTGGAAGACATGCTATGCCGCCCAACCACTGCCCAGTGCCAAAAAGACGCAACTAGACGGAGCGTGAAGCGGAGCGTGGGAATGTGGTGGGCGGGGACTGTGTGGGGGCGTGGAGGGGGCGTTGCTGTGTCGCTGATTTTCGCCTTGTGCCTCGGAGGTGTTAACGTGCGTGATTTGTTGGCACCGAGACGTGCTTTGGTTACAAATGGCAAATCCTGCGCGTCTGTCACTGCACGACGTCCAAGGATACGGATACTCCACTGCTGCTGATGAAGATGGAAATGGCGCTGAAGATGGCGATTGAGATTGAGATTGAGATTGACAGAGAGCAGCGAGCATTAACCAAACTAACAATCTGCCTGCGGGGCCCAGCCCCACAGAAGACAGAATAACCAAAACTGGACGCCAAATTGAATTATTTATTATGCAAAATTCAGCACAATGTCCCGAATTCCTCTTTTATACGCTTGTACACATGCATATACACGTATATATATATATATATATATAAGTATATACACAACTTTTATGGGCCATGTCATCCGATATCCATGCGGCAGGGCGTGCATAACAAAAAACCTTTGCCGAGCAAACGACCTTGAAAGTCCCATGAATCAAGCAGCAAGCCAACGCCTTAGCATGCCCAGACTGCGTTTCCAAACCAATATAAATTTTAGAGCTACGCTTAACAATCAGCTTGAACCTTGGCACATGCAACCTGGCGAAGCTAGCAGTGGCCACCACAGTTCAAGCGACTTTCAAAGTTTAAAACTTTTCCTAGCTTCGCTGCAGTGATATCACCCAAGCTAAATGCTGTGTTCAAATGAGTTTCTTAACTCTTACGGCTCTTAGGGCTAGGACTGGGCATCAATCAATCAATCAGGCAATCAGTCAGCCCACAGACTGACACTCTACATGCCATAGCAAAAAGCTCAAACTTGTTTTTCCTAAATGAAGAAAATGTTCAAGTTTGAAGACTTTGTCGCTTCTCTAGACGAATTTCCTTTTTGATATAAATACCTGCACTACAGGCTAATAGGAACGTATTCATAATGGACTAAAGATGGGTTGACATACATATCTGAAACAACTTTTTATGCTCATGCAAAAAGCGAAAGAGTATATTAGCTTTGACAATTAAGTAACTGGAGACTCTTCTAAGGAATGGCCAAAAACGATCTATTCTACCAGCCTAGGCGTGGCACATTACGGAAAACTAAACATTTTATAATTTAACAGTTATTATTGACCTCTTCTATTTACCAAAGCGTGGAAAGCTTGAGCTGCTCCATTTGGCAGTCTAGTCAGTGCCGACTCCCTGCTGACTCCTTTAGCCAAGATGATTCAACTGTTGAATGGAGGAGTGCAGCTTTCCTAAGGTGTACAGCACGATAATCGAATGCCTAATAAATTATCGTATTTCAAAGCACGCAAAATCTTAAACAAACTCGAGGAGATTGAAGAAATTAAATTGGATGCTTGATGCTTGAAAAGCCAAGTGTGTTGGGGTTTGGGGCGGGAAAGGAAAGCGAAAAGGAGCAGAGGCGGAAAACATCAAATAACCATTTAATGCGCTCGAAGTGCTCGAATGTATATATAATATTCATTTCTAAGATTCAATTTCTGAAATGTTTCCTTTTACGCGTGATTTGCCAATCGCTATTTATGAGCGGGACAAAGTCCGACAATTTGTTTGTGCCCACTCGACCAGCACTCAGCCATCATTTCCGTACTGTAAATACAGCAAGCAGCCACTCACATAGCATCCCGTCCCCTTCTTCTGGACAACATGTATTTAATTTCCTTTCTTTTTTTGTTTTGAGTCCTCTTAACTAGGATTGGCTGCTGTTCATTTCATGGGAGCTTTGCGCGTACTGAATATGAATCACGTTCTGATTTTCCATATTGATTGAAGTACCCCAACAAGCGCGCCAGCGCCCCAGCGCCGGGTCCCGCATATTTTGACATTGATTAGCGCCCGCCTTTTAAGCGACTATGAATGGTAATGATGAAGTGGGCAGCGAAGTGGTTCGGAGCACTCCGACGTGGCATGGCGCACTGGAGTGCAACTGCGTCCACAGCAGCCGCCATTCAGCATTCACAAATTACATTTCCTGTGCACTTTGGTGTCGAATTTAATTGGCATTTTGTGTGGATCAATCGATACGGAACAAGTCGCAGAGCACTCCCGCGCCCCAAAGGACGCCAATCTGATTAGCTGAATGAAAAGGTAAAAGCAGTAAATATTCTCATTTCACAGACCTTTAACTACATTAGGCAAATTAATAATCCGCTTCAATAATAATTTATCGATATTCATTTTTCCCTATTTGCACTTCTTTTACTTGATTTCTTAAGGGAATATCCCTACTTAACGGAATTTCAATTAGGTACATAAACCACTTTTTTATATATTCACAAAAGTCAACGAAATTTCAGGCTTCAAATTTTGCAAACATTTACATTTGATAAGATTCCAAACGGAAACATCTACACAATCCTAAACATTTGTAGAGCTTTTTACATAAACTGAAATACTAATTTTTTTAATATTTTCAAGCCAAATTTTGCACAACAAAATTATTTTCAAGTTTCAAAATATATAATTTTCCACTGCCCCAAGTTATGTTTACAGGGCATCCTCGAGTTGTTCACTTGCTTCTTTCGCATTTTGCACTCATTTTGCGCCCGGTTTCTGCTTGGCAGAAAGGAAAAAAAAAAGAAAAAACAGATTTCTGAGCCAACCCAACCGGCAGATGGTCGGTCTTTGCTTTCCATTCTCTTTGGCGAGCTGCTCGTGTTTATGCAAATATTTGTATTCCATTTGCATTTCAAAAATTGAAATTTTTATATCTTGCGCTCTCGCTCGCATTTATTATGCGATTTGCCAAGGAAAAATTTAATTTTTGCACAATTTAGGACAAGTTGATTAAGCTTTTTGATGCCAGCTGCAAAAGCTGTTGCATAAATTTCTACCTCCGCCTCGCTGCTAATTTATAATGTATATAGGTACATTTGTACAAACGAGCACTCTCGGCCAGCTGCAGGCAATCAGGGCACTGAGATGCCCAAATAATGAACTCGGAAATTTGCTCCAAGCAGTGAGGCTGAGCGTGAAACTGGGCAGTTATCGATTAAGTAAGACATTTAAGGCGAATGCGAAATCGATAGATGTTAAGGTCATCGAGTTGTATATCTAACCAGTATGAACAATAGGCAACCAGTTTTAGCCTAGAGCCATCTCTATAAGTAGTTATGGCTTATCGATAATTATCGATATATTTAATTTGAAAACTATATAACCTAGATGATACAAAATACATATTATCAAATATTCAAATATCGATAAGCAATTAAAGTCAAAGATAAGCGATAACTTTGCTGTAAGTCGAAATATAGGGATTACATTAGTTTTTGTTGATTACCGCAGTAATTGGAAATTAAAGAGAAAGAAAGGGGATCAGGGAGCCTTAAAAAAGACAGACAGGCAGAGAGAGAGAGAGAGAGAGAGAGAGAGAGAGAGAGAGAGAGTGAGAGGGAGGTGTCCAATATCTGGTTGACTTTTGTTTATGTCATTTTGGCTGATTTATAATCAAAAACGTGTTTGCATGCACATCGCCAATGGGGACTTAGTTCTGATGCTCGGCACAAGGACGCGCGCGCTGGCAACAATGGCGTGTGTCATAGATGCGGACGTGTACACGTGGACGTGAATGCATCCCATAGCGCAACGAATGGAAGACACTTGCACATCAGGCCAAATGATTGAGGTGCCGAGCACAATGCGTGGTTGCATTTTCAATTCCATGTGGCGAACGGGGCGCGGGGCTGTTATGCGAGTCGCGCATGTAATCAGTCGATGCTAACCCGCTCAGCAACCGTGAGCACAAAGCCAAACCAAAATTCTACTAATTCGTGTGTGCAACAAATGAGCAGTGTTTCAGCAAACATGACTCTGATATGCCCTAGACTGCAGTTGAAACTACTACTTGATATATTTAGTGCAGGACTAGGATACGTACAAAAGATATATAATACAAAAATTATAAATTTATTTTACTAATAGTACGTTACAAAAATACTAAAGAAATTGTAAAATTTTTGTATTTAACGTTATATCTTTAAAGTTATATCCTTTTTACTGACATATTCTCTTCTTTAATAATGATGCCTTTAGTACAATATATTCCCCAGTTAATATTAACCTCCGTCTGGATCTGGCATATATGAACCAAGAGAGTGTACATTTACGTAAACTAATCAATTGTGAGACTAATTTTCGGAATATTAAACTTTGTGGTCATTGCTCAGCTTAAGTTGGAACTTTATTACCATTTAAGAAAAAAAGTTATTTTTAATTTTAGATGTACATAAGATATTTTATAATCAAATGGCAAATGACATTAAACATTTTCACATTTAAATGTTATCTTTAACTTAAATAATTGCCGAAATATTGTTGTCACATATATGTAGTATCACTCCTGATGGGTCAAGCACGTGTTGTTTGCTGTCGATCGATTTTTTCGATACCAGCTGAAAGTCGACTCTCGCAGCAGCGCCATCTGCCAATTACACTCGGCAAATATATTTTTTGGCAACTTCAATTTCATATTTCCGCTCCAAAAAGTAGCTGGTCACACTGTCTGCTAACAAACAGCAACACAAAATGGTGGCAAACAGCGCTGCAGCCATAAAATGCAACTGTCAAAGTGAGAACTAGACATGAGTAAGTATGTGTAAATACACATGTGCTTTCATCTGAGTACGTATGTACATTCGCATAAACATATGTATGTATGTATGCAAGCACATATTTAGCCGGCAGCTCCTTTTTTTTGTGGTTGCTCGTATTTCGTGTCTGTTGAAACAAACAAAAGTTAAAAGCCGCAAAGTGAGGTTATGAGTTCTGTTAACGTCACTCGCTGCACTCACAGTGCAGAGCAAACGATTTATTTCTGAATGTTTGAGCACTTTAGATACCCTGTATGCCATGTAGGGAATATGTAACAGTCGAGCATACTCTCTTTTTACGTATATTCCAAAATTTGTTAAATATATTATAGGCAATGCTTGGGCTACACATGACCATTAACAATTACAGGGTATAATATTGTACTGCATTGTTAAAGGCGCTTTAAAGCATAAGCATACCTCCAAGTCGTTAATACCTAATGGGAGACTTAAATCAGATAATCGGAACGATATCCCTTATAGTTTCAAATGTTAAAGATAATCCACTGAATAGCTCATTTAAAGAGATAACTTCTAATTTTCATGCCGAATTCGGAAAATGCATATTCGATTTTTGTTAAGGCGAACGAGTATCACATATTTGACTGTTTTCGTTTTCGGGGTATCTACAACGCACAACGCTAGCACTGTCACTAAGAGAAACGAGCACCCACGTCTCTACTCTCACCCACACACACATGTATACACCCACACAGACACATGAGAGCGCGTTTTTCGCATAGTCATAAATAAAGCCCATTTGCATTGCTGTTTTTGGAAGGTTTTGGTATCTGCAGTGCTGTCCACTGGATGATGCCTGTTGCCTGCTATTGTGGTTGTCGTTGTTGCATGTCAAACCCATTCACAGGGTATGCTGATTTAGAGTAATTGTATGTGAGAGGGTAGAGAATTAGCACACAAGCCTCTACGGCTCAAGTACTAATTAGGCTTAATTGGGATTGGGCTGAACAATCGAACTAATACTAATAATAACTATAACTAATAATAGACTACAAAGCTTCACTCTAAAGAGTTGCATTTACTTAACTGAAATCAGGTTTTTCACAGTGAACAATTCGTTCAGGGTATCTTCCAGTCAGGCACTGCCGTGTCCAATGCTTGTCTAGGTTATTGTTCTTGCTCGTTGTCATTGTTTATGTACGTGAATTGTACAGCCCTTTGACGGTCGAATAGTGTATGGGTGTGTGTGTGAGTGTGAGTGCGCCTACTGTTTGTCCTGTCGGGCGAACAGTTCTCTCTGTCCCGTCTATCAGTCAACTGGCAGACATTTTGGCAGTTTGACAAACATTTTGCTGCCTGCTCTCAGATAGAAAGGCACTTCCCAGATGGATAAACCCAGATGCTTTGACTCACTTGCCTTTTAAATACCCCACATATGTGTGTGTGTGTGATAAGTGTGTGTGTGTGTAAAAGTAATAGTGAGACTTAGAGTAAGAGTAAATCTACCCAGTTTCATGACGCGAGCAGAACTCAGCCCACAGCCCACAGAAGGCGCAAACATATGAAAGTTAAATACTGAAACAAAGTTTGTCACATTGTCATTGGCTTTGTTGTTGCTTGTTTTATTGTTGTTGTTGCTGTTGGCGCTAGTGCTGTAGCTTATTATAATGCCCTTCACAGTTGCGGTTTTGTTTGAAAAGCCGCAAGCTGATTGTGCACAAGTCCGAGTACTGTCACACACACACACACATGTTAACATCTATGTACATATTTACATATAAATATTTGCAAACATATATATTTATATAATGTAATGGATAATGTATGCATATAGAGTCACACACACACACACATATGTGCAGAGCAGAACTTGCTTTAACTGAAATGTGTTGTGGCGTAGCATTTACAATCCCAAAAAGTATGCTACACTTTTCCCCCCGAAAGTCAAGCCAAGACTGTGTGTGGTTTCTGTCGCTCTGCCAAAGTGTGCCAGAAACATTTATATGAATGCAGTTGATAATTGGGTCGAGCTCCCTTTAACAAACATAGTCAGATTGCATTTTAAAGTGCTCATCAGACACGGAGTGAAGGTTACTGAATGCCTTGCCCCCGCTGTATGCCTTGGTCGCTCATTACCTCTCGCACCAGTTCTACTTCTCTCTCTGTCTCTCTCTCTCTCTCTCTCGTTGCTGATATATCTATATGTACATAATATATGTTTACTATAAAGCCCTATGTATACATGTATACATACATAGTACTATATTACTATACAATATTTTACTATCTTTTTCTTTCTAACACTTCTATATCTTTATTTCTCTCTCTCTCTCTCTCTATTGTATATCTCATTCTTTTCATTCTCTTTATCTTTGTTTATGTTTTTCTCTCCTTTCTTTCTCTCCTTTTTCTTTTTCTCTGTCTTGCTCTCTCCCTCTCTGTCTCTCTCTCTCTCTCTCTCTTTCTATCTATCTATCTCTGTCTTTCGCGCTCATTCGCTCTTTTACTTGTCTTGAGTCTTTCTTCTCTCCATTTCTCTTTTTATCCATCGTTCTTACAGCTACCATGCCTCTCTATCCCTCGCTCTCTCTCTCTCTATCTCTCTCTCTTTTTTTACTTTTACTTTTTTTTTTTATTTTACCTTTATAAATATTTAACTCTTTCTGATGTCTTCTTTTTCCCTTTCTCTCTGCTTATACAGCCTCCTCCTCTCAAGCACACTCTTTGTCTCTTTCTTTTTAGAATCAGCCTCTCATTTTCTACTCTCTCTCTTTCCCCTTCATACTTTTTATATGTATATTTCAATAACGATACATTTTTTGCCACACAATGATAAATTCCTACCATCACATGCCGCCCACTCCGCCCGTCTCACCTTCTTCTGCTCCGACGCTGTCATCTCATGTGCTTATAAAATAATTTCAATACATGCCATAGAAATGAAATAAATATACGCAAAAGCAAGGCGAGCGCATGGAAGCGCTGGCTAAGCAGGGGACACGGCATAACCATTATATACGCCATTGAAAACTTTTGCAACATGCTGGCCTCTCCCCCTCTCTGCCTCGCGCTGTCGGCACCCCTAGTCAGAGCAATATATTTACCACTTGCTGGTAAGTCAGGCGCAATACCTTTATCAAAGATTTCAGAATTGAGATTTGAGATTCGCATCTCCTGCAGCTGCGTCGCCTTTCAATGTTCGGTGCTCGCTTCAAAAGCTGGCCAAAAGTTATGCGCCTCAAAACATATTCGGCAGCAACTTTTGTGCCCGTTGTGGTGCACCAACCCAACCATCCAACCACCCACTGTAGCAATGCCACCAACGCCATTTAGGCAAAATATACATGAATAAGTTTAAACAACAAAATCTGCCTCCGCTTGCAGTCGACAGAGAAAAAAGTTGAAGTGAGTTGAGCGAACAAATCGAAAGTTATACAAAATTAATGTAAGCTAAACTCAAGGTAAACGTTTCATTAATATATGTATAATATATACACACACTCTCTCTCTCTCTCCTCTATATATATATATATATATATATATATATATATATATATATACATATACATATGTGTATATATGAATATATACATTCATTGCTTTTGCCCTTTGAATAATGCTCGCTGTAGGCGGAGCGCGGCATTCAGAGCAGAGCACCTCCTGGCCAGAGCCTTTCATCTTGTATTTGAATTAATATTCAATCAATTAGTAAATGCGAAATTGGTCTGAAATGTGCATTTCTCTTGTTACAATTTCAGTTTAGAGTTTCGGCATTAAATTTCGAATATTTGCTTTCAATTAAAATGATTTAATGCAATCAACACTTGCTTCATGCCTGCTTACTCCTGTTGCATATTCCTGTTCGTTGCACTAAATGCGAAACTCAGTTTATTGCCGAATGAACTTCATCTTCTGATATCTGATATATGTATGTGTAGACCTGCAAGCTATTGAGATACTCATTTGACAGGATAACATGTTTCACACTCGATATGGTTAACTTTATTTCTATCTCTATCTCTCTCTCTCTCTCTCTCTCTCTCTAATTCTTTCACTCTCTCTCTCTGTTTATGTATATATTTTCTTTTCTTTCCATCCTTCTTTCCAGTCTCTATCTCTCTATTTGTGGTCGAGTTTTTACCGTTCTATTCCATGATTATTCTTCTCTCTCTTTCTCACACACTCTACCACTCTCTCTCTCTCTCTCTCTCTCTCTCTTTCTTTCTGTCTCTCTAACATTCTCTTTCCTCATTCTTCCCATCTCTCTATTTATGCCCTTCTCTTCCCTTTCTTTGAATGCTACTCTTTCTCCGGCACCTCCCCTCCCTCCTTTCTGTCTCTTTTTGCTTGTTTTAGTTACTTGTTTCATATTCAATTTGGAATTAGTTCATAGATGCGTGTTTCATGGTTCATTTGTGGCAAAAATTATATATTAATACCCAATCCACAGACGCTCCAACACACATTGACACACCCACTCACACACACTGAGAGAAATACCATACTTGTTCTAACAGCCATGACATTTAGTGGGTATTTTATGAATACCCATTGAAAGTGCTTTACATCGGATTTGATAAGAACTCAGACGATAGTACGATAGTAGTATATATACATATCTCTGAATAGTAATAAAAATAATTGAGCTATAAAATCAATTATAAATCGATAAATATCGATTTATACACAACTTAACTTCAGTGCTAAGAGCTAGCACCTTCAAGCTTATCTTGTATGGGAACTAGCCGTAGGGTGCAGACAATGTCGGCGATACCCCTTAAAATGTTTGCTTTGTTTTTTCTTTGCTGGCTGTCTGGCTGGCAGTGGGTGACGCTTGATTTGCATATGTATTGATGCTGGTATTGCCATAGCATTTGCATTTATGCATGTAACCCAGCAACTGAAACACTCGCAGATTCAGTGGTGTCGCTAGAGCCAGCGCCAGCGCCAGCGTCAGACCCGGAGTCGGAGTTGGTGTACGGCGTGTGGCGTAACCGCGCATTTGCACATTTTACGGTCATGTTTATGGGGCACCAGTTAATCGATTATGCATGGCCTGAGTGAACAATGCCGGAAATGTGCAAATGCTCAAATGCTCAAATGCAGCGCATCCGCTGCCAGTCAGCAGCTTTTAGCTGCCTCCACTTGGATGCATGCCACATGCCCCCACTCTATCTCGCTCGCTTTCTATCTCTCTCTCTCTCTCTCTCTCTCTCTCTCTCTCTCTCTCGCTCTCTGTCTGTCTGTCTGTGTGTGTGCGAAGGGGGCACGGGTTATTACGACTGCTTTGCATTTGACTTTGATTTACCGCCAGTTGCGCATAGGTGTGAATTACGGAAATTATTAGCCCAATGGCAAGTGAACTATTAGAGAAGGAAATCGTGTATAAGTCAGCTATCGGCGAAGATAACACCGATGCAGATACTCTGAAAACATATGGAATTGAATGGAAACAAAGTAGAGACTGACTTAGCTTAAATTACTCGGTTGGTCTACATATATGTGGCAATACCCTGTAGACCATATAAGTGAAGAAAATCATTTTAGTTAATTATAAAAAATAAATCAAAGCAAAGATTAAGCCCATTCTCCACATGCCAAGCAGTGCGCTTCCTGCCAAGTAGTATACTTCCTGCCAAGAAATCCATCCGCTTCACTCCTCTTTACTTTCCAACTATTCGCATTTATCTCAGCAACTTTAAGAGTTGCAGACATAAAAGTCGTAAAATAAGTGAACTTACGCACAAATGAAATAAATTTCATATTTTAGATAGACGACTCATCCCACGCAATCCCCTCCCCCGGCCCTTTCGTACTCTCCCTCTCCCATCGCTCTGCCAAGTTCGGGAATCCGGCAGCAAAATACATATTGTAGTAGATGCCATAAATATTTCATAGCGCGCATTACAACAGTTCATATTCAGTTTTGATTTCAATTTCGCAGCAATACGTGTATATTTTATGTTGACTTCCAAATTTACCTGGCAGCTGAGGTGGGTGGCATGGCATGGTATGGCTTGGCTTGGCTAACATGGCGTCCGCATGTCGCATCAGACAGGACTACACACAAGTCTATGCATGCTTATCCTTAAAGTTTGTCACAGTTAAATAACAATAAATGTCACACAAAACGCCATAAGCGCCTCCATCCACACACACACACACACACATCCACACTCACACACACCCGCACACACACATACGCACACTAACTGATAGCTGCCGACAACGAGACGAACATAAAAGGCAAAAGTTGCCTCTACACCAGAAAACTCGCATAAAAGTTTCCCTTCTTTGGCTCTCGGAGCTGACTGCTCGACTGTGGATCCTGGATCCTGCTGCCTGATGGCTGCTGGCGACTGGCGGCTGGTGACTGCCGACTGGCGACTGGCTCCTGGTTTTTGGCTGTCGATGGGCTCGCTGTCAGCTTCACCTTGACAACGTTGTCGTATTTTCATTTCAGCGTTTTTTCGCACACTTCACAAAGATATGATTGACTTTGTCATGAATTATGTACTTGAAAGCAACTGAAATGTGGATTTATAATATTATTATATATTTGTGTTAGCATTCTTATTTATGTTTATGCTTATATTAGTAATAATAAATTATTATTATATTATTATATTTATTTAGGGTATATGGGTTGGGATGGGTGGTAGATAGAATATTACCAATATTACTATTATTATTATTATCATTATTATTATTATTATTAATGTTTTTTATTATAATTATCATTATCATTATTTTTTTATTTTATAATTATTATTATTATTATTATTCATTACTGCTATCTTTTTAAAAGATTTTTTATAATATTCGTATCATTTATTGCTTTATATTTCTAGTAAAAATATTAAACTAATAATATTGATTATAAAAATAAAAATATTTCTAATAATAAAAAAAATATAATATAAATAATTTTTAGCTGTAAACAAGTAAGAAAACTCTAGTCGAGACCGCTCGACTAGGGTATACCCTGAACCCTGCGAAGAACCGCTATTCCAAGCATTCTTCGTTTCTTTTATATACACACATGCATATGTACGTTCATTACAAGCAAAACATACACACACACATACACAAGCGCGAGTCGGTGCTGTTGTTTGGCTGCTTTGCATGACAATGCTATGGGAAATTAAATGTTTAATAACTTTTTTTTATAGACCAACGATTTTGATCAAACTTGTTGGGCGTTATCATGTCATCCATATGTATGTATGTGCCAAAGCAAAAGTCTCTAGTATTTGATATACGAGAGTTACAAATTTGAGGCGAAGGGGGCGTGGCACCCAAAAAACCGAAATTGCGTAAGGCCCAAATAACATTAAATCCTAAATTTGAAGACTCTAGCTATTAAGATGAATTAAATAGAATTTTATAACCAAATGAAGACATCGGGTTTTAATCGATAACATTAAAACGATGACAGTTATCGATTATTTGAAACAAACTCGATCGAATCGTGATATACACGAACTTCCAAACAAATTTCAAGTCTCTAGCTCTTGTATGTTCTGAGAACGACGCGTTCATACATACGGACAGACGGACGGACGGTCGGACGGACGGACGTCTGCCACGCCTCCTTCTGCCTGTTACATACATTTCAAGAAAAACATTATACCCTGAATTCCCATTTTCGATGGGTTCAGGGTATAAAAAACGTATCCTAATAAATTGGTCTCCCAATTAATAAGTAAATTATGTATGTCATCTGCATAATCGAAAACCCCGAAAATCCTTCAATCGTCTAACAAACAACGAATCATCGCTGTCAGTGCATTTATTGTTTATATCTAATAAATATCTAATTTAAGCTAAAAAATTCTTAATATAATACCAAAATGCCTCTTATATCTTTTCATCTCTATATCAGATTGCAATTTTCATTTATGGCACTTATAGCATAAATTCATCGTATTGGTTAGGGTATACGAACGTCGATAGCCTATCCCCTTTCGCTTTTTCTTTCTTCCTGGCTGCCCCAGTGTAAGCCTCTGAATGAGGCACGTCATAACTTTGCCATAAAAACAGCTGACAACTCCAACGCAAGGATATAAAGATGCCATCATTCCCAGTCAGCAGCCGTGGCCCATTTCCCACTCTATACATGTGTGTGTATACATATATGTGTGTGTGGGTGTGTGCATGTGTGTTCGTATATATCTGCTAGTTATTTCAGTGGCTTAATGTGCTAAACAACTGCGTGGCTAAAGGACAAAGGAATTGAACATGCGCCAAATTTAAGTACTTCGCCAAGTCAGAGAATCAAATAGGCTGCCAGCTACATAAATAGTTTGCTATCCTTAATGCCTATTACTTTTCTAGTTTATTGGGTTTCGTTTGCATTTAACCCCAAACTGTATACCCTGTAGCCCGGCAAGCAGTGGGCGAAATTAGTTTACGACGATGGCATGCCATAGACTTACACATGGCAATGTTTGAATTGGCTTGATTCTTACTGATATCGATTAATGCATATCGATAAATATCGATGCAATCTAATACATATTTTTAATTTAAAGAAGCCTCCAAAAACTTTCATTTGGGGCTTGAGTAGCTGATATGTAAACCAAAGTACAGAGTATCTGCCGTTCGATCATCTCGTTGGGCTTTCATTTCATTGCGCTATTCATTTGAATTTGAGGTAAAGCCATGTGAACGCCATAAGAACTAGCAACACACAATATATGTACAAGCATTACTTAACCCACGCCACACACACGCACATTGTTGATACCCTGAACCCAGTGAGAATGCGTGTTCGGGGTATATTGGGCTTGTGCAAATGACTGTGGCAGGCAAAACGAGGCGTCGAAGACCGCAGAAAGGATATATGTACATACATATATTCTCAATCTGACTGACCCTGACTCAATCTACGTCTATGAACATGCTTCTTTTCAACACAGGAAATTTATGAATTCCTGTACGATATCACACATAGATAATAATATTATCCAATTATTATCGATAATAATCGAGCATTTGTTTTTGGGTTTCAGCTCAACTTGGATAGTTCAGCTCAGCGCAGAGTTTAAGGGTATCTGATAGTCGAGCTCTCCTGCCTGGAGCCCTCTTATATGTCTTGCTATGCATGTGTGAGCCTGCATCGAGCGAAAGAAACACAAGGGCAACAAGATGCTGTCGCTGGCTTACATAAGATGGGCGCCTGGTAAGGCAATATGTAGCTGCGGCAAGAACAAACCGAGTCGCACAGTGGGCGAAGTATCATTAATGAGCTGACAGAATTGAGAACACTATTAACTGGGAGAAGCGGGACACAAGCGTGTCAAACTATTAGTGAATCACCAGCAACAGCTATCCGTTGTTATTCAATCAACCAATCAATCAGTCAGTCAGTCAGGCAGTCACTCAAAAGATAAATTATTAATGTGGCAGTCACTTTCGCCAATGAATTTATCAATTAGTCAATAATTAATAAATAAATCTATCAATCTTTCAATCAATTACTGTATTCCAAATAATGGGTAAATAAATTAAAATCATTCAAACAAGTTTATGAATCAATCAGCCAGTCTATCAGTCAGTCCCTGTCAATCAGTCAACCATTCTTTCAACCATTCTCAAATAGTCACTCATACATCCCGTCAATCGGGCAATCACTTACTCAACCAATATCAATCAGTTTGTATAGTCAAACAATCGCCGAGATTATCTTATTGATCATCCAGCTGCCAATCAATCAGCATTCAACCACTTCAATCAATCAACTTTTGGAGCAAGCCGAGAATAAAAACTCTCGGCGTTAGCTGTCAGCTGCCTTGTGAGAAGCTTGTAGTTGCTTAATAGGCTTCTCAGGTAAACAATCTGCCAACTTCCAAGGGAATAAATAAATAAATAGAAAAGCTACGCGCAGCAGGGCGTCACATGTAAATATCAAATATAGTTTCAAAATTAGATTCGCTTTACGACCCACAAACGAAAAAAAAAACACAGAAGCGTCTATTCTCCTTCTGTAGTTAGAAATTAAGTAAGGGAAGGTACGGAAACGCATTCGCAGTTGAACGATGAGCGACTCGCAGCGCCAGGTGAAAATGGTTGCCGAACAGGCACTCGCGAACCTTGTGGAGCGGGCCAAGCGCCTGCAGCTTAACAGTGTCTCCAGCCTGAAGCTGACCAGTGCCGACGACGAGCAGAAGGCAGCATTGAAGCACGAGGCTCTGCCGTATACTGCGCCTCCTGCCGGCGGCAGTGCCAAGAAGACGGCAAGGAACAGCCCAACTGGTGGCGGGGCCAGCACACATCGATCGTCAGGTGTCTCGGCAAGAAAGCAGCGCAAGGTGGAGGCGCAGCCGTCGCCACCGCCGCCTCCCTCGCCGCGTGAGTTGGGCGTCATCGCTGAGCTGAGAGATGAGTACAACCAAACAGATCTGCTGATCGATCAAATGCTCGCAGATGCCAACGACCTGTGTCGGGACATGATCTGCTGTTCGCAGCACCAGCGCGACCTCTCGCTGGTCCAGGAAATCGAGCTGGAGACCACCACCCGCTCCCTGGACTCCTTGTTCGACGCGCTCAGCGCGGATCTGGGGCACCAGGACCTCCTCGAGGCTATACAGCGATGCGACACCGCTCTCGAGCGCAGCAAGCAGTGCCTGAGCGACGAGCAGTCCGCAGACAACTCTGACTCCACCTCAAACTACTCGAATGGCAACAATTCCCAGAAATCCGGTGACGACAAATTGAGTGGTCAGAACACCAACAACAGCCCATCATCGGTGGTCATCACCGAGGCTATGGAGAAGCCGGTGGAGAAGAAGGAGGAGGAGCCACTGATCGAACCGCTTGAGCAGCGCGAGTCAGCGTCAGGGGACTACGAGGGATCCGCAATACTGGCCAAGCGCGTCTAATGCAGATGCAGATTTACTATATTCGAATTGTCGCTCACAATCAATAAATTCTCGTTGCAACGTAAGCCCATCCCCATCCCCATCCCGATCCCCATCATAGTCCCAATCTCAGCTGTTAATTGATACAGATGCCAGTGGTAAACTTTTCTTGTTAAGCTCATCAGCTGGCTGGGAAGTGCAGCGGAGCCCTCCTACATCCCCATCTGCTCTCCTGCTCCTTTCATCACCATCGTCATCATCTGGCAAACAGTTTGAGCTGTGGCCTGGGCTCGAATTCGCAAACTCGACTTCCCCACTGCCAACGCCCACTGCCGTACAGCTTTACGTCTCTTGCTCCGGCTCATAACTAATTACCGCCTCCATCGCATCGCATCGCCGCATTGCCAGCATCTCGAAACTTTTAAATTGAGTTGCGTGTCATAGTCAAAAAGTTTGCACACTTTCCGCTAACGCCCCTTCACCCTTAACATACGGTCCCGTCCCCCCCAACCCCCTTGTCATCCACAAACGAATACCGTACCCTCCCTTTCCTTTTAAAATTATATCATCTTCAAATTGAATACTATATATATATGTATGACAATAAATCAATTTTGTCAATAATATATATATATATATATATATATATATATATATATATATATATATATATATATATATATATATATATATATGTCCTTATACACCCACAATTACACACACACACGCATGTGGGTGTGCGCGTGTGTGAACTGTAGCGTGAACGCATTCAAATAAACTAATGATACCCAACTTTTTATATTATGTATGCTTTAAAAAAACAAGGAAGTGCACTCGAGTCGGGAGTGCTCGACCAGGAGATACCCCAGAGTCTGCAGAGAGCTGTTGCTGTTCTACGTCATCTTATATCTTTTTCTACAATCCGAAGTAAGCATTAGCTTAGAGTTTACATGAGATCGATTATAATCGATATTAGGTAAGAGTTATCGATAAATGCAATAAGCTCGCTTGGTATGCATGAATATATATTTTCTAGACCCTCACGATCTATAACCCTAACCCTATCAAGATTTCCTCTATTCGTCTACTTGGTCAAGTGTGTATCTACTCAGCCACGCCTCCGCCTGCCTGTTAGACACACACGGAACCATCATACTCTGGCCGTCCATTTTCATTGGGTTCTGGGCATACAAATTTACAAAAGGGTAACATAAAGTTGCTGGGGACTTCCGCCTGTGACAAGTCAAATAGTTTTCGTAAAACTCGAAACGTTTTTATGTTCTGCTCATTGCTGATGCGCTACATCATGAGCCCAACTTTTAATTGGCATTTTCCCTTTCAAATTGAATCGCAAACAAATATGTCCAGATGATAAATATAAACATGGAAAAGTCGCACACAAAAGGCGTACATACGTAGCGCAGCGTAGCACCTCAACACAGGCGTGGCCCTAACCCAACGTGTCCTAAGTCAAGTCACGGCGTAGATTCAAAATCCTTGATTTCATTTAAAAGTTTTTATTGGATCATTCGATATAGGATTTCAATTTGTTGAAATTTTATACAGAGATTTTATAAGTTAAGTCAAGTTGGGCACAACCGACTACGTGATACCCGTTCCATGACAACAGGTACATCTGGATGGTCAACAGTTTGAATTATAGTAATCCTAGCTCTATTTCTACCTCATCTCGAAGGTTGCCAGAGGGTGTATTCCTGCTATAAAATTTTATCGGGGACCATTATAAATGTATAAATATTCAACATTCCACGTTTCCAGCTGAAAATAATAGATAAATATAGATGAAATAAATTAAATTAAATTATTAAATAATTTTTTAAATAATTATATATTAAATAGTTTCTGTTTCAGTAGGAAGGGATTAACAAACATTTCAGAAGACATTCTTATAGAAGCAAACTCACAAAAATATATTTCAGATCTCAGACATCTAGGTTTAACAGCGAAGAAAAAGTTTGCATCTATAAACACAAATGGGTGGTGACATAAAAGTATATTATACAAAACCAATATACTCCTCTTTTTTTTTAGGTTTTGTATAAAATACCTCCAGATGTCCATCCGTCTGAGTGGGTGAAGACAAAGCACTTGAGAGACTTAGATTGAATAATCTATGTATAGATAATATAGAAGAGGATTGCAATATCCAGCTGAACAGATCTGATCTGATCTGCTGTACATATCCAGTGGCAAGATATCTTGAAAGATAGTATTTATATATGCACTATGCACTTCACTCCACAGCACGAAGAGGCAGGGGAGCGGTTCATTAACTATGTACGCATGTGAGTAGACATGCGTGTTTTATTTATCATAGGATACTACAGAACGGAAGTCGATTTAGAATTAATGATAACGAGCGACTGATCAGTTTGTTTTCAACTTTGCTTCTGGAATGTCGCAGCGCTTGGCCAGCGCCAGAGTCCAGCAGACGATCCAGAGGGGCAAGAAGACGGTGCAGACGGCAAAATAAAGCCAATTGCCATAAATCTGAAAGCGCATAAAGGAGAATATGAATCAATGATTAGAGAAAGTGCTTCGCTAGGCTGACTCACCACTGAATCGATGAGCGCAAAGGTGACCGCATCCATGGCAGCGGTGGCGGCGCGCAGCAGTAGCTGCTGGAGTGCCAGCTCGGGAAATTGGTAGAAGCTCATGATGAGGACGATGATATAGATGACCACCAGGGGATTGAGGAGCAACGTCCAGACACGCGTCAAGTTTCGCCATCTGCTGTTTATCTTGGTTGTGTTCAGGGCCACGACCATGGGCGCCGACAGCACCGTCACAAAGAAGCCCAGCGAGAAGTTGAGCAGTCCGACAACAATCAGAGCGCAGCCATAGATGAGCAGCATGCTGATGTGCAGCAGCTCCAGTCCGCCGGACGGCAGCACCACAAAGAACGGCAGCAAAATCCCAATCACGTTGAGTGCAATCAGCACGGTTCCAGTCAGCGGTCCAGCGCCCAGTGGCAGCTCCATCAAGAACTTCTGCAGCGGCAGGACGTTGCCCAAGTAGCCGATGAACAGGGCTACGGCCAAATAGATAAGTACCAGGCCATAGGGCAGAGACAGCTTCATAGACTGCAAGTCCATCACAGGATTAGTTTTGGGCACATCTGTGTCCTGCTGTGCGCCACACTCCGAGGCATTCAGTGTGGACCATGTCAGGTATGCCTTGACGAAGCTGCAGGCGATTAGCACCACCAATGCGGGCATATAGTCGCCGATGGATATGTAGCGATCGTTGTGCACAATCACATAGAAGAAGAAGCTCTGATGAAAGCGCTCCAGCAAGTTGTTCAGACTGCGAGCAATGCCCTCGATTGCCTTTAGGAGCGGCACGGCGGCTGAGGTCGGGTTGGGCTTTACATTGGAGTTGGTAATACGCTTGGCAGCGGATATGGTCAGGGCATCGATGCGATAGCGATGGAAAAGGCCGTGGTTGCCATTGGGCACGCCCGACGATTGGGTCGCCAGCATGGACAGCATTTGGCGTAGGTTCTGCTCGTAGGTGGACAGGTTGGAGCGACGCTTCTTGCGCGGCGTCTGCTTGTACCCCGAGGTGACGCCCTCGCGCGCCATGATGCGCTGCACCAGGTTGAACATGTCCAGGTTCGGCAGCTTGCCGTTCAAGCCCTCGATCTTAACATCAATATAGTCTGCAAACGCATTGATTAGTGAATATTGATTACTCATGCTATTTCTATTGAAGAACTAACCAACTTCCAGGTCCTGCACCTCGATGTTCAAGGCTGCTTGGAGCGCACCGGCGCGGGCTGGTAGGTTTCCAGCCAGCAGGTACGCATTGCTGGTGTCCACTGCTCTGTCGCCCTCGTGGTAGGCCTCTAGCCAGGCCTGCATGCCCAGCTGCTCCTGCTCGGTAACTAGGAATATTAAGTCCTTGGCCCAATAGTTTTTGCCTGCCGAAACGAAACTGCGCTAAGTCGGAGCTCTAACCTGCCTGTGCCTGTGGCTACTTACGCCGTGCAAACTCTGCAAATGCCAGCAGCACTGGCACGCTGGGCGTTATGTCGTCGTGCACTGAGGTGGGTGGACGATATGGTGCTGAGAAGACTATGCCCTCAGTGGAGCCAATGCGTGGCGCACGCAGAATGCCGTAAATGTTCTTCCCATGGAACTCCTTGCCGCCACCGAACGGATATCGTAGCGTATAGTTGTGCACGTGGGTCTCTAGACCAAACTCATTTAACTTCGCCAGAATCCACGCGTGCGGCGTTGTCGACTGATGGTCCTTCCGTTCGCGCTGCAACTCATCCAGCATCTGGATGGCCTGTCGGTTGGCTTCTATGCGTATCTCAGGATACACCAAGCCTGCAATTAACATTGTCATATCAATAAAATTGTCATATCATTGTCATATCAATAAAAACAAGAGCCAGCAGGTGTACACGCACCTGGTGATAGAGCGTTCTCTGATAAGTAAGTTCCATGATTGAACTCCGGCAGGGCGAGGCACATAAACCAGACCACGCCCGCTGTGTAGAAGGCATAGCAGAGCTTGCGCATATGCACTGCCAGGTTGTCCACCAGCTTGTTGTGTGTCGACAACGAGGGATCCGATAGAAGGCCCATTGTTCCAGGCTCTGCTTCAAAAAACCAATAAGCAAACAAAATATAGCCGGCGCGCTAGGGCTGCAAATCCCCTACTAATTATATCGCTAATCAAACCAAACTGAAACTAGGGCCGTTGTGTTCTTATGGTCTGCTATCGATAACATTGTATGGTATTTTTAGTAGGGCTGAAGTAGCTTCGAGCCTTTCGATGATTTTCAAATATCACTTTAAAAAACTGTAATAAAGTTGTATATTTAAAACTATCTTATATCTGTTTTTAACATACGATAAGGAAAAAAAAATATATATAATATTTATATATGTCAGCTCAAGTATCAAAGGTTGAAAAAATATTACAAGTTAATGACACAGTTCTGGTATTATTTTCAAGCCAAGTAAAAAACAGTTTACAATCGATGAAAAGTATTTCGATTGCAGTATTTTTTATGGCGCAATTACTGTCATTCATTTAAATTTTTAACATATGTTGTCAGTTTAGCTGTATATTTCAAATATTGATAGTTTCTCAATATTTTAAGATAATTTAACTTATCATTGCAGAAGTATACAAGACTTTTGAAATGGCATCGAAAGAAGTTTTATGCAGTCTCCGCTCATAATATAAATACAAGAATGATTCCGAATAAGGATATGTAGCACCTGTGTGTCGATAATGATACACATTGAACTCATCGCTAAAACCCCCTTTAAAATACTTTGAATAAATGTAAAAGTTTAGCTGTGTTCGAAATATAATAATTGTAAGAATTAATGGAAATTGAAGTATTAACACCCCCCACTCATTACAGCAGATTAAACGATGTATCGTTTAATATTCTGCTACCACTGCGCCACAGTCGATATATCGATAGGATTGAAAACAAATCCCTGGCCAAAAGTACCCATCCCTGTGCGAAATACACAAAGCAAAAGTGAAAAAAGCATACAAAAATAATAAAACTTCAATTAAAAGTCGCACCTTTTCGTGGCACAGTTAAATTATCATTACTAGGCGTACGCAGAATATATCAGGTGCCGCAAATAAATCGAAATTACAAATTGCATCTAACGCAGCGGATATAAATATCACAGCAGCCATTCAAAATGGCCACCAGCGAGATTTCTAGCTCCAACGAGCGGCACTACTACGCCAAGCTGGAGGCAATCAAGGATATACGGGACAAGACGTTGGCCCTGGAGAAGCTCAAGGTGCGCATCATTAAGGAGGTGAAGCTGAGCGACGACGAGGAGAAATGCCTGGACGAGTACCGCAAGGAAATGGAGCATCTGCTGGAGGAGAAGATGTCGCATGTGGAGGAGTTGCGCCAGATCCATGCAGACATCAACGACATGGAGAACATCATTAAGCAGACGAAGGAGAACCAGACGCGCTCGTTCGACATGGCCAATCGCGTCTACGAAGAATACCTCGCTCTCAAATATCAAATCGACCACATGCGGCGCGACTACTTGGGTCTCAGTCCACTCCGTGACCTGCACGAGGAGGAGGGCAGTCCCATATCGAAGGACCGCTTTCAGACCAACTTCCTTAAGGTGGCCGCCCAGTCAGCGGCCGTGGCAGCAGCTGCAGCCGCAGCGGCCGCCGTCACACAGCCCACATCTCTGGCGAGACCCCATGCTCGGCATCCGCTAATGGCAGAGGCCACTGTGACAGCCTTGCCGCCAAATGCAGCTGGCGGCGGTGGGGGCGGCGGCTCCGCGGTGGCTGGTGGCGGCGGTGGTGGGCCGGGCCATGCGTTCATGCCGCCCGCACCACCTGGGGCGCCGGGCAGCGCTGGCGCTGCCGCAGCCGCAGCCGTGGCTGCCGCTCGGCTGGGCAAGAGCGACTTCTCGGCTCCGCCGCCGCCGCCGCCAACCACAAACCGGCTGCAGCAGTCGCCATCCATTGGGATTGGGCACCATCCATCCTTTCGTTCCGACTTCAACGTCAACCTGAGGCAGCAGCCGCCCCCCATGAAGTCCTGCTTGTCCTGCCATCAGCAGATTCACCGCAACGCTCCCATTTGTCCCCTCTGCAAGGCCAAGTCGCGCTCACGCAACCCCAAGAAGCCCAAGAAGAAAAATAACTAATCGCCCTCCCATGCGCCCACCATTTACATTTTATTGTACTTTTCCATCAGTTTGGAATTTCTACTAATTTCGCATTTTCGATTTATGTTTTTTTTTCTTTTTTTTTTAGTTTTTTAATTTTAAATGTGGTTTTGACTTATTTATTAACCCAGCGACGCCTAAGAGCCGCGCACATTGAAAGTATTACATTTTTCTCATAACCATTTGCTTGTAAGCTGCTAAAAACAAACCGAAAAATGAAACTGAATTCTCAGATATTCTGTCAACTTTGCTAGTTTTGCATATTAAATATAAGTTGTAATTGTATGTGTAGACATTCTAAAATTTAAGCGAAAGCAATTATCGTGTCAAACTAAACATAATTACCTTTTTTTTATACGTGTAAGCATTCAAAATAGTGAGTGAATAAACAACAAAATTTTTCAAACTTCGTTTTGCGTTTTATGTTAAATTTAAAATTTGAAAGGGGCAGAGGGAATTTAGTGTGACCAAATGATCGCGACAATAGTTACGACATTAAGCTCATATGCTGCTCTGTCGATTGTCAATAATCGACTGCCTCACACGCTTCTATCGGATTGCTGTCAAATTTTCTCATTTAGTCTCTGCTGCTCGACGGAGAAGAAACATAAAATTTATATATTTATTACGTTCTCTGATATTCAAGGTGAGTTTACTAACTCTAATTTCTTTAAGTTTTTAATTGCATTAAATATTATTGGCAGAACATAAAATTGCGACTTTTCAAGGTTTTATATATTTTCAAAAGGATTTAGGCAAGAACGCAAGAGAAAAAAGCAGTGATCAATTATTTTGTTAAATATTATTAAGTTATTCGGTTATTGTTCAATCGCGGCATTCCGTTCCATTCAAAATTGTTTATAACAAATTGTGTTCCATGAGATTTTTGAATTCATTCTCCGTCCATTGTGTGTTGCTCAATCTCGAACATTTCGCTGATTATCAACACTGATCGCCGCAAGGCTGCCAGATCGCTGCACACTTCAAATCGAAACACTGATCTGGCTTGAAGAAATTACCGAAAAGAACGCAACAGACTTTGCTGCGGGCGGACCAAAGTGGCACGGGCCTGAAACGAAGAGAAACGAGCGCAAAGCAACAGGCGATTGAAATACGGAGTTAAAACAACACAGTTCGCTGTTTATTTTGTTATCAACTATTTACGTTAAAACGAAGCGTTAAGAACTAATACGATTTGAACGCATCAGTGCGGCTATAACTGTTTCTCTGCTACCTGTCGCCGCAGCTCACTCTTGTTGACGTTTTTGTTGTTGCAGCTGCGTGCACAGAATTTGTGAAAAGAGAAAGTTTGAATTGGCTCGCGACTCAGCACAGCTCAGCTCAGCTCGTCTCGACTGCTTTCGGAGCCCCAAACTGAACAAAGGAAATAAGTGAGTAAATCGGGCAAGAACTAAGTTTCGCTTGGACTTCATTGGATTTATCATTAAATTTACGCACTCCACACTTAATCACAGTTCAAATCTCACTGTAGCCATGCAGCGCACTCAAATCAACTCTAACAACAATAACAACAACAACAACAGCAGCAGCAGCCGCCGCCGCAAGATGCCTGGTGCGCCCGCAGCCTCTGGCTATGAGTCAGTGGACTCTGTCTCAGCCCCACCGCCAGCAGGAGGAGCAGACCAGCCGAAGGTGAAGGGAGGCACTAGCATGGAGTATGGAGAGCAGGCCACTCCGCCGGCGAAGAAGTCCGTCGTGGTCGCCTATATATTGTGGCTGTTCGGTGGCATCTTTGGATTGCACCACTTGTACTTGCATCGCGATCGCCAAGCGTTCCTCTGGTGGTGCTCGCTGGGCGGCTACATGGGCATCGGCTGGCTGAGTGAGGTAACATGCATACCCGAGTATGTGCGCGACGCCAACGAGGATCCGGAGTTTGTGAAGCTGTATATAGCCCGGATGAAGGCATATCCGCGTCCACCCTACTCATCGCAGCGCTTTATGGGTCAGATCATGTTTGGCTACCTCTTTGGCCAGCTGTTCAGCACTGCTATACCGCAAACCATCACCGCCGGCATGGACTTCACCTGGCTGCACTGGTTTATCCCGGTCTTCGTGTCGGGGGGCGTGTGGACCGTTGGCAACGTGGGCCGCGAGCGGGGCGATTGGTGGCCGTGCTTTGTCGGCGCCATGGTCTCCTATCTGGCGCGCTTCTACATCTATGACGAGACCTATTCGCTGGCCCTGACAGCGCTCATTTCCACCTTGGTCTTTGACAGCGCCTCGAAGCAGTGGCGCCGTGAACCGCCGCGCAGGCGCGGAGCCGCCGAGCGCACCGCCAAATTGAGCGCTGCCGTCCTCATGTACTTCGCCTTGTGGAGCGGCGTGGTGGTCTTCAATGGCACCGTTGCCGACGAGGAAGGCGGCGAGGTGCCCATATACGAGGCCCTGAAGAACTTCCTAGCCTCCGCCTGGTGGACCGACCTGAAGCAGGCCCTCTACGACACGTACACCTACGGACAGCACCACGGCTGGTATGAGACCTGGCGCGAGGTATTTGAGAGCATGGACGTGGACGGGGAGCGCAACGCGTACAAGGTGCTGGGCGTGGGCGCCACTGCCTCGCAGGCTGACATTACGGCTGCCTATCGCAAGCTCTCCAAGGAGAACCACCCCGACAAGGTCAAGGACGAAACACTGCGCGCGGCTGCCCATCAGCGCTTCATTGAGATCCAGCAGGCCTACAACGTGCTCAGCAAGATCAAGTCCAATCGCCGCCGCAAGAACAAGAAGTACACCGGCGACGACTCCATCCAGCTATAAATCCAGATATGCCCAACCCCAGCTGAAGTCTGTTTAAGTTTAAGACATTTTTTTTCCCCCATCCTTCCATTAAAATAAAGTATTTATTTTGTAACATTTATGCCTAGGCTATTCCAGATCCAGACCCAGACGAGCGCACTTCGTGCAGCGATATCTTCCGGCCTGACTAATTGCAACGTGACGTGGCGGAGTGTCGAGGCGAAAGGCAATTAGGGCACGGCACGTTTCTTGGCTTCGGCAACCAGCCCTTCCCCTCCCAGAGTACAATATACTATATAATATTCCATAGCCTAAGTCAGCAACTCTTTAAGCTAAACACATATTGTATTCTTATCAGCGTCCGAGCACTAAAGATCGAGGTCGTCTAGCTCAACTCTTAGTGGATCGTAGTCGGTTTACTAAGAGTACTACATAAATAATATATGCGATGTTATAGCTCTACTTCTTACACGTACTACATATGATATACATATATATTGAAATGTTATTGCTCAACTTCTGTTAGATCATAATCTCGATGTAAACCGTTATACTAAGACTAGAGAGTCTAGTCCACCGAAAATGTGCAATTGCAAAGTTTATGTAACGGACAACCCTATATATAGTATATATACATATATGAATATATATATATATATTTATTTATTTATTTTTTATATACAATTCTTTATAGACATGTCCAGCCTAGAAATTATACATTCCAAATGATATATATACATGTATCATATCATACATATATTTATATATTTATTTATATTTTTATATATATTTTAGTATACCTTATACACTAAAATCCTTTCGATTGTTGTCGATTGTTCTTGAGTTATCGATCAAAATCGATTTACACTTTGAAGACCGTTAAGGCTACATACATATATCAAATATTACAGATCGTTTCCAGTCAAAGCTCAAAATCTATGTGTATTCCAAGTAGTTGAAGAAACCGTAAAGAAGTTTCTTCTGAGTTAATTCATTGAATAAATAGTTGTGAAACAGTTCAAAAACTTCTTAAGTTTTTAAATATTTATGTACGAATTTCATTCAGCTTCGAAACAGAAGAGAAACTTTGGATAAGGTAATTTATTAAATTATTAATTAAGCACAAAAACTATCAGAAAACAATTACATAATTTTTTTTTTAAATTTTAAATTAATATTTTAATCATTTCACTTACGAATCCCGAAGAGAAACTTTAAAGAAATTAATTTTAAATTCAGAAAAATTTCGAACATTTCCCATTTTAAAAATAAAATATCGGCATGTATTTAAAATATTTATATTCATTTATTTATTTTTATATTTTACATAATATAATGAACTACTTATTTAACTAGGCAAAAAAAAAAAGAAAATTGTATGAATTATTTATAATTTTTTTGTTTTTTTTTTTGTTTTTTGTTTTGTTTCTTTTTTTTGTATATTTTTGTGTTTACATTTGATTATATTTGCGTAAAACTTTTAAATAAAACGAAAAAAATATATGTATTTATATTGTGTTTATGCAATATTATTCAGATAATAATAATTGCGCTCGAAGGGAGTTTTTTTTTTCATTTAAAAATGTTTTTATACTTTGTTTCTCCTGAAATATATATGAATGTCTGTATATATGGGTGGAGATATACCAATTTTTGTGTCTTTCATTTTTGTTGTTTGAAAAGAAAAATGTGTTAAATAAAAAAAAAAAAACAGGGAACAATAACTCGCTTAAATATAGTTTAAAACATAATACTGAGCAAAAAATGTATTTATCATTTCGCATGCTATATTTTTGCTTATGCATTTATCAAATTTGTTTTAATCGCTTGCATTTATATATATATATATATATATATATATATATATATATATATATATATATATATATATATGTATATAAGATATATATCTATATAGTTTTCATGTATGTATATTTTGTTGTTTTCTTTTTCGACTGCTTAAAGTTAATAATTATTTTTAAACATTAGTTTTCGCGGCCAGTTTTTAGTTTAGTTTAGAAATTTGACTATTTTGTGACTGTGTGCACTCGTGTCTGTGTGTGTGTCTGTGTGTGGGTGTGTGTGTGTGTGTGTGCGTGTGGCTGATTATCACGTTTTCTTGTTTGTTGATTGTTTATTTTCTTGTGTTGTTGATGTATAAGCAAAAAAAAAGTATTTAAAAAAAATTTGTATATATATAGATATTGGTTTAATGCTAGTATTTAAAATAAAATAACAATTTAATAGGCATATTGACACGCATACTGTTGCAGCATGCTGTGTCAGTGTGCGTGTGTGTGTGTATGTGTGTGCTGGCTCTCACTCTCTCTCTCTTACACTAAGCTAACACACCGTTGGCTGCAGCTGCTGCAGCTGTTGCTGCTTATTCGCACACTGTGTAATGCCGATGACGCCCTCTGTCGTCAATTGCTGTAAGCTTGCAGACACATGTTTTGCATATGTACAGACGAAGCTGGTGCAGGATGCACGCACACACACACACACACACACACGCACGTGTATATATAGGCGCACTGGTGTGTGTGTGTGTGTGTGTTGGGCTTTTGTATATTGAATGAATTTGGGAAGGGGGAATGTACTAAGTACTACGACAACTACAACGACAAAGTGCTGCGTGCGCCTGCAGTTATGCAACAGTGTGTGTGCGCGCGCGTGTGTGTGTGTGTTCGTGTGTGTATTTGAATCTATGTTTAACATTTTTGCACTCGTGTTTTGATTAACAGAATTGCGCACTGTTAAGCGTTAACAGCGTTGGAGCTGCTGCAGCCGACGTCGCTGCCGTCAGCCGTCAGCCGTCAGAAAATAAACAAAAAGAACGTACAACAATTAACAAATGACGATTATTACAGGCGCGTGACTACAATATCCTCCTCGAGATCGTCCAGCTCATCGTCGGTCTCCTCGACGGCGTCGCCGAAGCCCATGTTTGCCTCGGCGGCTGCGGCAGCAGCTGCCGCAGCAGCCGCGGCCTCCTTCTCCTTCTCGGCCGCCTCGAGCTTCTCCTGCTTCTTGATCTTGCGTTGCTATAGAATGAATAAAGAGAGAGAGAGGGAGAGAGAGAGAGGTAGATTCCATTAGATTTATGTGCTCGCTTGGATTGGGTGCCATCAGCTCACCTTCTTTCTGTACAGGATCTCCACGATGACGTAGCCGATGCAGCCGAGCGTGAGGACAGCCAGCAGGATGTAGAGCTTCATGCGGGTGCAGAGCGTCGTGGCGTAGGCGTAGGCGATCACGAAGCCAGCCGACTCCCAGAGGCGGTAGTTCGAGAAGGCTGCCTCCTTGTTGCGGCGGAAGAGCAGGCCGTAGAGACCGTTGATCTGGGTCTGCCAGACGGCGTCGCCGACACCCCACAGGCCGGACATGGCGTAGAAGATGAGCGGATTGTCGGGATTAGGCCGCCAGAAGAGCTCGACGGAGATGAGCGTGAAGTGGACGACGGCGCCCAGGACAATGATGGGCAGGCGGCCGATGTACTTCATCACGGAGCCAAAGAGAATGGAGCAGAGGGCGTTGACGACCCCGAAGCAGATCATGACGAAGCCGATCTGGTGGACGCCCAAGGCGCACGCCACGTAGGCCTGGGTGAAGTCGGCGCCGATGAAGGCCTGCTCCATGCCGATGAAGATGGTGATGGGTATGAGCAGCTGGAGATTCGGCTTCTTCATCTGCCGGAACGTGGCCGAGAGCAGCTGGAGCCCGGACAGCTCCGCCGCCGAGTTGGAGCCCTTGCGCTTCTCGCCGTACCGCTTGAGTGGGTCCAGGAAGAAGGCAATGATGCACACGGCGGCCACAATGCACGACAGGTAGATCATGGAGATCTCGAAGATCTCGTTCTCTGGCGGACGCTCCAGGTTGCCGTGGCCGCCGTTGCCCGTGGTGCAGAAGTTCGCACCGCAATACTGCAAATCCTCCTCACTGATTGTGGAATTGGCACTGCTGCCGCCACCATGTGCGCCGCTCGACAGAACTGTTGAGGAGGGGGAGAGATTTAGATATCTTTCGGTTCATATTCATCCATTGAAACTTACCCAAGCTGGAGATGAGATTGCCCCAGAGCTCGGCGGATTGCCAGGCGAGGAAGAAGAAGCCAAAGAAGCGCACAATAATGGCGTCGACAGCCTGTTCAGTTATCTTAGCATACACCTGCCCCACCTGAGTCAGATAGGTGGCCTTGGAGGCCCACATCGGCGCCGCTCCCATACCCACCAGGATGCCGGCCGGCACGAGGGTGTAGAAGCGCGGGAACAGCTGGAAGGCAATGTACGGCGCATAGCAGAGCATGCTGCACACGAGCGTCCATTTAACCGTCAGCTTCCGTATGATCAGCGTGGGCAGGAAGATGCAAGAGACAACCAGCGCCGCGTAAATGGCACTGAGCGACACTGTGCCAAGACCATCCTTCGAGTTGATCGAGGATTGCAGATTGGCCGTGCCCTGGATACGTCCAAGCGGAAAGAGAGTAATAAATTATTAACTCGATCGGATCAGATTGGGCCATGGGCCATGGGCCATGGGCCACTGGCTGATTGCTCACCTGAAACGCAGTGAACTGCACCATGAAGGCGATCGAGATGATCGAGATATTCTTTAAAATGCGCCATTTCTCGGCCGGATTCAGCACAACTTTCTCTCGCAGCGAGGCGGTGTCTGGCTCGAAACCAGCTTTTGGCTAAAAATAATACCAACAAAACAACAAAATGAAAACAAACGCAGCGCAAAGATAAACGTTAATCATTAGTGGAACTGGCCAGCGGGTGGTGGGCCAACAGCCAGGGGAGGGGGGCGTGATGGCGTTTCTTGCTGCTGCGAATGGCCAAGTTGAAATCGGAATGCATTCTAGACCAATTATACATATATGTACATATATACTAACTAACTAACTAACTAATTAGTGTGGTATGCTAATTAGTAATTCAGTTTATTTAAACACATTTAGTTCGATTTTTGACATGTTTAAAATAACATTTTTATTTTTGTTTAGATTTTAAAATTTGTTTAAACTTTTAGCTATTTTTTTTTAAATTTTTTAAATGAATTTTTAGCTTTCGTTTAAGTTGAGTTTTTATTTTTTTAATTTTTAAAATCTAAAATTTAAAAAAATGTTACAAATTAATTTAGTTTTATTTTTAAAATTTGTATCCTCTGGCATATGCTTAAAATTAAGTTTAAATTAAAGAAATTATTAACTAAATTTTTTGATTTTCAAACATATTTTTTTTATTTATTTATAAAAAAAACATATTTGAAACTATTTTTTTTTTTTGTAGATTTTAAGATTTAAGCTGAATTTCAAGTTTTATTTATTTAACATATTTGTTAAGCAAATTTTTTAAAATTTTAAATTACGTTTCTATTAACTTTTTATTTTAAATTTGTCAAATTATTGGTTTTGTAGGGTTTTTTTTCATATTTTTTAATTTAAATTTTTTTTTATTATTTATTATATTTCTGCTCACTTTGTTGTTTTTTTGTGTTGCTCTTAAAGATCAATTAGTTTTATAGTCTTATATAAGCTAATCTCTTGTTATCTCTGCTTCGTCTTCATTCGGGGAATATGATCTCACGTTAATCATTTATCATTCCTAATTGTTTTCTTGGAATTTGAATTTCTAGGCAAACTTTTCGCATTAAGTTCTCGGAACTGCCACCCAAACATATCTCTCTCTTTCTCTTTATAGATATACATACATATATCTATGGGCTATATGCTAGCTATATTTGTAGAGTATTCGTGCTGCACTTTGCTTTGCCTTTGCTGGCTTTGCTCATTCATTCATTATTTATGTTATGTATGTGTTGGCGCGTTGACGCTTTTAGTTTCTAAAATTAAATGCGTGAATGCGCGCGTTTTGCTCGCGTTTTGGCTGCGTTTTGCTTGCGTTTGTTGCGCGCCGCACATTGCGCATGCGCGACGCGGCCTTTAAATGGACATAAAAAATGCGCAAGGCACCTGCCAGATAACGAACTGGGCACGGTCGTAGAACTGGCCCAAAATATCTCCATCTATATATGTATATATATATATATATATATATATATATATATATATATATATATATATATCTAAAAATATATCGAAATTGTGATTTTGCATGCGCTGCCGCAACCGCTCAGAAGGTTACAGCGCGTTCGGGCGCCGCGGGGGCGATTTGCAGCGCTAACGCAATTTACGTAAAGTTTTGTTTTGTTTGCTTTTTTTGTGTTTTTCACATTTTGTTTTTCGGTTTTTTGCTTTTGGGGAGGCACAAAACTGTAATTGGCATTTAACGGAGCCGTTGGCGGCGTCGGCTCCACGTCCCCTGGCCAATTAGGTGGCTAACAACACCAGCAACAGCAACAACAGCGGCGTTATGCAAGCATGAATCGATTACAGTTTTTTCTCTGTTTTACAACAATATATCGTATGTAAGTAGTTTAAATATTATCGCATAATACAACTCCCTTGGTTCACACGAATGGAGCGCGGGTGGGCTGGGGCTGGGGCTGGGGCTGTGGGCGGGGGAGGGGCCCCCAGGCAGACAAGTGAAGGTGGGTTTGAATCTCGTTTTGTTTGTATGCAAATCACTGGGCAGCCATAAAACAAACACAAAAGCCAAAAACATACAAAAATTCCCCGACCTTATCAATAAAAACACACAAAACTCACAAAAATATCTAAAATGTTTGTTTTTTTAAAAAAAAAAAAAAAAAAATACAGAAAAATATCTAAAATGATTTTTATCAGTGAAAAAAATGTATCTAAACTGATTTTTATATAAATAAAAAATATCTAAAATGATTTTTATCATATCTAAAATATATATTTTTTATCAATAATAAAATAAACAAAAATTTCTAAAATACTTTCATTTCTTTTTTACACATTATTTAAAAGTCTGTAATGTATACTACTATTATTAATAGTTCTGTTGGTACTACTGTTGTTATTATTATTGTTAAACTTAGTCTTGAGTCTCTCTCTCTCTTTCTTTGTGTGTGTGTAAGACTTTTTGCTGGCATTAACGAAACAAAATTGCATTTAATTAGGTACTAAAACGCAAAAAAAAGTACAACAAAAACAAGTTTCTGGCGACCAACACTCAGATATAAGCAGAAAAAAATAAAATTAAATACAAATAAATAAACCAAAAAAAAAAATAAAATCAAAACAACAACAACAACGTGAGGCCGCGTCAATGCGGCCCAGACGAATGCAATTGGCAAAATATTACTCATACGCCGCAGGTGTCAGTGGCTGAGTGGACATTGAACAGCCTGCACTAAAGTACATATAAATATATGCATATTGGCTTTTCAGGCAGTATTCGCTAGCTGATAAATGTTCAATATTTAAAAAAATACAAATGATAACAAGTTTTAACTATTTCACAATTTAAAAATATTCGAATTGGCACCTCTGCTAGCTAGCAGCTGTTGGGCCCATCAAAACTTAATGAAAATTAAAAGCTAAACAAAAATTTCTCCATTTGAAAGGCGCATTTAGAATACCGTAAATAACGAGCGAAATGAATGCGCTATAAATAATAACTGGTCGACAGTTAATTCGCTGTAACAGTAAACGCCGCTTGAGCTTTGTGCGTACGGGCGGGCGGCGGCGCTCGTGCAAAACAGCTGACTTTTGCAACGGACGGCAGGTGGCGCTGCTGCCGACTTGCCTAGAAAACGGCCATGCCCACAGCAGACAGATAGGCAGACAGGCAGACAACAGGCAAGCAAGCTTGATAATCATATTCATTAATTCAATTTCAATCCAAATCTGAATCGGGGCAGCGGCCAGCGCAATAACAATAATCGTGTGGCAAGTGCGAAACATGCATAAAATACCAAAACCGAATGAGAGAGAGAGAGAGAGAGACAGAGAGAGAGAGAGAGGGAGAGGGAGAGGGAGAGCGAGCGACAGCAAACAGACAGATCTCTGAGACTAGGTAGGGAAACCAGTTACATGCCTGGCACTGGCCCGCGCAGCGCCTGGTGGCAGTGAGAAGCGCGTAGAGCGGCGCACAGCGGCTGCACGAGATTTGCGTTGTTTTATTTTTAAACTCGGCACGTTTCGTGTTTGCTTTTTGGCTTTCGCCCCGTCGCGCCTCCTCCCCTCCCTATCTTCCTCCCTCTCTCCCTCCCTCTCTCTCTCTCTCTCTATATATATATATATATATATATATATATATATATATGTATATATATACATATATATGTATATTTCTTTTTTACATTGACTCGACTTGACTTTACATAAATTTGTATTTGTTATTGAGTTTTGGTTATTTGCTGCCTGATTCTCTGGTTTCTTAGCGTGGCCAAAGCAAAACGGGTTTACCACGGAGCGTTCTCACTGCCACTTGGAACTGGCTGCGGGCTATTGGGCACATTTGGATGCTGTCGCCGTGGCTGTGACTGCGGCTGTGGCTGTGGCTGTGGCTATGTGGCTATGGGTGGTGCTGCCGCGATTACAATTATAAATGAGCCAAAATTTATGATTGTGAAATCAATTGTGCAATAAGATTGGATTTTATATACACATGTATGTGCTACAGGCGGACATATGTAACTAGGCTCTCTCAATTAGGACTGACCGAACTCAACTGAACAGTGTACTGTGAATATATATGAATCTATATATGTATATAGTTATCGAGTATTCGTGTTTGTCTTTGGCTCTTAAGCGCTTTCTGCTGTCACATTTCTTTTTGGCCCGGCTCGTTTTCGCGTGGGCCTCTGTCTCAGTTTCTGTGTTTCTTGAGGTGAAATTTATTTTATGTGCTTTCTGAGGTAGGAGTGCCCACTTCACTGCAGCGCCCCCATATACCTGCCTCATCATTCATAATCGCCAACATCCCGTGATCATCTCACATATATATATATACATACATATGTATGTGAGCATGTGAGAGGTGAGCTGCTTTTGAATACTTCCTTCTTTATTATATATCTTTTTTATTAATATTTTGTTATTTTTCAGCTTTATTTTTTTTGGGGCACATCGTGAATTAGTGTGACGCGTGTCGCGGTATAAAACATGATTTCTTGACGAAGGCAAACAGAGTCATTAGCCAGCAGATCTAATGTAATATAATAGACAATCTAATATGCATATAGATCGGCGTATATACATATTTATCTATATAATCTCTGCCTGAATGAACTCAACAATTATCAACGTCTATTCTGACTGGGAATTGTGCTTGCCATACTTATAGTCGGCTACAATGCTGTTCTATATATGAACCAGTCTTACAGCTGATTTTTACGAAACTTGATTTTTATTACATTCCATACATATGTATATACATATATAAAAGTATATATATGTATATATGCATATGAATAGGATTACATTGTAATCTTTGTTGCAAACTTGTTTCGTGCTCAACAATCGCTGTGCAATTGATACACGATATATATAAATATATATACATACATATATCTTAATGATCTGGCCGCTATAAGCAATAGGTCAAGAAATGCATTTGCTTCAAATCAGTTAACTACTTCTCGTTGTATCTAATGCGAAAGGTTTCACGTTTTCAGCTGTATTTCCATATTTATTATTATTTTTTATTTTTTTTCTTACTTGCTTGCTTGCTTGCATTGCGTACATTGACTTTTGTGAAGGCCTGTAAGCCGGATGTGTGTAATGTTCAGCCTCATTATCTATATCGCCTGTCAGAGCAGATTAGCAGTATTTTAAGATCACATAGATCTGGTTAAGTTGCAACTAGACGGATCATCTATGGATGCTAAGCTTTGTTTTCCTAGCGACTATATACATCTATATCATGGCTATATATATAAGTTAACTATAGCTATGTCATAACAATCTATTCGTCTATCTAAATTAAATCTATTTTTGTAATATTTATCCATCAACCTATCTATATATTGACTATCTATATCAAAGGTAGCTACATATATCTCAACTATTTATGTAAAATCTTTATATATCATGGCTTTCTATATTACAGCTATCTACATCAAATCTATATTTATATCGTAGCTATCTATATGTTATCCATCTATTTATCTACCTATATCTTCACTATATATTTATCTTAATTATATTTGTTGATCTATGTCTAAGCTAGCTACATCACATCTTTCTATATCTATATATTCAATATTCTCTCTATGATCTATCAAATCTTTTCTTTGATTTGAGATACTTAAGGTAGCATAACGTATATGTGTAGATTTCTAGGCATTCCGTTAGGCCCCTTTAGTCCGTTCGCAACACCTTTCAGATTGAATTGGGCAATTTCGCACTTACCTTGACGGGCTCATCGTTCTCGAAGCCTGCGTTGGTAAAACCAGTCATTTTGGCTGGCTTTGTCTAGCGTTGACTACTGTGATGTGAATTCCTCTTCGATTTGGTTGTCGGCGCGAGAGTGAGAGAGAGAGATACAGTCAGATAGATAGAGAGAGAAGGAGAGAGCGAGGTTGGGATGCTGCTAATCAAGTAGGCGGCTTAAATGTTTGCTGTAATGAGAAGAACGAGAGACAAAGATGTTGAATGGAAGCCATTAGACAACTGCGAAACGATTGAGCGAGACAAAGTCAAACCAAAACGGGCAACAAGATCACGTGTTGCACACAGATACATATATATATATATATATATATATATATAGGTATACATATATATATGTAGCTGATTATTATTGAAATTGAAAACATTGAGATGGGCAGTAATAAGCCAAGCACGAGCTGTTATATAGTTAGAGCCATATAAACCGATATATATAAAGAGAGAGAGAGAGAGAGGTTGATATGTGAAATAAGTGCTCCATGGCATGTGTAATACTATAAGCACAACAATGACAATAACAATAACAATAACCATAATAATATTATTTATTATTAGCAACACAAACGAGAGACATTAGAGCTGGCAGATTTTGCATTATTGAAATTGTGGCCATAATTGTTGCCGCCGTTGTTGTTGGTGTTGCTGGGATTTTCGTAGACAAATGATATAATTTGATTGGATTGAATTTAGTTTGTTTTGGGTTCACAGTTTTTTTTTATGTGTAGACTGTCAAGTGTGACGATCAGTTGAGCGGGTATATATATATGTATATATATTTATGCAATATACTATATATTTCATTTAATTTTTGGGTTTAGTTTTCAGCATTCGTAGCTCTGCCATGATTGAGTTCGGTTTGTCGAGTTAGCAATTTATAGATCGCATATATCATATATCGTACATATAGCTCAGATATTCAATTAAGCTGGGACTTTACATCGTTAGCCGATTCGAATTAGCTGTTAACTCGAATCAGACCCTGACCAGGCTTTAATTACTATGAATTTCGATAGCATCGGAACTAATATATGGTTAGTGTAAGCCTAAGCCAGACATTGATCGGCTTGCACATGCTTCTAATGAGCTGCTAATACGCCCCGAACCCGGAACCAAGTGACCATGGAGGACCGCTAATTAAAATCAATTATTTGCATACGTGATGCATATAGAGACGCCATTGTGTGTACAGTACGGCTCTGAATAGATGCGTATGTGTCTAAGTGTATATACATACGTATATGTATATATATATATTCATATTCCCATAATCTGTCTAGCAGTCTGCCATTGTTCTGCTGCTGTAATTAGCTGATCGCGCCAGTTCAAGTTCATGTTTCCTGCTTGTTTTTTGTGAGATACAAATATACAGACCAGGCGGAGGGGCGGACAGGCGGAGGGGCGGACAGGTAGACACCAATTAATTGCATATTATTCACAGGTGGAGCATAAGGCTTCGCTAGTCGCTTCAATGAAGCGATAAGCAGCCAGCTAAACACTTTTATGGCCAAGTCTATAAAAAACGACTGCGGACGAGATGGCATAGATATTCTAAAAACAAAATAACAACTAATAAAAGAAAGAAAGAAGACGAAGCAGAGGAGGAGGAGGAGCAAGAAGAAGAAAACATATTGCCGAAATTAACATAAAAATGCTCCAGCTTATGGCTTTTAATAAGACGAGGCGCAGTCGCAGACGCAGTCGCTGTCGCTGTCGCCGCCGCAGTCGCCGCTTTATAATTTGTTAACAAAAAACAAAAAATTAATATTTATGTATGCTAAAAACGCAAAAAGTAGACGACGAAGAGAGGAGGAAGAGATCGACGCGGCTCCGACTCATAGAATCAGCGACGCTTATTAACGTCTTTTTGGGGCCAATGATGGACTGCGAGTGGCTCGGGTACAGGTAAATTGGGAAATTGGTAAATCTGTAAGCTTGCGCTTTGATCATTCAGGTTTTTTGGGTCGAAAATAGACAAAAGCGATCGAGGGAGCGAGTGAGCGAGCGAGCGGGATAGATGGATGGATAGAGGGCGAACGAGTTGCATGTAAATGAAGGCAATGTAACAGGATGTTAACTGACTGCTAACATATTCATGTTAAAGTTATTTAACATGCAAACACTGTTAAAGAAGTCACTCGAATGTTAACTGGTCATTAACATGCGGTTAACAGCAATGTTAAAGTTCAACTGACTGTACTGCTAATGTTAAGCTGAAGCCAAATGTATGTTAACGCACTAACATTGCATTCCATTGACATTGCATGCTGTTAAAGCCAATGTTAGATCCTCAGCTCAGATCACGATGCTTGGCACGTGAGCTGAGCCTCAGATACTGGATTGGATGGCCGTTGGTAGTTGGTAGAACTCCGTTTCGCTCTGTAAATGTCAACTTAGCTGTGTCTGTAATGTTGGTTACAGAATTTATAAAATGTGCTGAAAATTGCACACCGTGATTCCCGGGCCAGATGCAGGCTCAAGTTCTGTTAGCTAGCTGTGGAATAGGTATTAAACTATTAAAAATTAATATACGGCATCTGTCTGTCTCTGTGTGTGGGTGAATGTGTGGCTGAGAGTGCGCTCCCCCTGGATACAAGTACCAATTCCAAGGAGCTGGGTCTGGGACTGCTACTGAATTGGGGCGGGAAGGGGGAGGGTACTTTTGCTATTAATCATTACATATACTACATATATATACGATTTTTGCTAAGATTCACTTAACGGAGTTTCGGTCGAGCTGGTGCCTAACGTTTATGGGCCAAGTTAACGAAACTTCAAATATTCTCTGTCCATGTCTGTGTATGTGTGTGAGAAAGTGTGTGAGTGTGTGCTTACGGCGCAATAAACGTGCACGGCTATCGGCCAGAGCCGGTGTTCACAAATCAAATGGAAACGGGCCGTTAATAATAATAATAATACTAATACTAATACTAATAATAATAATAATGGTAATAATACATGCTACAACAACAACAGCAGAAAGGACTTGCAACAAAAACACACACAAACAGTAGCCACTGTCGATGATGATGATAATAATAATAATCACGATGATGATGATGATGATGATGTTGCGGCTGACGTCAGTTTCGTTGGGGGATTTGACGAAATTCTCAAAGTTGTCAAACGCCAGAAGCTCTACCAAAGATGGGGAATTTTATAAAAA
This sequence comes from Drosophila mercatorum, assembly GCA_961210405.1. NCBI lineage: Eukaryota > Metazoa > Arthropoda > Insecta > Diptera > Drosophilidae > Drosophila > Drosophila mercatorum. The sequence continues at coordinate 845,119 of CAUIUS010000015.1, read as the reverse complement.
TACCCTGTAATGTGAGTTAATTAAGGAAAGGGTATGATAGAAGAGAGAAGACAGAAGATACATAGATAGAGATAGAGAGAGAGAGAGAGAGAGAGAAAGATATACAGTGGAATATAGATAGAGATAGAGGGATATTCAGAGTGAAAAATAGGGAGAGAGAAATATATAAGGGAAAAGATAGAATGAGAGAGCAGCTCTGATATCATAAGTTAAGGATATATGCATATGAGTGTGAAGGAGCACAGAAGATCAGAGAATGTAAAAAAGAGAGACAAAGATCAGGTCAGAGAATAAAAGAGAGAAAGATAGATAGAAAGAGTATCTTGACTACCGTAGAACGGAAGAGTACTGAAGATTTGAAGGAGAGAAAGTGAGAACAGTTCTAATACCACCTGAGTGCATATATGTAAGTATATATAAGAGTTACATTAAAGATCATCAATAGAAAGAAAGAGAGAGAGAGAGAGCGAGAGAGAGAGGCAGACAGAGAGAAACTCAAATGCCATTAAAACTATATATGCAAGTATATAGAGAGTATATCTAAATAAATATGAACAACTAAGAAGAGCTGCACTCAATGAACTCTAGGCTTCATCTTTGACAGATAGAGAGAGGTTCACACTTTACAGGGTATCGACTAGTCTCTACGCTGGCTGTCAAGTGCCTGGTTCTGGGCATGTGGGGTCGTAGCGCACGTGTTGGGCTAGACACACTTTACACTCTGCGATTGATATTGTAATTTCTGGTATTTAATTGCGGCTTTTGCGGTTGCCGGCCTTTGGGTTTTTTGTTGCTGTTGTCTTTTCTCTGCGGCGAGTCGCCGCTTGGAGCTCGGGGCTTGGGGCTTGGGACTTGGGGCGCACGCGTAGATCACATTGCAGTTGGCTGCTAGCTAATTATACAGTGAACCGCACAATGGGGTAAACAGGGAATTTGTATTGCAAAAGCAAACGAGTCGAGTGTTTATGTGTGTGTGGGTGAGTGGGTGTGTGGCTGTGGGAGGGGGCATAACAATTGAATTGAGTCGCTGCCAAAAATGGGACAATTATGGGCCATTTTCTTCATTTGTGTCTGGCTGAATTTTGTTTTATTTTTCTTCCTTTTTTTCGTTTTTTCGTTTTTAATTTTATTTTTAATTGTAATCTATTTTGTTTTATTATGGCTGCTGCGTGTGGGGCAATATTGTTATTTGTTACTGTTTTTCTATTATTGCTTTTTTTTTGATGATTTTTAAATGTATTTTCTTTTGGGCAGACACGCGCCACTCGCACACCCCACGGCATACACACGCGCTTTAACGGTATTATTATTATTATTTATAATAAATATTTGAAATTATTATTCTAAGTATGCGACGTTTCTACATTATTGAGTTGCCTGCTTGGGTTGCTACACTTTTGGTGTAGTTGTTGTTGTTTTTGTTGCTGTTTCGATTGGCGATTCGTTTTTTTGAATAAATTTAGCCACTTTACATTTTGTCTTTTGGCCATTTTCGTGTGCGCGAGCATTCACATTGCCCAATTACACGAAACACATGAAAATAGACAAATGAATGAATGACCAAACAGTGCTGGCCACGAATAGTGGGCAAGCCAGCGAGCGAAATGAAAATGAATTGAAAACTCACAAAATACAATTAAATATTTGCATACAGTATTTTCGGCAGTCGATTATCATTAGCGAATACCCATGCCAACATATCTAAGTGAGGGGCGCACTACTCGTTTGGCCATCACTGTATTTATGCAGAATTCGAAAATATGCATAAGAGAGACGGAAAACATTGAACGGTCCGCAGCGAGCAGCGAGCAGCGAGTGTGTGCAAATCTGCATTATCCGCGTGCGCACACACAATACAGATTGGACCTTAAGTGGCCATGCTTTGGCTTTGGCTTTGGCATGTGCCACACATAAATGCACAGGCGAACACATCGAGCAAAAGAGACTAATCAAAATATAGCAGAAAGAGCGTTGAAAAAGCAAAAGTTTTTATTAGCTGTTGTTATTATTATTGTTGTTTTTGTTGTTGTTGTTCCTTTTTGTTTTGTTCACTGCCAAAGCGAGGCTGCTGCTGACGCTGCCTGTGCCCTTTGCAATAACAACGAAACGAAACGAGCGCACTCTAACAGGCCTTTCGAAAAACTGTAAAAGAAAAACACACAAATGAAGAGCTTGCACCAAAAGCAGGCAAGCGATGGATGCGCGCATCCTGAATGCTCTTTCGGTTGAATATTTGTGTGTGTTGGAGTTTAGAGTTGATTGAAATTTGAAATATATGATTTATGCAAATGTTTTCTGTTATATTTTGCAGAACAATATAATCTAGCTGACGCTAGATTTGTTTTTGAACTCTTTGAGTTTTATAGTGCAAAACTAATAAGAATTCCGAGTTGAAGTCGGCTCGACTTAAAACTGGTTTGGCAACCTTGATCGCTAGGCATTCGTGTTGCAATAGCTGCCAATAGGCAAGTGAATCGCAATACAATACTAACTTGGCTCTTTCACTTTCGATGATTGATATTTTGAAATTATTAATTCAGCCTTAACTAACTTAACTAACTCCAGCTCGACGGGAGCCGACTACGAAGTGTGGCAATGAGTAGAGTAATCAGGATTCGTTGTTGCTGCTGCGGTAACACTGAGTATACGTATTTGCCATGCATTAAATGTTGTCGTGCGCTTTGTTTAGTTTCTTTTTTGGCTTTTTAACGTACATACATTCATTTAATGTTGTTTGGCTTTGCTTTGCCTTTTCTTCTTTTCGTTTGTTTTTCAATTTATTTTTGGTCTTTTGTTTGTTTTGGGTTGAGTTTTTGGGCTCCGCTCTGCTGCGATCTAGCTGGTTTGCATTTTGAATTTGGCGCGCAAGACGCAAAGTGTTTTGCAACTGTTATAACTGTTATAACTCGTGCTATATATATGTATGTCAATTGCCACTCGTTTCGAACACTCACACTATCACTTGAAAAAACAGATGCTCCTGGATGCTCGCTCCTGTTCGGCCCGCTTCGGGTTGCTCGCGCTGGCCAAGTGTCTACCTGTCTGACTGGCTCACAGTACAATGCCAAGAAACTGCGACAACGTGCGAATTTTAAACGAAAAACACTTTCTAGCTAATTGGAGTGATTAGTGGCGGGCGTCGCAGTCGACGCTATTGTATTGTTGTTGTCGCTGCTGCTGCTGCTGCTGCTGCTGCCGCTGGTGTTGCAGTTGTTGCTGTTGGCGTAATCGTAAACGGACGGTCCAAGAGCGCCCCAAAGAGTTAAATGGACAAGGTTATCTATCTATCGTTAGCTGGAAGTGTGAACAGTTAGTTAACTGTAAATAATCAAGCAGCGTTGGGGTTCGGGTCGGGGTCTGGGTCTGGGTCTGGGAGTCACTGCTGGAACACAGAAACCACTCAAAAGATTACGAAGAGCATCGGCACTTTTGAGTTCTCCCCTAGAACAGACGCAACTTCAGTTCAGTGCTGAGGCTCAAACAACAAAATTAGCTGGGCGTGTGCCGGCCCTTATGTGTCAGTACACTGGAAGAAATTACTGTGTATCTTTGAGATTTTGTTGAAATCGCTTAGGAATTGGATGAATGTTTTCATGTTTTATCTCATCTATGATTGGGATTTTCCAACTAGGAGAAAGTCGGAGGATCTATAAAGATCTTGGAGATTCTAGGATAAATTTGAAGAGATATTAGAAGATCTAGGAAAAGTTAAGAGTATCTAGCACGATCTAGGCGGATAAGAAGGAAAGGGATCCAACAAGGAATACAGTTATATATAGCTGGAAGTTTCGCCAAATGTATAGACGGGTATATATGACATACTAGGGTCTGGCTAAGCGCTTAGCTACTCAGGCATTCAGTGGTTCCATATGCCGATAAGATTGCCGTCCGTCCGTCCGTTCGGAATGTCAAGAACGTAAGTATCTAATGGCTATTTATTGTCACTGGGCGGTCGTGCAGTTGACAGTCATAAATTCTAATTAATAAGCACAGGCGCACGGCGAGCCCATAAACAAATCTGAAACCTATCCAAAATATATATACATATATGTATATAGTATATGTGTGTTTGTGTGTGTGTGCGTGTGTGTGTGTACGTAAGGGGAAGAAAATTAGACATATGGTTAGCACTTGGCAGTAAAGTTGAAAGCGTCAACAGCTCAGCAGGCGGGGGTAGGAGAGGGGGAGGCAGGTGGGCAGGCAGGCAGGTAGCAAGGTATGGCCTTATCGAATCTATCGCCCCGTGGCCAGTTATTAGCGCGTGATTATGCGCCGTGATTTGTCGCAGATCATAAATATTCTGATTAGGCCGAAATGTAATTGGCTAATGATACGATGGCGTTGGCCGTTTATGCGCTAATCGCATGACTAAACCAGCACGAGTTTCCGTAGTAGAGCAGGCCGTGGACTGATTGCGATTTACCTGCAGGTGGTGGCAACCCTGCCGCGCTGCTTGTTGCTATTGTTGCTATTGTTGGCCAACGCTCATTACTCAGTTGTGAGTCGATCGACAAACATGCGCCCATTTGTGTCAATAAAGCGAGAATCGACTCAACTCGACTCGCCTCGAGTCGAAACGAATCGAATCGAATCGAATCAAGTCGGATCGAGTCGAGTCAAGTCGAGTTGAAGGGTAGCGCACTTAACATCTGTATGGGCTGCAAGTGCTTCAGAGTTGCGGCTCCAGAGTGGCAGAGGGCAACAACCCTGAAGAGAGCCTCAAGCCAAGCGCATTCGCCACTTAACTTGTCTATCACACAAGCAGACAAGCAGGCTAGACCCAGCTGACCCAGTTAGCCAAGCTGACAATTTGACAACTTTTTCCAGTTTGCGAGCGAGTCATCTGGCAATCGCTCTGAATCTAATTGGCACACTGCGTATACGTAATATTTGGCAAATGTTCTCCATTGGAGTTTTAACCAAGATCTCTAATATAGTATATGCCTATATATTATAATAGTTATCAGTCCAATTAGTGCAGATGATTCGAGCAACTCCAAATCGTTTCTGCTGCTGCCATTTGCAGTGTCTTCTAATTGTACGGCTATCGCTTATCGTGCGGAAATGCCGTGGAGTGTCATAATTACGAATTATAGCCGCGCCGATTAGCACTATTAATCAAATAATTGCTGTAATCAACTCAAGATTGACTTACTAATGAAGCGCAACGACCCAATGCCTGACTCACTCACTCTCACTCTCTCTCGCTCCTCTCTACGATTGTGAACTTGAACCCTATATAGATATACATATATCTGATATTGTCGAGTTGGGTGCGAGCGTTAACATCTATAAATAGCGCACTCAGCGGGGGGCAGCTGTTGGCAGCTGTTAAATGGCAAGTGAATGCCTGGCTTAAATGCTGTCAGATATAGTCAGATATATATTAAGGAATATCTAGTTGATCATAAATATATACACATATACATATATAACATATATATGTTAACTCTATCTTAAGTGGAGTCCAGCTATTTCTGCCCCCCCTCGATCATAATCACATTTTCAAAATCTTTTTATCAAATTCTCATTTGCCAGTCACGTGTCTTTGTTGCCTGCCCCATGTCTCACTCCCCCTTCCCCTTCCCATTCCCCTCCTCCATAACTGTGTTGGGTACTTGAGGTACTGGTTTTCGCTGTCCAGGTATTTGACTATTTTTAGCCAACATTTTTAGCTGCTGATTTCATTTCATTAGGCGTTCGCCCGGCCCGTTGTTATTTGCCATGGCAAATATTTTGTATTCCATTTTTAATTTCTGTTTTTTAATTAAATCTACAGCGAAACAAAGACTCAACGAGCTACACTTACATTATTACAACAACTCTCTCTAAAGGGCATGGGGTAGCTGCCGATAGGAGAATGAGACGAAAGCTCGCAGCTCCAAGTCTGGCAGATCGGCGTGGTTTTGGCAACTGTTCAAGCACATATATAGTATATCTATATATGATATTTTATGGTGTATAAGCTGTTAGCTTATAAAATTATAGCGCTCTGTCGCAAGCGCATTCAAATTGGGCTCAAAGCCCAGTGCAATCAATAAATCGTTTATATTACGTATACGTAATATTTGCACTTTTATATTAAATAGTTGATTATACAATGAATGGAACTGCTTACAAAGTTGCAGGCACCTTTTCAAAGATAATTGTGCTATATTTATATATATATATATATATATATATATATATATATATATATATATATATATATATATATATATATATATATAAGTTACAACTGTATAATTAAATGTGTAGGGAAAAACATTTATCTTGGAGTCAAGAGATGTATATATTATAAATAGATATATATATATATATACATTTATGGTATATATCTATACTAGATATTTAAATATTTATAGATTATAAATGTATATATATATTTATATATTTTTGAACTATTTTTTATGGCAATTCAAAGGAACTCTAGATATTGTCCGACACGGTGGCTTTATCTATCTGTCAGTTGACCCTTAGTCATGTTTGGCGGCGAATCGTGAACAATAGCTGGCTTATCACGGTTAGTTGTTGCGGGCATTAGTTGTGCACAGATAAGCGGCGCGCACGATTTACTGTTGACTTTCGAGCTAATCTTTATAGCAGGTGAATCAATCAATTTAAATTTGATTAAGCTGTGATTTCTGTGTGCGCGGGCCATAAAAGTTAACAAACGAAATATATCACTGGGGATTACATACACACATGCGTGAGAGTGTGTGTGTGTGTGTGTGTGTGTAGTTTATGGCTTGATAGTCACGCGAAGCACTCGAAGAACGAGAACGAGAATGGCAAAAGCGCAGACCCAAAAGCGATTTGGCTCTGGAAAAGCCGAGAGAGCTTCTGGCATGACATATATAATAATACACGAATATATCTGTATATGAAATTAATATGAAATCATGTATTTACTGCCATATTATATATATATATATATATATATATATATATATATATATATATATATATATATATACATATTTATTTATATATTTTTGTATTATTAATACGATTATTGTGTGCACAGTTGCGTGTTAATTTTTCTGTAATTTGCGCCCAAAGTTTGTTGTTTTAGTTTTCCCATTTTTTTTTTCGTATGTTTTTTCGTGTTTTATTTTGTTTTCGTTTTTTACATATATACATATATATTTTTTGTAATTTGTTAACACAATGCAAATGGCTCAGATCCAAAGAGTCGCTCCCAGCGGCCAATTCTCAGCGTAGTTAAACTATTATTAGAGCTGTTGTTGGTGTTGTCGTTGCTAATGTTGTTGCTGTTGTTGTTTGTTGCCTGACAAGTTCACAGCCTTACGCCCCCTCGCCCCTCCTGTCCGTCCGCCCCCCTTGCAGATCGATGGCCATTGGCCAAATGTATTTATGGCACAAATTGTCGCCTTTAGAGTCAAAAGCCCCATAATTAGCCGCAAGCTAAAAAGCCAACTGCAAATTAAGGCTCATAATTACAACAACAACAACAACACCAACACCAGCAGCAACAATAGCTATAGATATATCTATATATGCATATGCATAATTGATATTGTTGTCAAATTTATTAATTGCCATTGCTCAGGTTCAATAAACTCTTTTTTTCCTCTCTTTCGTTTCAAAATGGAATTTTGAAATTTCAATTTTTATTTTGAAATTTTTTATGTTTTATTTAACATTTATTTCGAAATATTTGAATTTACTACACTTGCACTTGTGAAACTTGCATCAGATTGTGTCTAGTTCAATGCTCAAATAATATTATATATATACATCTGTGTGTGTGTGTGTGAGTATGTGTGTGTGCGTGTGTGTGGCTAGCCCAATGACTTTTATCAACAAGGCATCAAAATAAATACTAGAACAGAAAATGGTTTGGCGCGCCGCCAGGCGAGAGGACAGCGCCGCGCGCTCTGCTTAGGGCAAGTGCATTGCGCATACGCTCAGTGGACCGCCGCCATGCGCGAGCCAACAAGGAAGAGAGAGAGAGAGAAAGAGAAAGGTGGGTGCAATGTGGGGAGAAAAGGAAGAAAATGTAAAACATGCCACAAACCTCAATTTAAATATATAGAAATGTGCATAGGCATATATACATATATACTATATAGTATATATATCTATATATATGTATATAGGTATGCTCATGCACATCACACATACGCACCGTATGGCCGCTATATGCTGTGGTCGTCAGTCAGTCGTTGCTGAGTTGAGATGCGTCTTGGCCAACTGCTTTCCACAGCGCAAACTGAACGAATGAATTTTGTTTTTGTTGCAGTTTTTAGCATTCTAGTCTAACTGACTGTCCCACTGTCTCTCTAGCTATTTCGCTCACTGTCTCTGTCTCTGTGTGTGTGTCTGTGTGTGTGTGCTTGTTTTTGTACTACTGCCAGACAGCGACTGCGGCCGCCATCGCGGCCGAGACCGAGACCGAGACCTTCGTCGCCGATTAGAATGCAATTAGTGGCAACATCAACAACAACAACAATAACAACAACAATAAATATTATTAACAGAACTTCATAAAGTTCTAAACAAACACGAAACATTTGCAATGAGCTTTAATTTCAATTTCAATTTCAATTTCAATTTATTTGATGCGAATCAATTTGTTTCTAATTTTTCCTCTCTTTATTCTTATTATTTTTTTATTTTTACTAATATTTTTTTATAGTTCCCTGTTCTTTTTTTTATTACTTCCGGCATTTTCTTATTTGTGTTTCTATTTATTTATTATGATTTTTTATGTTTGTTTGTAGATTATTTTCTTTGTTCCTAGATCTTTTTTTACTTATTTCTAGATTTATTTTATTTTTATTTTTTTATGATCAGCGCACTTAATGCGTAGCACAATCGTACATGGGAATGCTTGCTTATATCGCATATTATTTATGGGAGCAAAAAAAACAGCCTTAAAATTATTATTTTAGCCTCCGTTTTCTTTGCTTAGCCCAGTTTGCCGTTTTTTCTTTAGCTTTTCGGTCTCTGTACATAATATATTTTATTTTATTTTTCTTGGCTTTTTCGCTCATCCGTCGATTAGCCGCGTCAAGGTTTACGCTTTATTTGAGTTTCAGTTTGGCCAAAAAAAGAATAAAAAAAAAAAACACGAAAAGGTGGCACATATCTCCCTCTCTCTGGGCTGACTGCCTTCTGGCCGTCTCACTGTTTGCGCAGTTGTAGAAAGAATCTTTGGCTTTGGCTGTGGCTTTGGCTTTGGCCGTGTTCGCGCTGATAAGTGTGCTCGACAGTTGGCTCTGATTATGGGGCTGGGCTTAGCTAACAATGTGAGTCTATTTATATGCATATATATGTACATATATATATATCTGCATGATCTCAGAGCGCACTTGCGAACTGCCTTGTCATAGTGCCACCTGTTGCCTATCCGGGATTTGGCAATTTAAAGCTCTTGAATGTTGCTTTTTACGTCTTACTGTCGCTGTTGCTTTGCTCATGTTTCTCATTGCAAATTAATCAAATTTGAAATACCTTTTGTTACAGCGCGTTCTTAAGTCGTTTATTATTGCTGGTCATTAAGTGCTTCGCTCGGGCTACGATTTCGATTGCGCGCTACGTTTCATCTGGCGGCTTCACTTGACTTTTGCGATTACTTCTCAGCCTTTCTGCCCGCTCATCGGCCACTCATTTGTTAGGAAACTGTCAATTCCGAACGATGCTAATGAGCGCGCCCAACAAACGAGACCCAGTCGCACAGGTGCTAACCATAGCCCTGTTGCGTGCCGGCCGGGAAAGGCCCACTTCGATTGAGCCCACGCCTCAGATGCGTAGTTTGTGAAGTCGATTGTTGATCCAAGAGAAAAAAAACACTCAAAATGGGACCACAATAATAACAGATATATATAAATATAGACTATGTGAAATGTGTGCCACGGATAAAACTTCAGATTGCGGATAGCGAACTGAGGCTCAGCCTGTCACCCAAGCGGGGGGGGGGGAAGCAGCGCAGCTCGAGCTGAGTCTGTTAAGACTATGTTAAAGGGCTGTGTGTGTTAAGCAGGGTATGTTAAGGAGCGTATGTTAAGACTGTACTATTTAATGATATATTCTGAAATATATATCCATGTCTATTGCTCGGATAGCGAATTGAGGCTAGGGCCGTCAGGGTAGCTCTGTAGGCTGAGTCTGCTAATCGAACTATGTTAAGGACTGCCATTTTATAATACATATCCAACAGCTCTCTTCAATCGGAATGAATGAAAAGAGAAATCGGATCGCGCTCTGATTTGAATGTCAGGCGCACAGGCAAGTGGCTGACTCATCGGCTGCGTGACTGCGTGAGATTCATTCACGCCAGTTATCATTTGAATAAATAGCTAAATATTGTTCTTCGGAAGGCGCTTGATGTTTGCTGTCTGCCACCGTCTGAGTAACGGGCGCGTTTCTATCTCTAACTGTTATGAAATGCGAGCTGGGCGGAGTCTTATCAGACTCCGATTTCGGCTCTGGTTGCGTCTGGGTGCAAAGTGATCTTCGTTTTTGCGCTGCTTCAAACGTGGCAACATCTCTGGCCAGTCATGCGGCCTGGGGGCCACGCGGCGCCTTATCGCCGTCGTCGTCGACGGCGGCAATTATTTGGCCATAAATAACAATAAAAGTTTTGGCCCGCAAATGCGGCTAGCTCTTATCAGGAACATCATCAGCAAGTCACATCAACAGCATTATCATGCACCGTCACAGCGTCTCCCTCTCCCTCTCTCTCTCTCTCTCTCGCTCCCGTTGAGGTGAAAGCCGTGACCCTAAGAAAGAGAGCAGGCACACACACACACACACAGGCACAACCTGCTCAGCTGTGGAAAATTACCAAGCTGGACGGTTTTCCGAGCGCCTTGAATTCCATTCTAAGGTCGCGCTCGCCATCGCCTTCGCGTTCGCATTTCATGTTAATTTCGTTTACAAAGAAAACAAAAAATGAAAAGGAAAAAACCAAAAAAAAAAACAAAAAACAATACAACAACAACAACAGAAAACAATACAACAAATATGCTTTAATATAAACGAAGTAAATTAAAACAAGTTTTCGATCAGGGCTGCTGCTGTGCAGCTTATCGCTTGCCGTTTGTTGTTGTTGATTGTTGGTGTTGTTGCTTGTTGGCTGCTGGTTGTTGCTTATGCAATCTGAGCTTCAAGAGTCCCGAAATGCCAGCAGTTGCAGTAGTAGTCTACACTAGTCAACACAACATCAAATGCTTTGGTCTTTGCCCCAAAGGGCTGCCTGCCATGGCGAGAAGTCTAGCTGCATACACTCAGAGAAATGAATGTGTGAGTTTCTACAATAAATATATATAAAAAGTAAACTATCCTTTATACATATATATAAACTACACACATGCCGGAAAATGCTATATCGTCAAATAGCAAATAGCTCTCTATATTTATTCTGTTCTTAAATTTCTAAAGTAAATAAGCACAGAATGCAAATTGAGCCACTCGTGGCTTTACTTTTCAAGAATGCAAATAAACAAAATTATAGCAAAATAATATCTGCCCATTGCTTTTGCCCTATATTCTGTTATGTACATGTGTATATACAGTGTTATATTTATAAACAATTCTACTAGCTTTCAAGCAGAGATATAGAGTCTAGTCAAGCCAAGTCCCTTATTGCTTACTCTTCCCCTTTAGAGTCCGCCTTTTCTGTCAGTGTACAATCTGATTTGAACTACTCTTGGCTTTAATTTCGATACACTTGTTCGTGTCCAGCTGATAAGTTTAACTAATTTGGACGCCAATTGACAGGCTGAAGTGTGCGAGCTGAAGTGTCGCAACTTGAGGCTCTCGGCCTTTTGAGACACTCGCCAAGAGCTCAGCATAGATATGTATGTATGTATGTATGTATGTATGTTTATCTGGATTTGCTATTTCTAGACTATCGCCATCTTATCTGTCTTGTTTGGCATGCAAATTAGCCTGTCTGTCAGACCTAATATGATTTCATTGAGTTCATCGATTTCATTGATTTCTCGTCTTCTCTTCTCCTCCTTTTGGTGATTTCTTCATGTCGAAGATATGCGCGAAGTCGCTCGATCATTTCGCTCGACTTCCACGGCATATCAATTGGCGACATGCGACTTCTAATTAAGTGATAACGCGCAAGAAACACAAAAACTTTATTTAGTTGTTGTTACTTCTGCTGGCTGATTGAGTGACTGCCTCTGGCTGCTGGGCTGCCTGCAAGTGCGCATAAATTATTTGCAAATTATATTATCGGGCATGTCCAAATATTTGTTCGCTTGTTTGGCACCTGCCGTACCAACGCGGCGCTGTTGCTGCTGCTGCTCGTACTGATGCTGGGGCAGGCGCACATGGCGTATGAGTAATAAAGTCAATCTGCCAGCCACTGCTGCTCGTCAGCATTGTGCAAACGATCCAGCCAGCGATAACAAGCCCAACAAAATATCATTATCATCAGCAACAACAACAGCAAGAGCAAGAGCAACAGCAACAGCAACACGTCATCAGCGACAAACAGTGCAAAGGAGTCGCGTTGTCAAGAAATTGCGCAAAATGTGCACAGCAAATTAATAACAACAAAAGGCAAGAGGCAAACAACAATTACAACAGCAACAACAACAGCAACAGCAACAGCAACAAAGGGCGAAAGTTATTTTTATTAAGCATTAAGCAGCAATATAAAAAAAGAAATAAATGCACCAAAAGGAATTTCAATTATATGCATTTATTTATAACAGCCATAAGATATATATACATGCATATGTAGATATACATACATAAAGCTGATTTAGTTATATATGCATTAATTAAAAAGTCACAAAATAAAAACGGGGAAAATTTAATTGAAAATTTTGAAATGTTTGCAAATTTGTCAAGAGTGCCAAGCGGCTGCTGAGGCCCAATGACAGCCTGTGAGATACCCTAGAGAGAGCTATAATATATGTGACTCATTTGGATAGTACAATTATCTTAGCCAACTGTTATAAAACACTGTTGCCGTTGCTTTGGTGAGCAACACTGAATGTTAACAGTGTTGTATAATACTACAGGGGACAGTTCTATGTTTTAGTGTGTTATTTATACTTGTTTCACTCTAAGAGTTGTAGCTGAGCAAGTTAAAGTTGTTATACAACACTGGCTGCTTAGGATATCATAATATCTGAAATCGTCTACTGCTCCAATATTCAATTTAATAAAATATGTATAGTATATATACACATTAATGCATATATACTACTACTATACATATTTATTTTCTATATGATTATTTTCTGATTCGAATTTTCAGTCTTCTGAAACGATCTCAAATACTGCATTTACTTCCCACATGAGAGGATCCCTATTGTGATTTAATTTAATTTAATGTTTTTCTGTATAAGATATTCTCTCTTACAGTTGGACAATTATTAACTTTTTGAATGCGGTGAGCAGTGCGAATGTTATTCTCGATGCGTCGTCGCGCCGTTGGCGTCGCTGCCGGTGTCGCAGCTGGCGTCGCAGCTGCTATAAATAATTAAAAAGTTTGCGCGCTCGTCAAATAGTTTTGTTTGCCCCCCTGCCGTTTGTATCATCGTGTGAGTATCTCAAACTGTCAGCCAGTATCTGCACTCTCTATGTGTGTGTGTGTGTGTGTGTGTGTGTCTGTCTGTCTGTCTGTCTGTCTCCCTGTGTTTGACCATTTTGCGGAAGTGCATTGATTTTCCACTCAAGTAGGCACTTGATTCGAACAGTCGGCATTTGCAATCGCAATCGCCGTAGAAATAATTTTCTCACCTTTTAGACGCTCTCCAAAAAATGCAAATTAGTTTTTTCCCCTTGTTGTTGCCGTTGTTGTTTTTGTTGTGGTTTTTGCTGCTGCAGTTGTAACTAAACATTTAATTAGAACTTTGTGTTTGTTTTGAGTTTTGTTTTTTGCTTGTGTATTTGTTTTTGTTGCATTTTAGGTGATTTGTTATCGCTAGAGTATTTATGTAAATTGTCTTGGAAGTGAACAATTTGCATCGGCGGAAATCCGCTCGAAACTTCACTAGCTCAAAATACACAAAAGATTAAATGCTTAGCCGATGCTTATGAATGCTTATAGAACCGTTAGGGCTTATAGAAGTCATTGAATGTACTTGCACGTAGGACATATGTATGTAGATAAGTAAAGTCAGCTGTCAGTAGAGCTGTCTCAGTATCTGTAATAATAATTCATATAGAAGACTACAGCAAGTAGTGTGCTCGACTAGCAGATACCTAGCAATCGCAGAAAGTCAAGATTGCATAACATTATATGAAACTATATGAAATCGATCTCAGTGAAGCCTGAAAAAGTTATCGATTGTTTAATTGGTATGGGGGGTATCGATTCGACTATCGATATGTGTACTGTATAGGGGCTGCTCTACCGACTGTTACCTAAAGTGGAAGTCTTTAGATATTAGCTAAAGCCGTCACCTGTCTGTTGCATACATTTGACCATGAATTCAAAGTTTCAAGTTGCTTAGGACATGCAAGTGAAAGAGCCTGATGGATATATATATACTTATATATTTTATACTTTTATGCAAGCCTATTATTCTACTTATGTAACTCTAGCAGGGCATGCGAATGTTGTTGAATGTTGTTGAACTCGTGAGTTTTGTGTCGCACGCAGCGCATCTTCGGGCAAATCGAAAACTGAAACTCAAATTCGAGCAGAAACCGAAACTTAAACTGAAACTGAAATTGAAACTGGAACGTCGACAGCAGTGAAAGTTTTCTATGCTGATTTTTGTGTGTGTTTTACGTATTTCGTATATTTGTATTATTTTTTGTTGGATTTGTTTTTGATTTTGTTTCGGAGTTGGGCTCTGTTTTTGTGTGGCCGCATCTGGCCTAAGCTCGGGCATTGATAAACTGCGCATGCGCGGCGAGCGCTTAAATAACCAAGCGACAGCTCATGCATTCGCGCATGCCAACGATCAGGCGGCGGACATATCCATAAGATACTCCGGCCTGCTCGCATTTGGGATTCAGATTCGCATTCGCATTCGCATTCGAATTCGAATTCGAATTCGCAGCTCCATTCGCGCGTCACCCGTCCGCATTTGGGCAATGGGCTATAGATTCGGCTCGAGTCGGCCGCTTGTTAATTGCCAAAGCGATTATATTCGCCTATTATTATTACTATTATTATGATGGCTATTACTATTATTATTATTATTGCTATTATTATTAATATTGCCTAGTTTTGCGTCTGATTTAACGATTGCCAAATGCGGCGTCTTTGTGTCTAAGCCCAGCTGTCAATTAAACGCCTCGCTCGCTTGATTGACAGCATGCCCCACATATATACATATATATATATATATATATATGTATATGTATATATATATATATATGTATATATATACAGATGTATAGATATATCTACCCTTTTTTATACCCTCTTTAGTTTTAGGCATTTAAATTTGCATGCGCTTAGGCAATGCATATTTTTTTAAATTCTCTATATATATATATACAGATATATATAGAGTATGTATATTTTTTCTCTCTTTTTTTTTGGCTTGTGTATGACTTGCACTGCACTCACCGCCTGTCGAGGCGTGGTCGGCTTTCATTAGAACTATTTGATCATTGACTTCGACTTCGACAGCGACTTCGACGTGTCATTAATGGTTTCTGTCGCTAAAACACAATATGTGCAATATCTGTTTGTTTTTGTTTATTTCTCTGCGGGCGACTGCCCCCTCTCCTACGGCCATGTTGTACCGCCTGCAGCAGTTGCACTCGAACTTGAGCTATGTTAAGGCAGCATATGAGCTCTTATACCACTCTTATACCCATTGGTTCTGTCTGCTACTTATGCTAAGGCTAAAATTAAATGTTATTGCATCCGCAGTGCACAACTTACCGTTCGCTCAGCTCTTATACGTGTGCGAGAGCGCCAGCCAGTGCCTCTGCCTCTCTGGGCGCGTGCGCGAAAAGCTCAAACAGGATGCGCCGCTTTGTGCAAAAAAAAAAACAGTTACACTTCCGTCTTGGATTTGTTTTTGGGATTTATGGTTTTTGTTTTTGTTTTTGAGTGTTGATCGTTTTGGCTTTTATAAGAGTTATTTATGGTACTTTTGAGTGTCTATTTTCGTGCCTGCAGTCGAAGCGTTATGCAATCTCTGCTGCTCTTCAATTTTCTTTCGTATTCGGCGGCGTGCGAAACGGAGAAAAACTGTTCTTAATTTATAGGAAGCGCTGCTCGGTTGGCGGGGGCGAATAGTTTACATTTCCGTTCAATTTCTCCAAAAGTTAAATTGCAAAAAAAAAAACAACAACAACAACGTTTGTGTCGATAGCGCAGGACGAAAAGCTGCAAAAAGTTTTCAAATTGTTCAAAAGTTTTTGGTGTAAAAACTGAAGAAAACCGAACAAAAAAAAATTGGTTTTTGCGTGATAATCTAGTTGAAATTATTTAAAAAAATTAAATTTTTAAATTTTTTTTGGATATATCACAGACACAGAATTAAGCTTATTCGCTGATTATTATTTTGAGTTTTTTTTTTTTTTGTTGGTAACAAAAACACGACCAACTCGAAAACGCACTAAAACGGTATTAAAAGCCGAGACTAAATTTTACTTTGCAAGTAATTTACAATGGGACTTGAAGCGGCGCGCAAGCCGAGCGTCGGGCAGAGCGACACGATGATGCGAGCCGAGCGCGACACGAGCGAGACACGACGAGAGAGTGAAGCCGACGAAGCGATGCTTATCGTATGGAGTTCACTTCACTTTTGCACTTGTCGCTGCCCTGCGAGGGTGTTGGGGCCGAGGAGAGCCGATGTTGCTGTTGTTGTTGTTGTTGTTGTTGCGTTGGATATTTGCGTTTTGGCAGAGATGCGGCCAGATAACTGACACTGACAACGGGCCCGAAAAAAAAACAGCTGCTCGTTATCGTCGATCGTAGATCGTCGTCGTTCGCCGTTCGCTGTTCGTGTGTGGAGCTTGTTGTGTTTGAAGCGTGGAGCGTGTGTTGTGGAGCGATGGCAGCTGTTGTTGGCGTTCGGCTTGGGAATGATGTTGGCTTAAAGCCAGTCGCTACGTAATATACGCTCAGATCCTGTTTGCACGCCGTCGACGTCGACGCAGACGTTGACGGTGACGGAGACGGTGACGTTGACGTTGACGGCAGCGCCAGCAGCTGTTTGCGCCCGAACCACACAGAGCGTGAAAGAGAGAGGGAGAGAGAGAGCGAGCGCCGTGAATAGGAGAGCGAAGCTGCAGCTTCACAGCAAGCGCAAGCTTTTTATTTCGGCTCTGCTCGTGCGTCGTCTGTGCGGGTGAGCGCGCTGCGTCGCTGCTGTCGCCGACGTTGGCTGCACAGCATCGTCGCCTGCCGCTTCGAACTCGCCTCAAACTTGCTCGATGCCGTTGCCGCTTCTTGCCTGTCTTGACTGTGGCTCCCTTAGCGCTCGCTGCAGCCATTCAGCCAATCGCACAGTCGGCGCTTTTCAACTTTCATTAGAAATTTACACTGAGCGCCGCTCAGCCACGCCCACTTGTGAGTGTGTGTGAGAGTGCGCTCCTTGTCCGGCTGTCGAGCTTAGTCTAGGTCTGGGTCTCGGTCTCGGTCGGCAGCTGTCGCGGCCGTCCATTAGCATCTCTTATAATGCAATAATTGCTAATAATTGCCGTTAATGAAAAGCGATTTGCATGCTGTGATTGATAGCTCGCTCCTCCCTCTCTTTCTTTCGATTCATACACTCACACTCGATCTCTCTCTCTCTCTGTCTCTCTCTCTCTCTCTCTCAATATTCCACTCCCACTGCTACTGTCCCGTTTTGTGTGTCACTGTCAGAGCCTGCGTCAATTGTCCGAAAGGCAAACAAAACGAGAAAACAAAAGCGCCAGCTGCGCAGTAGCCGCGCCGCCGCTGCGCAGTAGCAACTGAGCCAAACAAGCCGCAGCTTATACTCCAGCAACAGCAACAACAATAGCGAGACAAAAAAGTGGCAATTTTATCGTATCTGTTTGAAATTTATTAATTATTTATTTATTTGTTTGCCTAAATGAAACGACGTCGCCGCCGAAAGTCAGCTCGCTTTTCGTCATCTTTTGCCATCGCCGTCATCGGCAAACGTCACGAGATTATACAAATCTATATATGTATATCTCTCTATACACACGCGCATACAAACATATATCTATTGTCGTTTATCTATATCTCATCTAAGATATATGTGCTTCGCGTTGTCTTTCTGCCGTTTGCCAACTTATTTGGGTTTCGTTAATTGCCTCTGAAATGTCACTCTTATACTGCGTTAACAGTACGAGCGGACTGTCTACTTATACACACACACACATACATATGTGCGTACACATGTATGTTTTTTCTATTTCCCTTTTTTTTAGTTTATTTTCAGCTTGTTGCGAGTGCATGCCCTGAATCTCTTATACTGCAGTCAAGTGTATAAGACTGTTATACCAATCGAGCGCTCTCCGCTCTTCAGATTTGCTCTTATACAAATAGCTGCAATGCACTCGTTCAATTTCGTGTCCTTTAACACTAATTTTAGCTTCAAAAACACTTTTCATTTTAATAATTTGCTTTCGCTTACGTGACACTGGGCACATTTCCATATGCCTTATACAAATTCTAGAACTTTCTGCACTTTTCACATTTGCATTGATCCTGTTCTGTTTTCACTTATATATTGATTTCCTAATAGATTCAGCTGTGATATTCTACCATTATAATATTATTATTATATATTCTATTCATTATAATTATTATATTATTTACCTTATATTAGGAATATATCTATCTAGGCCTCACTCTGTTCTTATAAGTTCTGGATTAGCTGAGCTAGGTCATACCAAAGTAAGTGCTCTCATTAGATCCACAATTTTCTAATAGTCTTATAAAGATCTACTATTACTATCATTACTAATAGATACTATTTTAATATAACGTTGCATAATACACTCCAATCTCATCTTATTGGACTCTGATAGAACCATAAAGGGCGAGAGTTGCCGGACCCATGCAATTTTGTTGGAGTCGCATAAAAGCATTTGCTTCATTCCACAGTCCACTTAAATCTTCCAGTAGCCTTAGACTTCCCATACTTAGTAATGTTTCTATACTCTCATGCGAAGTTTATCGTTGGAAGTTTTCGTGCTCTTCACATTTTACTCTGTATTTCGTCCATGATGACGTCTTTCAATGTCTTCTAATAGTCTTATACAGATCTTCCACTTATGTATCTATAGAATCGAATACACGTCATCATGGCACTCTGCATCTTCTTCAATCTTATACCCGCTGCATTCTGGGCGGAGGCGTCTTTTGTTTATGTCTTCTAATTAGCTTTGCTTTTTTCATGTTGTTTACTGTAAGGGATCGAAGCACCCACAGTTCTTCCTATGTACACATACATACATATAGTAAATACGCATGTCTCTCCACTATAAGTAGCGGCTGGTGTTGGCGCGGCGCGAACGAGTCTATTAATTGTTAATTTATTTATAAGACAGTTGGCGCGATTCAATTTACGAACGTTCTCTTCCAATTAGAGTGCACAGAATCTGCACAAATCTGCCAAAAGCCGCTCCGGGGTCCAGTGTACGCCGGAGTAAACACGGTTCGGGCAGCACGTGACGTAGTTGGAAGTGCTCCCGACTCACCCGAGTTAGAGGCGGCGGGAGTAACGAGCAGGGG
Source organism: Drosophila mercatorum (assembly GCA_961210405.1). Taxonomy (NCBI): domain Eukaryota; kingdom Metazoa; phylum Arthropoda; class Insecta; order Diptera; family Drosophilidae; genus Drosophila; species Drosophila mercatorum. Next base: position 825,477 of record CAUIUS010000015.1, on the reverse strand, counting down.
GTGCAAACGGGGCAAGGGGTTGGGCTGCATCGAATGCCTATATGCATATAGATCGAGAGCGTCTGCGTCTGCGTCGGCGTCAGAGTCGGCGTCGGCGTCTGAGTCGGTGTCGGCGCCAGTGTCTGCGTCAGCTTTGGCGTCATTAATTGGATGGAGGTGGACACGTGTCACACGTGTCAAATCGGATGCATTACGTAACGATCACAACGGGCAAACACATACGTATATATAGTGATGAATAATGTGTGTAAGAGTGAGAGACATTCACAATAGATTACAATTGAAATATAATTATGATATGCGCTGGGCTGACTGCCATATTCCAGCTGACTAAGAACGAGTTGCACGGCTCGTGTTTATCTATATGTAGGGTATATATATCTAACAGATATATAAACGCACACACACACAGACACACACCACAACAAAATGCAAATCATTTTTACGAGTACCGCAATTGATCGTAAATTTTTACTTCTTAGAAATGTGAAGGCAAAAGTGTTGCGCCTAGCTGAACGCACTGCCAATACCCTAACACTTCACAGTGATTATTATTATTACTGTATTATAGACATACATTTGCAGAATATTGATATATTCTTATAGATTAAGAGAATAAATCCCATCAAATCTTCTCCTATTTCCAAGCTCTAACTTTTTATTATTAGTAATTATTTTTATCAAATAGATTTCTTGTCCAAATGTATGAATAATAAGGTGAGTTTAAGTCTTAAGTTGCTGTCCTATAAAAAAATAAATATTGATTTTAATAGAGGTCTATTGCATATCGAAGATATATTCAAATTTGATCGTTAAGTAAGATCCTACCGTAGTACAAGTTTCGTTTCGCTTCACTTATTTTGCATTGCATACATTTATGCGAGTTCCAGCTCAGACGACTGGAGGTGAATGTGTGCGTGTATAAGTTGTGTATAAGTTAAGGTATAAGTGCAATGTCTGTAGCTAAATCGTGCAGAGCTGAGCTTTCGTTTGCACCAATTACAGCTGTAAGAATAATGCTAATAATGATAATTAAAATGACAATAATAATGATAATGATAATGACAATTGTTTTTTATGTTAAAGTTGGATTAGCTTTAGGCACTATCAGCCAGGATATAATATTGATAAGTCCCAATGCATTTGCCATTACTGCTTATGGACCAAAAAACTTCTTCTTACTTGGGCTGCCTTGCACCTTGGACGAAGGTTTTTATCTTAGATCTGTCACCTGTATCCACAGGCAACAGGTTTTCCCTCATCAGAATCTTTTTCAAGCTGTTTGCTGTTCCAAATCAGCTTTAATATAGTATTTACTTTGATTTCATTGACCAGACGCACCTATCTTCTGACCACCTTCAGCTGTTAAAGAAAGTCTGCTGTGAGTCCTTCGTTGCCTTTTCGCAGCAACAGCAGTTGTTTTCCCTTTCTTATCTAGATACTTTCGCAACCATGACCAGTGACCACTGCTCTAGATCGGTTAAAGCTTTCACTGCCGGTCTCCCTTGAACGTTTTGCCTTCCAGAAGATTATAGTCTGCCTTGAAGCCTTTAAGCTGCTCTTCTTTCCGATTTTCGCCTTACTGCCAGTGTTGGCCCACACTTCATTACCATATAGGAGAATTGAAGGAGGAAGCTCCATTGGGAGTCATTGGTTGCATGTTGTTGCATGTTGAAACTGATGTCCAGACAACTCACTCTTCCTTGAGTCCTTATCATTGAAGAAGCTCCACTTTCCGGGCAATTACTCCAGAACTAGGGCATTAAGCCGTAGATTTGGCTTAGCTCGGATCAAGACAACGATAACTAATTGTTAGGCCTCTATGATGCGGATGATGACTACGATTCCTATTTCTAAGGTATCTTCTTCAACTATTCCAGATGAGGTAATAGCAACACCTATGCTAATAATAATAACAAATGACAATGACAATGATAATGATAATGTTAATGACCTACAGTGCTATAGAGCAATCCTTTTAGTTCCATCCTCGCTCACAGGGTATGTCATAGTCGAGTAGTCTAGCGAATCGTGCGTGTAGGCAATTGGATGACAGGGTGACAGACAGCATATAAACACTGCATAAATCATTGTTGTGGCAAATCCAACGATCTCGACAATGCGACAATATGGGTCAACTGCTATATAACCAACTGGCGCTATGCTCTCTGCTCTCTGCTCGCTGTTCGCTGCTCGCTGCTTGCTGCTCGCTGTTCTGCTGCAGTCGCTGCTGATGTTGACGACGCGTCGTCGTCTGTTTACCTTAGCACCCAACTACCGCACTTGAATTTTTAATAACCTTTTCAAGTTCACTATTGTGGGTGTATGTGGGTCTCTGTATGTGTGTGCCTGATAGCTGTGCTGTCAACTTTAACGCGCTTTGCTGCCGCTGGCTATCAGTCGGGCCTCGTTGACAAGGGGCTAGCGGAGGGATTGGTCTATTGACTTAGCACCAGCTCTACATGCAAATGCGTGTTAGATATAAATACAGTTACACGTACACAATCCACTAACATACATATATAACTACATATATATGTACATATATATATATGCATATATATAGACTGCTGTTTGGCTTTTCATCCATACTCAGCGCCAATTAAAATTATATGAAAAGAAATATTTCAACATCTGGTGCAACATTTTGTTGTTTATTGAAATACTGAAGGAGCAGCAGCAAGTGAGTAATGGATAATGAAACTATTGCTCTGGGTATTACTGTTATTTGGGGGATGAGTGTTGTTGCAACACACGCACTTATAATTTAATCAATTAATATGGAGAACAAAGGCTACGGCCAAACTCGTCCGCTTCTGTATCAATATAAACAAAAGCCAATTAACACTTGGCTCCGTCTGCCAGCCAGCCGGACTCCAGCAAGCGAATGCACGCCGGAAAATATTGGTTTGCGGCAGTCAAGCATTTCGCCATGAAAACTCTCAGAAAAGCTGCGCAAAAACAATATCGAACGACACAAACCGAGATGATTTCAGATTGACAGAGAGATTCGCGCCGCAGCGGCAATCGATATTATGAGAGCTAAAAGCCTAACTTGAAGCTAACTTTGTGTTAACTTACTGTCAAATTGAACATTTGATTACATATTGAACTCTAGTATTCTAATGATAATGATAATGATTATAACAATGACAATGACAATCTAATGAGAATTATATGGCGATAAGAGCAATGACTATGATAAGCATAGGTCAATCTAATGATGATGATAATATTTTTCATTAGAACAATGAGAATGAGGAGTAATGATAATGACTGTTAGTAATAACAATAATATTCTAATGGCAACGATCATGATAATGATAGTTATAAGCACAATTATTAACAATGATAAGCAATCCCAATAACAGTGAGAGCAATGATGATAATGACGATAGTGAGATGATCATGATTTTGATTATAATATTTATTTATGTATAATCTCAATAGAAATTCGAATTCATTGACTTGGAAAGTCAATTAATTTGCATGATTTATTCCGCTTCTTCTGCTCTGTTCTTATCATAGAATCTGTGGCCCATTTAACACATCATTTGGTTAGATTTAGAGCTTTCAACTTGGAAACGGCTTCGACAGCTACCCGGCCCTACCCATCGACTAGGGCAGCCAAGAAACGGTAAACAAAAGAAAAGAGTGGGTGGGGTGGGGAGGGGGGCTATACTTAAAACAGAACCAGGGGGTGGGTGTGGAGCACGTTCGTATCGCGTTCAGTATCGGCACGCCGCCGCTGCCGCCGCCGCTGCCGCCGCCGCTGCGTCGGTCCGCTTTGAATCATTAGCCCGCTGAAGTAGAGCCATCAATCTTTCAATTGCTTTTGGCTTCGGCTGTGGTGTACCTATGACAAGCTTTGGATAGCGCTCCACAGCCAACCAACTGCCGCACCAACAGCAGCAGCAGCAGCGGCAGCGGCAGCAACAGCAGCAATAGCAGCAGCTCCGGCGACGACGGCGACACCAACAAGCCCCCATTTGAAAACCGGCAAGCGGCCGATGGCAACGGCCATAAAACAGCTTGAAACCGCTTTGGGCCAGTTCAAACTAGAATCGCTGAACGGGCATCGGCGCTATAATCGTTTTGCGGCTTGTCCATTGGATCTGAGCCAAAAAACTAACAGCCAAGTGCGACACGGGGCCGCTGGCCAGCTTCATCACCAGCACTGATATCAGCGTCTTGGCGAGCGAGCGGGCGGTGCCAAAGATCAGGCCGCAGCCAACTCTTTGACAAAGAGCCACTTGGGCTGCAGCAAAAGGTGCATTAAGTCGACATCGACACCGAAATTCATGTGCATTCGGACGCACCCAGCGCACCGAGCGCTATCGTTTTCTTTAAAATGCTATACGATCCACAAAAGCGAGAAAAAGAAACGAACAAATCTTGCAAGTAAGAATGTGGCCAACGGGTGTGATCGACTGCATGACGCTCGCTTATAGCTATGTACTTGACAATAGAAGCTAACAAAATAATTATTGTAATAATTATTAGAGGTATTATTATTATTATTATTATTATTATTATTATTATTATTATTATTATTATTATTCGAAATTGCAAATTATATTTATGCAAAATTATAATTATAAATTGAGGAAATTAAATTTGAGGATATATTCATTGTCATTAGCACTAGTATTAGCATTATTCTTATACTTATCATTATCATTATCATTCGCATCATCACGATCATTAGCATTATCTACATTTGGGCTATCCTTGTCATTAGTATTATCATTAATATCAGCATAAGAATTTGCATTTGATTTATTATAAGCATTAGCATTAGCATTGTCATTAACATGAGCATAAGTATTTGCACTATCTTTAGCATTATCATTAGTATTATCATTAGTATTATCATTAGTATTATCGTCAATATACGAATTTTTACTTTACTGAGCGTGCTGAGCATTGCCTCTAATCCCCATATACCCCTTCATGTTTTTCGAACAGAGCATGAAAATGTAAGCAGCAAAGCATGCAAAAAGCATGGCTAATAATTTGTAACGATCTGCACTTGGCGTAACTCATACGCAGCGTGCTTCGAATGGAGGCTAAAAGCCCGCGCGGTCTATAAATAAATCTTAAGCTGCATATGGCCTCTTTGGATCGGCTCGCATTGGATCGGATTGGCTTGGATCGAACGGAACGCTTTGAGCCGCTGTTCAGTTTGTGTTATTCGCATATTTCTTGCCGTTTGCTTTTTTTTGTTTTTGTTTTGGTATTGCAAATTCTGTCGCTGTGCGTGTTTATTGGCTGCTGGCGATGGTCAAGGACGTGCATTAACCAGGCGGTCGGCCCGCCTTACCAGTCGCCACATGCATTTTTGGCTGCGGCTGTGGTTGAGCTGACTAAAAGCGAACAACAAGATCTTGCCATGCTCTAGCCCCCGGGTGTACGGGCCGTAAGCTGGGTAGAGTTTAGCAGCGAACTTGATCTCAGGATCTCTGTCTTACCTTAGTCGGCTGCAGACGCTGCTACCTCACAGCCACAATTTACAGGGTATACAAAGCGAGCATTGCATAAGCGAAGTTAAAATTGTATTGAGTATTGGGCAAACGGCAATAAAGTAGCATAAGTAATGTTGTTTCTGCTATATCCTCTAGCCATAGCCCAAAGAGATCTCTGAGTAGCTAACTATCTCTGCCTGTCTGCCTTCCTCAATGTATCTAGCACATGACAGACTTTCTTGAACTTAAACCAAACATCGATACGTATTGCTTCGCCGAACAGACGCATATCGATTGCGGATTCTCCTGGGTAAGTGCCAGTTGATCATTGGCTCGGGCATCACTTTTACTTGTTTACACTATTTGCTTCTTGCTCACATTTCGCATTGCTGGCGGCTTTTGCGGTTAGCCGTGTTGATATTGCGACTGGGGGAATGCATACGAAGCTGGTACGGAAAGTGGAGCGAGTCCATCTGTTCTGGGCGAATCACGCTTTGACTTTTACCCAAGGAAACTTAAGAAATTTGTTATCGTCGAGCGGGGCATAAACACGACTGCCATATCTATGACAGCTACAGTGGCGCCTGGCTAAAAGGGTCTCGCTTCCTTTATGCTTCGTTGGCAATGCGTTGAGGCCAGGCCCAAAGGCTTTTCGGTTGGGTCTGGACTGGCTTGAACTGCCGCTCCAATGGCACGTGATTGCCCGGAATGAGCATCAATAAAATCAATAAAATCAACTGGGCCAGGTTTGAAAAGGCTCGCGCAAGCGCAGCGGCAAACAGCGCCAACAACACCAACAACGACAGCAACAATCGCATTTTGGCTGTTTACGATTAAGCAAAACGAGCCACCAACGGCCTTGCGCAAAAAATCTTATTGTTGGCTCATAAAAAGCGTCGCGTAAAACACAGTAAAAATATCAAAAGAGCAAAAAAAAAATCGACAGGCGAATTGGAAACGAGCTGAACAAAAGATTGCGGGCAAGGCGCGACATTCTTTTGGGTGTGGTCGATGGCAGTTGGCAGTTAGCAATTGGCAGTGCCGGAGGCTAACGCGACTAAGGCTGCGGGGCCACTGGCCGCTGGCCGGGGGGAGGCGCGAGGCGGGAGACTGTGCAAATATTGCGCATACGCCGCGTGCACCGATGCAGCAAACAAATCAGCAAATGCCCACGGCACGGCTAACAATCACTAAAGATCTCTGTGGCTCTGTGGTTCTGTGGCTCTGTGTCAGCAGGGCTTGCCGTCTTGACCACTAACTGCTTAGCTTGGCTCACTTAATTCTTGCATAATTTGCGTTGCCATTCGCTGTATATAATGAACACAGCAAAGAGTCCAAGCTGAGCTGTTTATTGTAATGATCCTCTCTTTGATATATTTCGACATAAACGAGTCTTAAAGAGGCACAACAGATAATTTGCGATTGCCTTGGTAGTGGCTCGAAAGGAAACTTTTAATGATAACGAATTGATTCTGCAATCAAACAATTTTAGTCTCTTTGAGTCTCTTCTGCAGATCCTTTTATATGGATCTTCAAATGATAGAACTGCTTAGCATTTGGTTGAGTCACAGAGGTTAACTGGGCTCCCACCTAAATAAACTATTCCGTTTGTATTTTCTTATCGCTTCATCTTTAACTTAAACCTAAGTGTAATTTCTTTCTTCGCTTTCAGAAACTTCTGGAGTGGCAAGCAAACTCTGCCTTCACATCTGAGGAATTACCATAGTCTTCGAACCATTTCATTGAATGTAAAATGGCTTAGATGACAACCAGCGCAGCTTTCTGCAACTTTTATTCCATGTTTGTTGAGTTTACTCTACTATACTAATAGAAATAGTTTCCAATTCTCTGTTGCCAGCAAATAATTTGTAAGCAAATAAGTTCTTAGTTCTGATAGCTGCTGATCGTTGAGTCTATTGCGAATGGGAATCCAGCGTATAATGACTTCAGGCAAGTTAATGTAACAGGCAGAAGGAGACGTGGTAATTTATATAATTCTCTTGATCAGAACAACAAACTGAGTCGATCTATCTATGACCATCTGTCCGACAGGTTGTTTGTCCGCCTGAAGATGAAGAGCTCCAGATAACCACTCCCATTACCCCCAAAATTCAAAAGGAAATCATTTTAAATTGTAATCGTGACACGATCCAAATAGAACGATAGTATTTCAAGAATCAATAGTAAAGCCAGGGCATCTATTAGTCAGGCACTCCCGACGAAGCCACTCTTACTCGTTTTCATCTCAAATACTGGATAGGAAAACATTTTGTAAACAAATTGAACTTTCGCTGAGCGCCGCATGGGTGTTAATTGGCCTTACGAGGAATAAACTTGGATGATGTTATGCATGGGTAGTACTTGGCCCCAGCCCCAATTGTAGAGTCTGGATTATCTCTATGAATGCAAAATATCTTCTAAGATGTATTACTCCCGATCGCTGGTGATTAGGCATCCGTTCAGCACTGGTCTCAAACTGGAATCAGTTCTCAGCCCGATGAGTCGAGTTTGGGAAGTACAAGCGAAACCTGAAGCCCCCTGTAGCCCCCCTGGATATAATAATAATATCTCTTGAAATTTGCAGTTAATGCAAATATGCAATTTGCGAGATATTGAAGATCGGAGCTTAGCTGAGCTGAACTGCCGAGTCGGCTCGGAACCGGCACAGCAAGATTTCAAATGCTAAAGTCAATTAATCGCAAGATCAATAATACCGCCGACGGGCCGCAATAAAAGACTTGTACGGATAGGCAAACAATTAACTCAATTCAACTGTCGTGTAGCCCGAATATGATGAGTACTTCTACTCAGAATAGCTCGGCTTCTCTATGGGCGACCTTCTCGGGAGTAAATAGCTATTGCCACACGCCAACAACTAGACAGCAGCAACAACAACAACAACTACTACTACAACAACAACAACAACAAATTGACGTAGCTCTTTCTAAGCACACAATTCAACAGCAACAAGTTGGCAAATATTTTTTTCATTATTTACATATAATATTTGTTATTTGCGCAACGTTTCGTCGTCGCGCCGCTGCGACGCTTCGTCGTTCCGTTGCTCAGTTTTCCCTTAGTTGGCCCAGACAATGGCGGGAAAATTAGCACAGGTGCTTCAAAAGGCGAGTTGTAGCCGTATAAAATGTGTATTAAACGGTAAGTACATGAAAAATATAAATACAAATATTTTTGCAACAAATTAAACAGAAGACGTTGAGGCCACACGGCTCGCTCTCTCGCCAACCCACCGCCCACCGACTAGCACTTTCCCCACTTCCCCCGGTTAGCCTAAAACCTAAAAACAATCCGCAATATTCACTTAATTATTTGCGCGCTTTGTTCAAATTGTTGTATTCTATTCCGATACCCAGCAGCCCAGTCACGACAGCAGGCATATTGCTGAGGCGCCTTTGCGCTGAGCTGCAGCTATGTAGCAGCAGTTACTAATAATAGTATGTGATACTAAGTATAAGTTTTATCTCAGCAGGAACTTTCAGCCAATTAGCCTTTTGATTATACATCAGGCTTAATAGCATTTGAAACAGCCTTCGCCCAGCGTCGAGTCGATGATTTCGGGCTGCGATCCTGGCTCACAGCTTAAAATATTAATATAAGTTATTAAATAATTAAAGAGACAAGCAAATAAAAATAAAGAAAAAAAAACTAGAATGGAAATAATAATAATACAAATAATAAATTAAAATAAATTGAAAACAATAATAATAAAATAAGAAAATACAAATATTTATTAGCAGAGTATAATAAAAATTATAATACTACTAATGTATAATATAAAAAATACCAAAATAATTGTGATGATATCTATAAAATAAATAAGACAATATGTTATTTTTTAATGAATTATTATGATACCTACTTTGGAAGGCAGGAAGGATGCACGGAGCAGGTCCCGTGAGCTAACGACATGACTATTGGGTTAGAGGAGCTCCTCTTTCCATTCTTCCTGCTTTCCAATGTAATCAAAAATATATAATTTTAATAATAATAATTAGAAACTATTGATTATAATTAGAATAATACAAAGATTGTAATATCAATAATTAAAATAATTTTGAAACAATAATTATACATTTAGTTATAAGCAATTAAGTTCTTTTGATTCCAAACTGAGCATATTAATGTTATATATTACAAATTGTACTTCTATACTGTAAATAAATACAAAAAAATTGTTGTTTTCCCCTTATTCATGTTATGTTCTTTTAAAAGTTAGTAACACTAGTAATGCTTTATGCTACCAGTGAGAGCTTTAAGCAATGAAAGTCAAATATTTAAATAATATATAACATGAAGTAATATTTTCAATTCTCAACATTTGTTTAAGAAATTCAAAATTTGTTTGAAAGGCTAAAATAAAATGGTTTCGGGCATGAATTAAAGATGACGATTATTATTTTCTTTTAATTAGCCGAAATGCTCCTCAAGTTTGAAATTTATTTAGCAAACTGCCCTTATGCATATTAAAGCAAAAAAAATGATTGTGAAACTTAAAATTAATTGGAGTTTTTAGCGATATCTCGAAAATGATATTCGCGAACATAAGAAACATTTTACAGCTCGACGTGGCTTGGAATAAATCTCGCAAAACTTAAACAAAAGGAATACGAATGCCTGAGCCTGAGCAGAGGGAAACAGGGAAAGAGAAACGTTTCGTTAGGGTATCTAACTGTACGAGCATCGGATACTTGGATACACATTTTCGATACGCCGGGAGATATTTGCTTATTTTCGATGCGAGTTTTTATTGCTCGATCAGTTTCCACTTATTGTAAATTGCAATTAACAGCATTTTGCAATAGGAAACGGCAGGGCATTGCGTCGACTGTGAGAAACGTCCCTCTAATTGATAAATTCTACATTCGATTGTGAGTGCCAATTGTGAGTCGAGAGACGACCCAGGTGAATTTCGCCAAGCTCAAGCCCCGGCTAGACTTTGCTTAGCCTTCCGAGTCGACGTCACCAGCATGGATTTGCCCCTCGAGTCGAGCATTATGTTTATTACTTTTATTATTTTTTTGTTGTTATTGTCTCTTCTCTCATTTGTTGTTTGTTTTTTGTTTGTTTGTTTGCTCCCCGGCTGTTTGCTGCTTGCATGTTTCAATTAATATCACATTGTATTCGTGCTCTATTAGAGGGCATTAGCGCTGGCACGCTAAGTGCTCGAGATGTGAACTGCCAATCGATCCAATCCACATCGAGATGCCCATCCCCATCCCCATCCATATCCATATCCATATCCATATCCATATCGATATCCATATTCACAAATTCACATTCAAGAGCTCTTCATTCACAGCCGCACAATATCCACGCCATTGGCACAGCCGGGCCGGAATTGTTTAATTATCGTTAATCAATGGAAAGTCGCGTCTCGTCCAAAAACTTGGACTTTTGTGCCAATTGCGAAAGGCCTTAGCCGCGGGCATCAGCACGCTGCTCGAACCTGGGAGGCCTGTCCCCCACACAGTCCAAACGAGTTCCAATAGATCGCACACACACACACACACACATACACACACATGTGGTATCATATCGTATCATATAATATTTGTAAGTGCTGCCGCCGTGACACATACCAATTCATCAAAAACAAACGAAAAACGTTTCTTCGGCTAAGTAGCGTGTTTTATGGCGCTATAAGCAGTTCACGATCGTTTCGAGATCGTACTGTCAATGGCTTTATGCTCTACAAATTTCGATCTTTCGAATCGGGGGGTTTTTTGTTAGCTCAGTCTGTCGCCGACTAAAATGACGTACACACTCCCTCTCTCTCCCTCTGTCCCGCTCTCTCCCTCTATTTAGCTCAGTCTGTCTCTGCTTCCCTCTCTCCCGCTTGAAGGCCAAAGAAAACAATGTCAAAGCTAACCCAGAGCTGCGTACTAGTATTGACAATGTGACGCCAATGCAGAGTAGTCAAAATATTAAGCGAATACGAGTTTTAAGTACGTTTTTTAGCAAAACATAATCGAAGCTTTGTTAAGCGGCTCCATTTGGCTTTGAATTTATGGCCAAGCTATGGCGCTACCACTGCTCGATCTAAATCCGAATTTACCCGCTCAGTTTGGTAGAAGTCGGCTGCAAATTTATCTGTCTGCCGAATATCACAAGTTTTGTGCTTTTGCCTAATTAAGCCAGTTCTGCGGTGAGTCAGTAGCATTTGCGCTAATTTATTCGGGAAGGAATGGAAAGTATGGATCGCTCTGGAAGTCAAGCTAAACTTTGTGTGAAGTGTTTGTCAGAGATCGAACTTATAGAGCGAATCTCGTACCACCAGATTCCAGTCATTTCTTTTTTTAAACAATATTGAAATTACAACTGAGATCACAGATTGTTAGAGTTAGAAATCAGTTTATAGATATACACAGGTAATATATAGTTTATATTTGGGCATAAGGTAGGAAGAGAATTGAAGATTCAAGCTTCTTATGTCTTTAAGTACATTCTATGATTTTGAATATGTCCTTCTTCAGGTTGCATTCACTTTTAGCCAGGGAGTCTAATGTGTATTCCCATTTTTGCTTGCAAATTTGACCAAAACAGGATAAAATGGCAATTATTTAGTAACATTTTAAGGAAGTTTCCAATTATTGTTTCCTTATTATCAGGTAATACTCGCACTTCTACTGAGCGCATTTAGAACTGCTACGAAATATGTAGCGCACATGCGATGCTATTAATATACGAGTTAAGTCGACTCGAGTCTGTCCGTCCGTCAATCTATTTCTATGCTAATTAGTTTCTGAGTTGTGCAGGCAGTGCGAACATTGAAATGTACTGAAAACATCATATGATTGTATAACAATATGAATATATAATAAATTGTAATATTGATCTACTATATCACATTAGCCATGTGGAAAGCATCTTTGTTTCTAAATTATTATTTCAGCTTTATGTGATAAACTATGCCTATTTTAGTCTAATACTTGAGCTAATACAGCAATCAGGGAACTTATATAAATTTCATTATTTGTACATATATATTTTCAAAAATGAAAAAAATAGTTTCAAAATTTTTAAATGATTTTAAAGAAAACATAGTTGTATAGATCGACCCTTAGTAATGCACATAAAGAGAATTTAAAACAAATTAATACTTAATAAAATAACAAATTAATTTTTAAGTTTTAGGTATTTCTTTCATAAAAAAAGACATTTTCGAATAATTTATTTGTTTTCGTATTTTTTAAAGCTATTTTTTTATTTACATTTTTTTGTTTAACTTATTTTTATTATTTTCTTAAAAATAAATACTCAATTAAATAAAAATTCACTTGAGAAACTTTAAGTTTTCCTCTCATAAAAAAACAAACATATTCGAAATTTTAATTTTTTTTTTTTTAAATTTTTTTATGTTTGTTTATTTATTTATTTATATTTAGTTTTTTTATTGTTTATTTGTTTTGGCTCCGTTGTTATTGCTGCTGCTCTCTGTGCGCATGCAAAGTGTTCTGTAAATTTTCCTTGAAATTTAGCATAAAACTATAAAAATAAAAATTAATTAATGCAACAATATTATGACAATGCGAATAGCGAAATACATAATGATCATAAGAAATATATTTGTAAGGAAAAAAACCGTGCAACAACCGTTGGAGACACGCCCCATGGCTGCCGCAGGGCAGAGTCAACTACCCACTCCCCTCCCGCCGGCGCCACGTGCAGTGCGAGCAACACCTTTTCGCTCGCTTGAAAGCGAATAAAAGTTCAATGTTTGAATAAATTAAATGGCGGACGGACAGACATACGGACAGAAAGACGGACGGACAGACAGACGGACGGACAGACAGAACAGACGGGCTGACCATAACGATAATAATATGGGTGGAGGTAGCGGCATAGCTATGTAGTCAACAGCAGCGACAACAGCCACAGCAACAGCAACAAATGACAGCAACATGAACAACAAAATGACCATTTTCAATAACACTCACGTAGCATCCGAGTCAATAAATTACAATAACAACATCTGAGTCCCATAATTGAAATCACAGCTGCCCAGCACGTACAACAACAGCAACAACAACAATAATTATTAACGGGAGCAACAATGCCCCATAAAGCAAACAATCAACAACAGCAAGGTGCCCAAGTCAGGTAGCCAACTAGCAACGCCCGGACGCACAGAGGACAGCTAAGGCCCAGAGGCCAAAGCCCCAACGGAGCCCAAAAAAAAAAAAAACCTGACCCCAACCCAGACCCAGACCCAGTTTGGGGCCTGCTTGCCCGAGCGAAAAGTGTGTGAAGGCCAAGGACGCGATCCAGTTGCAGCAGCTCAACAGGCCGCAGCAACTCTTGTTAACCCAATAAGACAGGCAAAATTGAAAAGGTAGCGCCACTAAATGTACGAGTTTTAACAATTTTTACCTTTTCTTTAGCGAGCTCAACTTACAAAGGAATAAAACTCAAAAGCACAGATCTTCGATTCCCAGCCAAACCGAGCTCAACTTATTTATTGCTCATTGTTTCGAGTGCTGCACGATATTGGGAGCAAAGGGATGGCATTGAGCAACGCATGCAAAGCCAAAGGCAATTTATAATATTAAAATTATATTTTTAGCCCAAATTTAAAGATGCAAGGACACAATTTGGGTAGACTAGACTAACCTTTATCACCCAGATATGAATGATAATGAAGATGATGAGGAATGTATATTTAAACAGATATCTGATATATAAATCATTCAATATGGCAGTCAATGGCATGGCTAGGCTTGCATATTGCATACTTGATGGTCTCAACTGTTACATATATACCCACAAAACCATCAAACCTTTTTCTACTATAAACAGGGTATACAAACAAATTGAATAAATGTCCAATGAGAAAGTGAGTTTTTGATTTCTGAGAGCTCAGTCGAAATTGGTAAAAGCACGTGCTCTAGCTATAAACGCATCTGCCACGGATTACGATGCTAATGATGGGTATATATCATAGACGGCGATGATAGGCAATTTCACGGCAGATTGCACAAATCAGCGCAATGACTCGCATTGCACAACAATAAACAATAATAAGTATTGATTAAACAAATAACAATGCCGCCACACAAAGCAATTGTTAATGCAGTCGAATCGATTAATTCGTAAAAATTCCATACACTCTGCTTCCCTCGATAGTTCGTAGTATTTGATTCTCCTCGAGCAGTATTTTTTCTCTTATAAATGAAAATCTCGAGAAATCGCTAATCCATCGAATTCTCTGAAATAACTGTTTAGAGGGACTTCCTTACAATTTTAAGAGTCACTGAGACAGTAAGCTATGAGCCGGCTATGAGCACTTCAAATACCAAATAGACACGAGCATACACTAACTGGACATATCAATCAAGTAAACTTAGATCAATACTCAGCAGGAAAAGACAGAGAGAGAGAGAGAGAGAGAGAGAGAGAGAGAGAGAGAGAGAGACAGAGAGAGAAAGAGAGAGAGAGAGAGAGAGAAAACATTTCATTGCTTTTCACAAATTAGTTGAAAACACAAAACGACAATTTTTTCCTTTTTGACGAAGTTTGAATGCTCTAACATAACAATCATATCATGTTCATCACAAATGTATACCCCACACTTTATTCACACATACATAGATCGTATTAGTGTTCATTTCGCACATGTTTGGCACATTTAGTGCCATAGCTAATATACTCGATATATTTTATGGGTCTTTTAATTGGGTAATTCCCAATGAATAACTGCATAGCTATCAGATGCATTATACCAGATACCACATAGTACTAAAAATTTCTAGACTTTCCATACCATTTAAGTTCAATGTGGGGAGCTGTTCACTTACATATATGCGCTGTATCTATTGAAATTGTTAGCTTAGACTATAATTGTTTTATAACAGGCCGAAGAAGGCGTGATCGACTCAATCAATCAAATACTCGTATATTCAATGGCAGAATAACATGCCGACTGTCAGTCTATCCGGTGGTAATCTCAGGACAAAAAAACATGCAGTTCTTCAATTGTATTCGATAACCTAGTCAATTGCATAGATATCGATTAAAATCGATATTTCGATTAAAGTATAAATTTAAAATCGATATTTATATAAAAGCAAAGTTTAGATTCAAATCGATATTTTAAAGCGATATTTCAATGAAAATCGATATTTAGAATACAATAATATTTAGACTCTAATCGATATATCGATAATCGAAAAACTACAATATATGAGTATGAAATCATATATGAGGATTTATGAGTCTGAAATTTGTTTGTAACAGTATTAAAAGTATCAAATTACAATACAATTACAATAGAGTATAGTAGTGACTATACGACTAGCAGATGCCCTGTTAACATGTCCAGCTAGCAGAATAACTCGAGGGCTTCTGTAATTATCAAGCAATCAATGCGTAGCAAAAGTTCTTAATCTCTTCAAGCGGATCTTTCTAGCTGTAGCAAAACAAAATATTTCATATGCTTATTGTGATTAACTTTTGATCGCTTACGTATTATGAAGTGAAGTGAAGGCATGACTGTTGATTTGATCAAGGAATGTTTGAGAGATAATAAAATTGTTTTTCATTTATGAAACTGGCATTTGTATGGCTCAATCTAGTTAATCTGATCGGTTCTGCAGAGCGAGCACTGATTTATCGCTGCAGACAATCGAAGCGTGATATTGTTATAATACCCAATAGAACTTAAACGTATTTAAATATAAGTAATATAAATATGCTTATCGTATACACTCCGATGGAAGCGAATGCAGTTTCAAGCAGATATTACAAGATCTAACCGGATCCCTGGCCAACCGGCCTGCACTTGCGACCGTTGTGCTATTGTCACATAGCTCGGCCCGTGCATAGATCGTGAATAGAGCAGTCCGGGCGAAGTCTATGCCGAGTGAAGGGTGAACTTAGATTCAGTTATTAGACCCAGAGACACAAACATTAGGAATTCCACAAGTCGTTCCAAGTAATTAATATTGCGAGCGCTAAGCAATACAATCACCTGCTGCGGCTGCTGCTGCAATCGCTTAGAAGGGTGCTTGAAATTGGAAATGCCATAGAAATGGAAAGCGCTGGGGCGCGACTGTAGCATGTACTATACGGAATGCATGGAATGGTCGACACAATGTAACAGGTTCGCTGCAGAAATGTGCGGCAAGGCCCAAGGCCAGCGAGCCAAGTGAGCAGCTCAACTGAACTGAACTGAGCTGCGCTGAACTGAACTGAACTGAACTGATCTGAACTGAGCAGAGGCGAGGCGAACTGCGAGCTCTGTTCTAGTTGGAATCCACTTACAGGTGTCACTGGCATTTGGCTAGAAATGAATGTCTAACTAGCAAAAATGTGTATATGCATATTTACGCACATGTACACATATTTTGCCAATCAGGAACTGTGCGACGGTGTCAAGAAACTCGCAACCCTGAGTTCCGGCAACGCAATCAAGCAAATGAGCAAAAACCCATCCATGATCCGAGCAGCCGGTTCTACAAAATTCAAAAATTCTGCGCAATATGTTATATGTATGTTCATAAAGACTTCTTGCGAAACGGCGCGACGTATGAGCATTTATAATTTCAAGATACATCTGCCGGAGGGTTGCGACTGAACAAATCGGTCAGCGGGCAACGGACAACGGACTCGGACTCGGACTCGGGCTCGGGCTCCGAGTCGAGCTCGGCCCGTGTGCACGTTTTTCGCCTCGAAAAGAAATAAAACAAGCTGAAGACACACAATGAAATACATAAATAAATAAAACTTCCGCAATGGCAGCGCAATGAAATCCATGCTCGAGTCTCCAAATCTCCAAACTGCGATCTCTCATTGCTCACTTTGTCTCATTTGCCTCTCTATCGCCCTCTCTGTCCCTCTCTCTCTCCCTCTCTCTCTCTCTCTCTCTCTCTCTTTCGCTCTCGTTCTGTGTAACCGCCAGCTGTGTTATCGTTCAGATGATTTGGCCAGGTTGGCCAGGTAATTTCGTCAACAGCGTTTTGAACTTCAGCGCAGAGTTCGAAGAACTCCACAGAAAAACATAAACAACCGACAACAGACACAGAAAAACAGACAACACACAAGAGACAAGCGAAAATGGCAAACAAAATGGCGACGATTACTCGAAATTTTTCGACTATTTTTGAATTTTATTTTGTGCGCTTTTTGTTTATTTCGCTTACGGCGATTAGAAGCGGTTCACGGGCCCAGCTCAAAGCCCATGTTGGCCAAGTCTGCCGACTGCACAGTGCCAACTGAACAGCTACAACAACAACACTCGATCGCTGGTATTTTTAGTATGTGGCGTTGATTTACAAGGTGAACCGGTACAGAGCCAATACCAGTTCCAGTACAGAGCCTCAGACCGAGCCCGAGGCAGAGCCAGAGCCAGAGCCAGCGCCAGACCCAGAGCCAGACCCCGAGCCCATGCCCCAGCCAAGCCAATCCAAACAACAACAATTTGTTTCTTGTTGCGCTTTTTGGCATAGTCTGTGGCTTTGGGGTTCCGCTCCATTTGTGCTGGCTAATTAATAAACTATTTGCAACACATTAAATCATCGAGGGGACCACCCATTAGACTTCGGCAATCAATAATAGCTGAATTATTGCCAGGTATCTGGCAATCGAGTTTCGCTTCCCCCCTTTGCTTTTAGCCACTTGAGCAAACTTTCCCAAAATCTGATAAGAGCCAACAAGCAATAACAATATTATAACTATGTCATCATGTTTTTCAGATAGAGTAACATCTATTTTCAGCCAATACACCCTACGATCCAACCACTTCTGTCAACGCATACTTCGCACAACCGCATGGAGTTTGGCCACTCAGCGCGAAAACTCGTTTCGTATGGAATTTGTGAAGTTTCGGCCACAAAGAAACTCGCCAATATATAGTAGAGTAATGTGTTGATCATGGGTAAATATATATACAAATTAGATCGAATCTGAACTAAACTCATGTATTGAGGCAACTAACAAAATCTTTGGACTCGAACTGCAATACTCAAGAATGGAGCAGTTGTAGCTGTAGTCAAGTAGTTAGTTAGCTAGTTTAATTAGTTAGTTGGCCATAATTATACTAATAAGCTTTCGCCACTCTCCAAGCACTCCAAATATATTTTAGAATAATGTTACTCATTCACTTACTCTTAATGCACTTACGTCTCTTTAGTATCGACAATACTCGAACTGAACTTAATTATTTCCTGATTGCCACTCGAATGGGGGTTCGGTGTTTATGCATAGGCCAGCTGTGGTTTCTTGGGTAGCGTATTTCTTGCTTCGTTGCGATCTTCAGAAATGAAATCAAGTTCTTGTCTTTTATTGTTTCTTATTTTGTTCGCTAATGACGTCTGTTTATTGCTGCACGGGTTGCTTATGAGGCAGACTCGTGACTGCAAAAATGATATGAAATTAAAATTTTAAAATCTATATATTTATATATGTAGCTATTAAATAAAATGCCAAAGTAATTTGAAAATTTTCCAATGCATTTTATGATTAATAAAGAAGTAGAAACATTAAAGCTATTTCGACCATTAATTTTCCGAGTCGAAATCCGTCAAAGGGAATGGTAATTAACATTTACAATGTGGAATTGACTGCGGAATAATTGATGAAGTTAACTAGTTTAAGTGTCGCACTGCTCGACTAGATAATACCCTATGTTTTTTTTTTTTTTTTTTAGTTTTCTTTTAGTAAACATTCTATGCTGAGCAGCATACTGATATCCGAGTGTACACTGTATTCTGATTTTTTTAAGGGCAAAAAGTCTTTATTTTCTTTACAGTGCCTTCTAATCTATATATTTTGAGTAATGTGTGATGAATGATGGGGACAGATACGGGCGTTTGGATGTCTTTGAGCTCGAATATTTCCTCAATTGTCTTTTCGTTATTACCATTAGGTAATCGCAATGAGCAATAAATAATGATAAGCAATAAATAATGAATGATGAGTACTTTGTTAACTTAAAAATCGATTATTTAAGATATATTTTTAATCATATTTCATTGGCTAGTATGCCGATAGTGTGGTCGATAGTGATAAGTAATGAGAAAAGCTTACTTGAGTGATGAGTAATGACTAATGAACGATGCGTAATATTTTTATACCGTTTATTATTATATTTAAGCAATCAATGATATTTAATAAATACTTGAATAAATATAAACTTGTATTGCGTAGTTCGGAATGAGTGAATAATGAATAATAAAACATAATGATTAATTTTGAAACTCAAAATTCTGTAAGATTAAGGAGCTATGTGGCACATGCGTACTGACTAATGAATAATGATTAAAAGTTCGAGTATATTGATATCCTTTAGATAAAAATGAGGATCTTATTGGAGATGTTGCATAATTGTTTTTCTACTTAACGAATGATGAGTAATGCATAATGAATGATAAGTATAACAATAATATTCAAGAAATTTCGCAATGAAAGACATCAAGTCAACAATTTTGCGAGGTGTCAAAGCATATTTGCTTTATCTACTGCACTGTTGGGTCGCGGAGTCATCTTTCAACGCAACTTCTTCAACTTCCTCAACATGATCATGATCATTAGTATGGCGATGGTCGATGATCATGATGATGATGGGATGGGAGGCGCTAAAAGCAAACGGACCGCAACAAAAAAAATAAAAAAACAAAAAAGTCCCACAAATATGTCGCATTTGCCCAATTGATTAGCGCTACGTTTACGCGTACAGTGCGCCATAAAAGTTTGTATACACAGCAGCAAATTGATTTTATGATGTAGACTGACGAGCACTGCTAATTCAACTGGTTGGTACTGGTCCGATTTGGGATGGGGCACGGACACGCCGGACTCCGACGAATTGTTTGGCTTCTGCCCGCCCTCGCGGCGTTTACTTAATATTTTACGGCTTTTTCATTCCGATAGCTTGTTTGCGCTCTTATGGATTTATCACTAATTTGTGTGGGTGTCTGTTTTTCCCAAGTCCATATAAATTGTGTATAAATATATATATATATATATATATATATATATGTATATTTATTTAACTTTTTGTCCATTTTATTCATTCAAAGTATTTTTTATTTACGTGTGAAAAGTCGCGTAGTCGGCAGGCATTAGGCGTGTGGAAAGTTTTGAGCGCCATCGGTGCGCCTAATTAATATGCAATTAGAGTGTTAAGTAATTTGAGTTTTCGCATTGGCGCACCAATTAAGGCCCGAGTGCAATATTTGGCCACAATACAACTATATCGCTAAGTAAACGCCGATGTTTGCCCGCGCTGAGGTCAACAGCAAATGCTCCAAATATGCGAAACTCCGCTAATTTCTTCTAGAAGATTTACAATCCTATAATCGAATAACAACTCGAGGTGTTAATTTCATAAACGATAAGCGAGAAGCCGAAAGTCCGTCCACATCAAACCAATAAATAAGGAAGATGTGTTTTATTTTATTTTACCTTGTTGTTTCTCTATTGTATTGTCTGTGTTGACTCTTTTTGATTGTGCTTTGGTTATTGGCTTATTTGCCCATTTGTTAACCAATGCGAGTAGTTTTCTAGCTCGGAATTTATAATGCAAATTGCGAACTAAGCAGGGAAGACAAATAAACAATTCTTGCTATCATATATATATCGAATCGTGTTGACTTTTCCACTAAACAAGATCGACTTCCCTCTTTCTCTGTCTGTCGCCCTCTAATTAATAATTAAATATTTGTTTTCATTAATTACGTTTGTGGCAGACAATTACTTTGTCGTCAGAGTTGGTTAGCGGTCCACGACTTTGTCTCCGAATGTGTCGCAAATGCATAAATCAAATAATTTGAATTTTTGCCAAAAATTAATTAACCAAACGAGTTTGAAACATGTTTGTAATTAAATAGGAGTTCGCGAATAGTTATAAATAGTATATGTGGAGAACACCTTTGCCTTCACCTTCACCTTCACCCCAGCGCCATTCCGTGACTCTGACTGTCTGTTGAATGTTCTCAGCGCAATCTGTGATTATTCATGGGAGATCAGTGCATCAAAGAACTGCGATCGGCTCAAAGTGACTTTGCTGAATACACACATGCTTGTTCCACTGGACTAGCACAGAAGATTGCATATATACTGCGATTCATTTCCGTAGGTATCAAGCCACTTTAAAGGAGCTTTTTCATTTCGAGAAATAGAACAATCAACACCCTGGCATGAGAGACTGCATAACAATATGTATTATATTAATATTTAGAATAATAAAAGAAGTAAAATTGTTTTCAAATTTATAATTTTATAAGCTTAACTGTAAAGAGGATCAAAAAAGAAATTATCTTAACTACTGCTGAAAGTATATTTTCCCCTTTCAGTTATCCAAGCCCATTATAGACAGCCATACATAATTTGTAGTCGATCTTAAAATAGTTATGGAAGTTTATGAAATATTCCATAAAATAATATATTTTCAAATGCCTCTTAGCCGCAGTTCAGCATAACTTTCAGCTGAGATTGTGAGCCTCGCAAATCAATCAGAAATTCATTCAGAATCAACTTTCACTTTCCACAAGCCAGCAAAAGCTGAAATTTGTTAAATAGTGCTATGTACAGTGCATACAGTAGATTAATGGGGATAAATTATGTAGACATTTAGTGATCAGATATTTGTGTAGATTGGTTTTTATTGGAATATTCACCGATTGGCTTTGGGCATTTAAGGCCTGAGCGCTGAGTGCTGACTGCATTTTTTAATAGAGCAATCGCGTTAGATATTTTGCGAGTTCTCACAGTGCATTTAAGCGATGATATCAATTACTATTGTTAAGTCACAATAGTTATAATTAAGGCTTCCAATTAGTCAAAGACTATCGGGGACGGGGGCAACCTTCATCTCGTTTCGGAAATTGTTGCATGCACTGGCTGGAGCTAATCTCGAATATTTATTGCATAAATTGAGTGCAATTAATTGAAAATAGTTTAGGCTAATAATAAAGATATTTAGCCTCTTAGCTGTAACTCGCCCCCTCCTCCTCCTCCTCCTCCTCCTCCTCCTCCTCTGTCTCCTCCTCTCTACGCTCTTCCGGGGAATGCAGCTAAGCGAGACGAAGTCGCAGTCGGAGTCGGAGTCTCGTGATTGACATACTTCAACTTGTTTAAGGTGGGCGTGGGGACGGCGGGCTTTTGGGTTGGGGGAGCTGCTGAAGGAGTGAAAAATAAGCTTCCATTTGCGTGTGGCATCTTGTGCAGTTAATTATGATATTTATTTTATTTATTTTGCTTTTGTTCCTGAACATTTTTCGTGTCTGCCGCATTTGTTTATTCATTTAATTAATTTAATTTGTATTTATTTAATGTTTACAGAACAACATACAAGCAGTTGGAAAATAATAATAAAATAAATATGCCGAAGAAGAAGCAGACGAATTGAATGAAGCGCTCAGCTCTGTTTGCACTTTTCAGTTGCACTCGACTGTTTCCCCTTATTTGATTAAATGTTGTTCTTTATTTAATCAAATGAAATGAAGTGAATTGAAAGTCGGCGCAGGAGCCGACTGCTCGGCCCCACCAGGGGCAGGCCGCGGAGCGGGGCCCTGACAGCGCTTGTCAGCGGGGTGCGACAACCTTTTTTATTTTTATTTCAATTTTTTTTTTAATATTGCGAATTTGTTGCTGTTTATTCTTTTTAATTTTTTCTGTATTGTTTTGTTTTGTTTTGTTACATTGCAGTAACTTCTTGACAATCTTGACAAATTAAAATGCAAGCAAACAGCAGCAGCAGCACCAACAACAACAGCAACAATTCCACACGCTTCTCTATCATTGTGTGTGTATGTGTGACATTTAACAGTGACATTCTATTTGCATTTCGTAACATTTATCTCTGTGTGTGTGAGTGTGCTTAACAGTTATATAAATACAATAAATAAGGCGCCTAATTCATGCAATTTACGTGGCAGGGCCAACGCTACGTATGAGTGATATACAAAGGGGCTTGCAAAATGATCAACAAAAGGAAGTGCACTGGAAAAGCCCTCGAAACAGCACAACAATGCCACGCGCTTGGGAAATCAGTCAGCCAAATTACGTCAGCCCATTGTTGATGACAGCTTCAGCTGTCAAAGTTATCCCTAGAGGAACAAGCTAAATCCAGCCAACACGCAAGCTCCGCTCTGACCACTCTGACTCTGGCTCTGGCTCTGGCTCTGAGTACCCATATTAGAGTTGAGTACTATGTATTACGGCCTTAACTTTGACATCAAAATGTGAACATGCAAATCTATTTGCAACTTAAATTTAACAGCGATAATAGCAGGTGAATAAACGCCTTTGCAAGATTCCCCAATGCTCGCCCAATGCATACGAACAGCTTACAAATGAAATATATCTAGATATTTCATCACGTTTTTGTAGCAGTTCTGAAAGCATATTGAGTTGAGGGAATTTGAAAAATATTGACAGCAAATCTTGAATGAATTTTAATCTTTAAAAATAACAAAAGCTCTTGACTAGGGCTGTTAGTCTGAGAAATCGGCAGTCTATTTCTAAGCGGATGTCATCCATTTAATTTACAATGCCACTATTAGCCTATTGATATGTATAAAAATACTAAAAAAAAAAAATACTTTTGTATATAATTTATGTTTATTTGCTTATTTTTTTTTTTTTAAGTAGAAAAATATTAGTTTATTTTTACAACTTGCTGTAAAATATTTTTATAATTAATTTATAATTTTGTTCAATTTTGAAATACAAAACAAAAAATTTTTAACGATTTTCAACATTTTTACTTAAAATTTTTCTAATTTCTTTAATTCAATGACACAGCTCGATTATATACTATGCGCAAAATGTGATAGGCATACTATAACACACTATATAGTATATGTGTACATATAGCATTCAACACTTCATCAAACTTTAAATTATTATTGTATTTTTACTCAGTTGTTGCAGCTTATTACCTTTGGCTCTATAACGCGATTAATTCTGAGCCGAAGCATATACATTTTAATTCTAGACTTATTTATTCCTTGTTCTATTCTAGTCTATTTTATAATATTTCAAGTTCATCCCATTCCGCTGCGGTCCAGAGGACATAATCTGTACAGCCTTCGCCTGTTGTTGATATTCGCGCTGCTGGAGCTGCTTTATAAATAATATTTATATAAATAATATAAATTTAGAAATATCTTTATTATTCAATTCCAATCCCAAATTGTAACACATTTACAATAAGATCAGGGTTACTATATAATCTTAGTAACTGTAATTACATTATGCTAATGCTTTTAAGTCGTTAACTTGATAGTTGGTAACTGTATCTTATTATAAGTTTTATGTATGATCGTGGAAATGGGATTTGATTAGAATCTGACTATATCAGTGTATATAGAATAGTAATGCTCTATATTTTTACCAGTAATAAGTCCTTTAATGAAGGCTAAGGAGTTTAAGTAAAGTGAGCCAGTTCTTGTGGAGCATACCGACTAACAGATACTCTGTTAGCAAGACCCTGATAACGCCAGCTTCCTCCAGCCTGCTTTTGTTGTGTTTGCTCGTTTCAAGATATTGATTTATGCTCATTGGCTGTGAGTTTGTCGCAGCTGAGATTATTAAGATGCAGTTCATTATTCAGAAGTTCGACTTACTGTATATATATGTACTTTATTTATAAATATATATACATATATATCTATGTTATGTTATTGTATTTTTTAACCTCAGCCCGCAAATAACAGGTCACGACTAGTTTGAAGCACTTGCAAGTCGAGCGACTGGCAAATAAGTAGTTAATAAGCATTTATGATGTAAACACGGAGCAGCTCACATGTGGCTCTATTATTAGTATTATATTATTATACCAGCGAGTCTGCGAAACTATAGCCTTACTACACTGTGCGACTACAAAGACACATGAATGCCTGTAAACTGTTTATATATTTGCATTGCGAACAGCCCACCGACTGGCCACAACATCCATCACACCTTTGCCACCTCGATCGATACGATCTCTTATGTCAGCTGTGCAATCACATCGAATTTCAGGCAGAGGCTACCTCCCCCTGCCCTCTGCCCCTGCTCCTCGGTAGCCTAGTCTACTCAATTTGTTTACCCAGAAGTTTGGATTGCATTCATATTAAGGTCGTGAAATGTACCTGGTACGTATACTAAACTTGTTTTCATGCGCGCAGCTATCTTTGTATACATTATGTCCACTGTATATGCCATTGAATACCCTATAAATAAAAGTGAAGACGACACCAATGCTAACCCATCTCCATTTCAGCTCGAAAGGAATGTGGCCTATAAAATGTTATCAAAATAGAATACCCGCAGTGAGCGATTCCCTCAAATCATTTGAAGACTTTCTTCAAGTTTGCAAACGAATATACTCTTTTCAGCCAGTGAGTAAGTATATCAACTCAATTTATGATCTTTTATAAAAATAGAGAGAGAGAGAGGGAGATCTAGTCCCACTGATTATACTAGGGTTTCTAATAATACTTAATTATCCTATCATTAAAGAATATTAGGGAGCACATGTTTCGAGTAAAATATGTAAATTCTTAATTAAGTGTCGGCTGCGAAGACATAAGGTGTCACGTAGGCGAAACAGCCGCGGATAATAGTCCGTGTAGATTTATAGATATTTACAATATAGGCGAAAATCTAAGTACATATAGATTCTATTATTTGTTGGGACTTTGGCTTAATAGCCTCAACTATTTACTCAACTCATTTTTATCGTTGCGAAACAGAGGCACAGCCGTATATCTCTGGATATATGACAGTTGAGCTATTGTTGCACCAAATGATGAATCTGAGATATACAGAAAGCGCTGCTATCATAGAAGGAAGTGAGAAAATGGCTAGTTAAAGGTGATGATAATGAAAAGCCGTATGCCTAGACTTGTCGAATCTTACGCATCTTTTCTTATTTTCCAGCTAATATAAATAGAGGGTATACTATAGTCGTATTTTTTGCTGACTTTTAAGACCTTGCTTGCTTGCCTTGAAGGATTGTTACAGGAGTGCTTTAGCTAAGCTACAGGGTATTTTCTATTCGACTATCGCTTCAAGTTTGAAAGGCTTAGCATTTAGATATGTCTATAAAGCGTAGACTAACTGATGCAATGGGGAACAGAAAAGATAAATTAATGTTTAGATTAAACTGACTGCAGTCAAGTCTTTTCCTTAGACTAGTTACGCGTGCGTTGATCGGAAATTTATATATTTTACAAGGTATACAGTATACAGTTGTGCTCATGAAAATAGTATTAAATGGATAACAGAGTTTAGTGATAAATACAATATTGTCTGAGAAATTAGAATTCAATACTGAGAATAACATATTGTCTTACTAATTTATACATATGTTTCAGTTCTATTCCTTTAAAACCATTACAATTACTTTCCATATGAACTAGATTACATATGCATCAGATTACATATGGGCTTAAAGCAGTAAACATCCAGCAGCGTTCTATATGTATTGCTTATATTCATAAGTTTTAGTCGATTAGTTTAGCAACCACTGAAATGAACTGGGATCAATTATTATCGATTGTCATAAGGAAAGTGGTGGCCATTGTATTCTGTCGACTCTTGCCACATATTTTATCGAAATTATTATTGTTTATTCAGTTTTTGGCTGAAGAGTTTCTCGTTAACAAAGAATAAGTACAGTCATTCGCTCGAGGCTACAATTCGGCTTGTTATTTCCTCTTTCTTTCTGCTCAACTAACATTATCAAATGTCATCAAGATTTTTATGGGCTTAGCATATGATTTGCATATTTCACGCATGATCTTAAGCGCATGTTAGATTGTTTGGGGGATGCACTGGGACTGAGCCCACATATTATTTTTATTACTTTAAGATATATATATATATGATTTATATAATTTATGATAAAATGAGTTCTCTTCTGTGAGTCACTCTCCCAAACCCAGACAGTCTACTAGACACAGATCGGTTTATTCGCAGGCTCATCTTCTTTTGCCTGCTGCAGGCATTTCCTTGCATCCTGCGAACATCTTTGTTACATTCAAAGTAAAGGTAAGAGCCATGGCCATGCCAGTGGACCACATGAGCTCTACCTAAGGCAGTGGGTGAGGGAATCCGCAGAAGCGAATCAGTACGAGCTGCCGCCATAGTATAGATGTCGTAAATTCTCCGGGTGTTTGGTGGGCATCACGCGCCAACGGCTTGTGGAATGAGAACGAGACAGCGAATGAGTTCAGCGGCTGACTTTGAGCCACGGGCAAATAGCAACGGGGATTACGGGAGCAGAGCGTTCCATTTCGTTTCGGTGGGATTACGAATATGTACGATGGCCGCTTATCGCGTCCGCAGATGAGAACAACTTTGGCTGCAAATTACGCGGCACTTTTTCGTACATGAACATGAAATCTTGTTTATTTGCATTTAATTTAGATAGAAGTGTAATACGGCCCCATTAAATCAGTGCAAACATCAAATGAACTGCCAACGGGGAAGCCAGCAACAAAATGGTGCATATCCACGGGCTATATATAGAGCTGATGTCCCATATAAATCTAAATGTGTACTATTTACACTCACTACTCGCCCTAATCCGAGTTGACGGTGCAATAGACCGCCACACAGGTCGTCAGATTGCCAACGCTGAAGTGCAGCACGGCCTTGATATTGCCCAAGACGTTCCAGCGCGGCATGTTCTCCAGGTGCATTCGGTTGCTTATATTCTGAAAGCTATAAACATGCTGAAAGCAAAGGAGAAACACAACATGAACGCAAGATATATGTATATAGCTAGCCGATAAAAGAATGTGAGCCATTAGCTATGGTCTACTCTGTTGGAAATTTCTAGGATATCATAAAAAAAAACTGTCAAATAGCTGACTAGATATTACAGATTCAACTCTAATCGGACAATTGTACTATATCCAATGCCATCAGTTAACAAGAAAATTTCATTCAGGAGTAATTCCTGGGTTTTGTTAAAATATTCCATTAACAACCCTAGAAACCCGTAAAGGGTCTGTATATCTTATCTACTGGTATAACTGGTTGGCAAAAGACAGAGCTTTGTCTCAATTTGATTAACACTTCTCAAGTATCCTTGATCTGGTTATACTATACGGTTTAAACCAAGAATTGGTCCCTCGATCGACTCGATGGACTCTACTTACTCCCTTATTCGGTGGGCATATGCGCTGGCTCTTGGGAATTGTCTTCATGATGTATATGTGCCAGAGCTCGAACGGATCAAACAGAGATTTACAAAAGTCTTCGCGCTTGAGGGAAATAAACGTTTGCACCCAACGGCCTCGCTCCTGGCGGCTAACGTCTGCTTCGAACTTGATGCGTCCCGGTGGAAGTTGGGCCTTGACAATGAAGTCTCCGCTGATGTAGGATGTCTCATCGACCAGGACACTCGTCAGATGGTTTTCCAGCAAGTCACTCAAGGGCACATTGCCCCTGTCCTCCCTCTTATCGCAGGACTCCTGGAAGAAGTCCTCGTCGAGGAAGACATCGTAGGTGGCCGACTGCCCGTAAATCCAACTTTAAAAGGAATAAAAGATCTTGAAGAGAGCGGCTCACCTCGGCTCGCAGCGACAGCAGGGCTAACAGAAAGACTACGAGGCGCAGGCGCAACATTTTTGCCATCATGCGGCTGCTGCAACTGCTGCTGCCACTCATTTATAGCCCATTTAGAAGCCGGCGGCTAATTGGCCGGCAATTGAATTAGAATGCAACTGTGTTTATCGCACCGTCTATCGGCCTAATTGCCAAACGCGCCAGACCCATTAGCATTTAATTGCCACTGATTTCGATGGCGATTTTGATTTCGATGTCAATTTCAATTTCAATTTTAATTCCAATTCCAAATCCAATCCGAATCCGAATCGCACTCAACATTTTACGGTCGTCTCGCTTGGCACCCAAATAGATGCCCCGCGCTCGGCATGCCGGCGGCGTAGGCGCTAGCGAGGCCATCCTGTACGGAAGTTGGCCCGATGCGAATGCGAAATATATATGTTATACGTATCGAGACTATGTCACGCATATCTCGAGCAAGTCTATCGATCCGTTTGCACTCATCACGCGTCTGCCGTGTGCGCCTGTGGGACTTGACCTTGGCGGCCAGCGGCGTGAGTCGAGCCGCATTGTGGGCCATGGCCCATTGCAAACACTGTGCGCAGTGCTTTATTTTGGCCAAAAGCAAATAATCTGGGCCACACGCCCAGCCAGCCAGCCCGATAGGCATTACGGCAGCTCTCAATGGTGATAGCGCCGCAAGCGCGTGGCGCCGTCTGCTCTTTTCCTTCGAGCATAGTCATAGTCCATATTTTATTATATTTCATATTTGCTCTTCTCGTTTATTAGACGTTTACGACAAGCGCATCATTTATCTCGAAAGATCTTCTATCACACTCAAGTGACACAACAGCCAAATCTCAAATTGTTTACCCAACAATGGCTCATACCAATTGCCAGCTCTTGGAATGCCCGACCAACAACTTGCACTAGCCGCAGTCTTAGCTTTCCAGAAATTTGTTTAACTAAATCTTTTAATGTGCTTCAGTATCTTAGGACGATTATGCAGACAAGTTAGAGTTCTTTAATCGGAAGTGCCCGACTAGGATAAATACCCTATTCGATGCACGGTCTCTACTGCAATCACTATGAGCTCGCACTGCATATGGTCTTCAAGAATATATGTACATTTTACTGAAAGTAACGAGATCAGATCCACAACCCTACAGACGGACTTGGTTAGATCAACTCAGTTTGTTGCTCTGGTGAAAAATATATGTCCCTCATAGGCTCTCTCCATATCGCAACTAATTACAAAATATTCCATTGCCCCCAACTCACAAGTAACTTGTCACCCGACTCCTTCATCCTTTCTCATTTAAATAACACTTAATTAAATTATGTATATTTAATTTTGATATATTTAATAAATTTCCTCTTGTATTTTCATATAATATCGTGTAGCATTGACAACTAAACATTATTTGTGCATTATACAATTTTTCCGTACTTTCAATATGGTTATAGTGCGTACAATCAGAATGTTGTTCGTTTATGTATATATATAAATAAATATATATATATATATATATATATATATATATATATATATATATATATATATATATATATATATATATATATATATATATATATCGTATATTCAAGAAAAGCATTAAGAATGTGGATCTGATTCAAAAGAAAAAAGCTTAGCTGAATACTAGTTCAACTTTAGTGTGAAGAGCTTTTCCCATAGCCACCCAAATGGATAATGATCTAAAACATCCTAGAGGCAATACCGAATCCACCAATCCAAGAACTAACTACATTGAAAACATAATGGCATAATAGACTTTAAATGATTTCTAAAAGATTTCGAACAGAATGCATCGAGATGTTGGCAGATTAATCATAAGTACACAGATGGGATTGAGGAGTTAAGAGCAAATGATCTCTGGGTGGTAGCTAAATGGGGAGTGGCTATTCGAAGTGGAATAATGTATGCACGTATTAAACTATCTACATTTAGTCTATATTAGATCCTTTTTATTCTTCGCATTGCACAACTGACAAATACCTCTTCACAAGTTTTTATTACATTTGCTATCACGATCGTTGTGAAAAACCGAATTTTGGTAGAGATAAGAAATACGTTAACCAAATATACACATACCATATGTCGTATGTGTGTATGTACGTATGAATGTGCTCGCTTGTATACAAGTATCTATGTATGTGGCTAAAATAAATTCCAAATATCTACAGAATAACGCGCTTACGTACTAATCGATATTGCAAACTATACTTAAACAGTAATAAAAAAAAATGTAATAAAAATATATATCAGCCAAGCTTGCAATTTCCATTTCAAATGAGTTCTACAAAAACTTTTTTGTATTGCATACTTTTCTGACTGCCTAATTTGTATTTAGTTCATAAAAGTGACCAAAAGTATGCCATACAAAAAGACTGCAGAGCGACTGAGAAAATGGGAATTCGCAATCATGATTGACTCTCGTTTAAATGCTAGTGCAGGCAGATTAAGCTGGCAAATGAGCGAATGCTTGGCTGTTGAGCGTTCACTTGATGATAATCTCTGCGGGTGGCAATATGTTGTCGCCGTATAGGCAGTACCAAATGCTGGAATACCAAATGGTTCGATCGACCCACTCGCTGCCCGCCAGCACGTGTCCAATGTACGGAGCATCGCGGGATCTGCCAAGGAGAAAGAGATCAGTAAGCTATCAGAGCAATAGGCAATTGCACTATTTACCGCATAATTTGCGCTTGAGTGCGCTCCACAAACGTGATGGCCCAGCTCCAGGGGAAGTCACGCTTACGCTCGCACCCCAAATACGCTGTGGAGCTATGCAAAAAGATTTCACGGACAATGCTCGTCTTATCGTTCTTGTCCTTTTTGGAGACAACAATTTTGCCGTCGCGCAGCTCGCATTGCAACGGCTTGAAGGACTTGGTGCGGTAGTCAGCGAAGCGCAGCTCCTTACCAGGCGTCACCGTTGCCAGATTCTTGATAGCACGCTGCACCTCACGCAGCATCTCAATAGGCCGCACCACCAGATAGTTGTGCTTGCGATCCTCCTCCGGCCAGTAAGACCAGTTCAATATGACGTCGAACACCTTGGTGTCATGGTGCAGCGGCCGTTCCAGACTGTCGTTAAGTATAACCTCATACAGCGTCAGCTGATGCGTGGCTAGGCCCATCTTAGCCGAGTACTCGCGGCACAACTCATAGGCAGTCTTTGTCGGTGAAATTGTGGCATTAACCTGAGTCTTCTCCTGCAAGCAAAGAATTGGGCTTAATAAGGCTTTAGACAAATTTTGAAGTTATACAAAAGATTACCTCTGTGGTATTGTCCGGGTTGGGATTGAGACTTATCCAGATCTTGATGTCGCCCGATTGCTTTACAGCATCCTTAAGTGTCTCGGCCGCAGCATAGTATTTTTGTAGGCACATTAACATTGCTTGCTCCTTTTTCTAAAAGGTAAAAATATCGAAAGAGAAAGTAATTTAGAGCAAGACAGAAATATCTGTATGCATCCTAAACACAGTTGAGCAGTTAAGGAATAAACATACATAATCAGCATTTGAATGCTCTTTAGAGGCTAACGAGATTTACATTTGTATTATAATAATCATAAGTTCGCGTATTTACTAACAGCTAGATATTGTCTATTAGATATGCTTCTTAAGCATGTTTCGAGGAGTTGCAGAGCTCGAAACACAACGTTTTGTATGAGGGGTTCGACTCAGCACCCTCGTTATACAACTACCAGTTCAAAATTGTTGCTGCGTAATACAGATTGAATTATAGACTACTTTTTATACTAGTTTTAAAATGGTTTCAATAGTTTGGGTATGGGCAAGTTAAGCAGCAACGATTAGAGCTCTATTACTCTTTGCAATAGCGGTTTATGTCAGACGCTCATTACTATAACATTTAGTCACAAGTACGTGGGGTTAGGTAGGTTTGCAGTAAACAGTCAAATCAAGGAATAGTTGAGAACGACTAGAAGTGAGCATCATTGCTGCTTGGTTTATTACCATTTCGTCTGCGCCGCAGGGAAATAGATTCTTGTAAAGTACAATCAGATCGCTGAGCACATCGGCCTCCTTCTGGGAGTAGATAAGCTCGTCGCACTGTGGAAAAAGAGAAGAGCATATTAGGCGAGGGTATAATGGAGCGCATGTGTGGTAGTACCTTTTTGGCCAGCAGCGTTGGGCCCCATATCATGGTCAGATTCTGTACGCTCATCTTGTTCTTACTCTTCTGCGAGCTGATGAATACCAAATGGCCAACAATGCGCCGCAACGTCTCGTGCTCAATGGTGCTGAGGCGGCTGAGCAGCTCCTTGTAGATGGGTATCTTCTCGCTGGCCACAGCCAGCTCGGTGACAAAGACGAAGCTGTCCGTCAACTTGCCCAGCAGCCTTTCCGGCAGATCCCGCATGAAGCGCTTTAGCACGTTGGCCACGTCGTGTTCGTTGTACTCGTTGCGCGTGATCTCCACGTTGAAGGCGTCAGCACGAAAGGCGCTCATCAGCTTGTGCATGGAGTTCTCAGAGCCCGACTTGCGGTAAATGCCCTCCGACATGGAGCCATGGATGTACACGAAGTTGATGCACTTATCCACGATCACGGGCACGTCGTAACGCGTCAGCTGCTGATCGCCCAGCGAAAAGCCGTTATTGTGCGCCACCTCCCGGATGATGTGTCGCCAGATCTTTGTCTCGCGTGCCGAGCTCATTATCATGTAAACAGCATACGGCGGACAGTCGATCATGAGGATGGGCCCGCTCTCCACGTGCAGATTGTCAATGGACTCGTCGTTCTCTTTCAGAACTGTAAACGAAAAGAGCAAGAGGTGAATATCGAATTAAAGTGAGACGGCGAGCAGCCCTGTCGTTTTAATTGATGCTCATTTTGTGTTGTATAAATATTCTCTCTCGGCAGCGACAGTCGAGTTGATAAGGCAAGGCACGTCTCTTTGAGTCTCATTTTATGTATCTATTATCTCGGCAAACTTTATATAATGTATGACAAATCAATCATATTTTCTTTTGTTTTGTTTTTTTCTTTTCAGTATTATCGAACCACGCAGACCATTTATAACTTAGCAAGCCTTAACACAATCTTATCAACATCGAAATGCCATTAGCTGCTTATCCATTCAACAATATTCCACGACTGTTCGCAGCAGAAGCTACTCCAAAGTGTAATTCTAGCAGCAGCTTTGGTGGCTTACAACATTTTTGAGCCTTTATAAGGCCATAGCTTCTACTCATCTTCATGGGTCACATTTGTGATATCATTCCTAAACTGACTAGACTTCACTCCTATCTAGTCAAGTGAAGTTAGCTTTCAAGTATTTCCATCGGCTCACCTATGCAGCGTGCCTTTCTCAGGTCCATTTTCTCCACATTCCCATTGGACTCGCTGACAAAGATGAGACGACGCTGGCTCTTGCGCAGCACCAGCCAAGTGCCGCTCCACTCGGAGGTGATGGAATTCTGCAAAATCAGAGAATTAGAATTGAATGGGATCAGAAATGGAATTGGGCTCACCTTTAAGTAGCACCAGCCGGCGCGATAGTAGTGGCAGGTGTATTTCACGGGCACGATGTTCGTGAGGCTCTCGAGTATCTTCTGCATCCAGACTCCGCGCTCGGACTCCTTGCCAACGCCATAGAGATGGGCGACACGCAGCTGCTTCACGTTGCCGCAGGCATTGCTTGTCATCAGGAGATTGGGATTGGAGGACATGCCTTCGGCACCACTGGCTCCGTTCTTTGGCTGCGATGTGGTCAGCTCAAAGCAATAGAAGTGCGTCGCGCTGTCGGTGACGCGACTATTGCTGACGCACTGTATCGTCGTGATGGTGTCCAGTGGAATCAGCTCCTTGGGCGTCTTCATCTCCTGGTCGAGGTACGTCTGGAACTGTCGATCCCGCAATATGGCCTTGCGGTTCTGCATCTCCTTCAGTATGTCCTCGACGACGCCCGACGGGAAGCGCACCAAGGGCCCCTCATAGCGCACCAGCAGCGGCGACAGGCTCGGCCTGGGCACCATCTGCAGCGCCACCTTCACGTCCGACTGCCGCTGTGCGGCGCCCTTGAAGCTCGCCCGCCTCTTCATGGCATCCACGCGCAGCTTAACGTTGGAAAAGGCATTCATCGTCTGCCGGAAGCGTGAGCCGAATGTGTTCCTCGACTCCGAGCTACTAGCCCCCGTGGCCGAGCTGGACACAGGCTGGCCGTCGCCCCCAATGGCCTCCAGGTAGGTGGGCGGACTATCGCCCTCGATATGCGCCTGCGCCTTGTCGCCCACAAACCAATTGGTGCGATTGCGGGACGGCGCTGCCAGATCAACAGTTTGATTTGTGGTCGGCTTCTCCTCCAGGCGACCGAGGAAGGGCTGAGCACACATCTCAGTGATGTCCAGCGAGTCCCCATCGTCGAGCATATTCTCCATGCTGTCGCTCAGCAGCTGCGCATTCTGATGCACGATCTGCGGCTGATTGCGTGCGGCAGTGGCTACAGCGGCGGCTGATGTTGTGGCCACTGGACTGTCATTCGGTGCTGGGGCTTCGTTGCGACCGTCTTCCTCGGAGGTGCACATGCTCACGTCGTCCTGTTCGCGCTTGATGGTGCCGTAGGTGTCCTCCTCGAGCAGATGCTCGAGCAGCAGCAGCTCGTTGCTCTTGTTGGAGCGGGCGAGGGTCGAGCACTTGCCCATCAGCGGATCAAACTCCTCGATGAGCTCGGGGGGCGGCGGCGGTGGCGACGACCAGCCCCCAACGGCGCCATCGTTGCTGTCCAGCTCCCCATCCTCGCTGATGCAGGCCAGCTCCACTTGGGGCGTCAACAGCTTGCTGCGGCTGCTGCTGCTTGGGCCCATTTCGAAGATCTTTCCGTAAGTGGCCTCCTGGTTGGCGTATAGAGGCTCTGGCGAGGAGCAGGACTCGCACTCTGGATCCGGCTCAGGCTCTGGCTCTGGCTCCGGCTCGGCATCGTTTGCGTCGCCGTAAAAGTGCCAGGAATCGCTGCGCTCGGGCTTCGGCGCACGAGCCTCCTCAGCGGCGATGTTGGCCGAAATGAGGAGCGATTCCTCGCGCTCGGCAACAACTGCCACCCGATTGAGCTCCTGGAGCTCCGCCGAGTCCACGTTGGGTCGCCGCAGCTGGATGTTCTCGTAGTTCTTGCGGCGTTTATGGCGCGCCGGCGGCTGCACTGCATCCACTTGTTGCGAGAGACGCGGTGGCGGATAGCTCGGCATGGGCAGCTCCTCGCCCGTCGAGTCGCCGCTGCTAGACTGCCGCTGCGGCTGAGGATTGCGCAGCTGCACCAGCTGTGCGGCTTCCTGCGCTAGATTCTTGGCCAAAGGCAGATGTGGCGCCGGCCGAGCGCGCAGCGCCTCATCGTAGCTGGGCGGCTTGGACTTAATTTTGGGTTTCGGCTTCGATTGGGGCACCTCGTACTCCTGCTCCTGGGGAAACGCTTGCTTCTCATATCGGACGCCACTGCCGCTGAGATCCGTGTGGCCGCCGCCGACTGCATTGCGATGCAGCGGACTGCTGAACTGTATAGTGTTGAAGACGTCCGTGTTGGGCATGGTGCGACGCCGGTCTAGCTCCATCTGCTGCTCCAACTCGGATAGTCCGGCAGCCGCTTCCGTTGTCTTGTCCCGCCTGCCCAACGAGAAGTTGGACCCAAAACGTTTGCCGGCGTGCTTGAGACGACTGCTGGCGTCTGCGCTCAGGCTGGTGATGGCCTCCGTGGAGCTCTTCAGATTCTTGTCCAGACGCTTCTTGGCGCCCTTTGCCTTGAAGGCCACTCGCTCGCCAATCGCCTCGCCGAGCAGCTTTGAGGTGTTGCCCAGCGAACGTAGCAAGTTTCTGCGATAAATTCAGATTAATTCGGTCCGTTATTCAGTTGAATCGATCAGAGTTGCCCAGAGTCCATTTGGGGTTAGTAGAAAGATAACTACACAAATCAGTTAGTCCCGCATACGATATCTAAACCTCTCTGTGTCAACAGAGACCGAACAGTCGCGCCCAACTGCTCAGCTCCAACTGAAGTGCAGCGCCAGCAGCCCACACAGAAGCCCAACTAAGCGAAACGAGAAACGGAACTAAATCGAATGAAGTCCACATATCTTTTGTCATTGATCTTGAAATGGCAACCGGCGGTCGACTATTTTTGGATGCGCCCGACAGGAGTGTGATTAATGCGTCGGCGGAAGTTGGAGTTAAAAAAGTCACAGGGGACTCTATAAATAGAGCGTACAATAGAGCACCAAGCCAGCCAGCACTAAGGGAGATCAGCTGCAGATGCTTGCCTACGTTCACAAAGATACTTGAGTGTTGAGCATGCCAGATTTGGGCAATTGGAGCTGTAACGCCTGAAGCAGCTCCAGCTGTCGCCTGTCGCTAGATGTTCTCTCCGCAACTGACTAAGGAGTATCGCGTAGCGGATAACAAAAATTATTAGTTGAACTGATATTAACCAATCAAATAAACAATATCTTATAGGAATAACAAGAATCAGTCATAAGATGAACGTATTCGGGGGTAGTTGATAAACTTCGTGTCAAAGTGCATGTTAATTCTAATCTAAATGTTTCAATACTTTGTTAAGCGAATTTACAATGTTTACAGGTTTTAGGTTTTAAGTTTTAGGTGATCCAACATATCTACAAATAGTTATCTTGTATTATATTCAGATCTGCTAACATTCAGTGGATGTCATTAATTTACAGTGCTTTCCTTGTTCGATATCAACTATCAACTACCCAAGTCTAACTGTACACAAATTGTGATGAAGTCCATAACCAAGGGAATCAGTTTTGTTTTGTTTTGTTTGGGGATTCGTGGTGCATTTGAATGATTCGGTTAGCGTTTCTACGGGGTTACGTACCAGACCCGATCCATTTTAAGTTAGTTGCCAAACAAAGTTTAAAAATTCATAAATTCGTTACAGGGTGGGTGCGAGTCAAGTAAAAACAATTTGGGAATACCATTAGCTAGATTAAAGGATGAAGGAGGCACCAAAGAGAGAGAGAGAGAGCGAGAGTCGTAAGAGAAGAGTTAAAAGAACAAATGGAAAATTGTAGTTAAAATTTTACTTGTCATCGTCACAGCTGGCGGATAGATCCGACTGATCGGACGAGGCGGCGCGTTCTGCCTCCGCCTCCGCCTCCGCCTCAGTTTCTGTTTCCGTGTTCGTTTCGTAATCGCCCTCGAGATCACGCCCATGATCTCGCTTTTGATCTTCAGCCACTTGCTCTTGGCCCTCGTCTACGTACCCGGGTGACGGCGACTTGAACTTGTTGCTCTGCGAGCTCTCGCTGCAGTTCAGCGACCCACTGGATGTGTAGCGTGAGTCGTTCTCCGGCTGGCCGTTCGCGCCGCTGACGCTCGTCGTCGAGAACTCGCTGGAGATGGAGCAGCGGTCGGGCCTTCGTCGATCCAGCTCAATGTTGAGCGGCTTTGAGGGCACCTGTGGGGCTGCGCGCATCACCAAGGGCACTGCTACTGCCGGCTGCTCCTGTTCCGCTTCCTCCGCCTCCGGCAACAGTTCAGCCCGTGCTCGCTGCCTGGGTGCCGGCCTGGGCGTGGCATATAACGGTTCCGCGGGCACATTCTCATTGGCATCTGGCCCGTAGATCGGCTGCTCCACATTCTGCTCCTGCAATATTAGCTTGCTCTCCCCGCTGGCCGGCAGCTTCTTCTCCGCGCAGCCACCATGCAGATTCTCTGCATTAATGTTTAGCTTCTTCCTAAGGCTACTGCTGTTGATGTTGTTGCAATTGTTGTTGTTGTTGAGATTGCCGTTCGCTGAGCTGTGGCTAATCGTATTGCTGGCATTGCTGGCATTGCTGGCCACATTGATCTCGATATTCTCGTAGTTGGCGGCGCGTATCTCCGGGTAGAGGCGACGCGGCGCCGGCACTGGACGCGTCTGCGTGCCCGCCTTTTCCATGGCCAAGGACTAAAAGCAAAGCAAAGAGCGAAAAGGGTCTCGCATAAGCATAAAATTTTAAATATATACAACAGACGAGCTTAAGCAAAGAACATATACATATTTATATAGTATTTCATATAGGGTAAGATTCAACCGATGCATTGGGACGAGGGTTTCAGACTTGCTAACTACAGCATCAGTAAATCAAACAAAAAGGGTTAACTCATACAGCGTATGATATGCAGGGATATATATTTCAAATTAAAAGTTCCTAGTTTTTGCTCGCATACCGACAACTAGAAACTCAGACGGACGGACGGACATGACTAAATCAACTCAGCTCTTTTTGCTGATAAAAGATATACATACATATATACTTTACAGGGCCCGGCACGTCTCCTTCTGCCTGTTAGATACATTATCACGTAGCCAATGGGTATATATAGCTGGCTCAGTATCAACAAGTAAGAAAACTCTAGTCGAGACTAGGGTATACCTTGAACCCTGCGAAGAACCCCTATTCCAAGCATTCTTCGTTTCTTTTATATACACATGCATATGTTAGTTCATTACAAGCAAAACATACACACACACGCACAGGCGCTCGCACACACCAGCGCAAGTCGGTGCGTCAGCTGTTCTTGGGCTTCTTTTTGTATGGCAATGCTAAGGGAAATTAAATGTTTAATAGCTTTTTCTAGACGAACGATTTTGATCACACTTGTTGGGCGTGATCATGTCATCTATATGTGTGTATGTGCCAAAGCATAAGTCTCTAGTATTTGATATACGGGACTTACAAATTTGAGGCGAAGGGGGCGTGGCACCCAAAGTAACAAAAACCGAAATTGCGTAAGGCCCAAATAGCACTAAATGCAAAATTTGAAGACTTTAGCTATAAAGATGAAATAAATCGAATTTTAGAACTAAATGAAAATATCGGTTTTTAATCGATAACATTAAAACGATGATAGTTATCGATTATTTGAAACAAACTCGATCTTTTCATTCTATACAGGAACCAACACACAAATTTCAAGTCTCTAGCTCTTATAGATTCTGAGATCGACGCGTTCATACATACGGACAGACGGACATGGCTATATCAAGTCGACTTGTCTTCCTGATCAAGAATATATATACTTTATGGGGTCTAGCACGCCTCCTTCTGCCTGCTACATACATTTCAACAAAAACATTATCCCCTGATTTCCCATTTTCCATGGGTTCAGGGTATGAAAACTATACAAACTTGCTCAACTCTGCAATGTTTGAGCTTAGTTCATTATTTTGTATCTATCTGTAAAAACTCAACATATGAAATGAGTCATTCAATCTATCATAAATGTATATATGTATTTGTGTACAGCAAAATGATCTATATATGCATGTACATGTATATATATAAATATATATTTGTATGTCTACAATTTTATGAAAGTTGATAAAGTATATTACACTGGTCTTATCTTTATTTACTACACGATAGTTATAGTGGCGATTGCTATAGTGATGCCATCGGACGGTGCGACTTAATACTTATCGTACTGCCCCCGTAGATATAGATTAGTCAATTTTGTTCTACCTAAAACATTAAACTTGATTTCAAATATCAACGTCAGTAAAATTCTGATACATATATTTTAAGGAATTGCCTAGATAATTACCATAGTTGATAAGGGTTTAAAGCTCATTCACATTTATATACATACATACATAGCTTGAATTGCATTATGCTTCAAGTATATACCAATACATATTAATGTATTTACATCTAAAACTATGAAAAGTATTTGATATTTGTATGTATTTTTATATACGTTTAATAATATGTTATAGGAAATACACACATAAAAATATATATAATAATTAATAAATTTACTTGTCAATAATATAAATAATAGTTTTTAGTAGACATATAATAATAATAGTATAAATATATAATAATTATATAAAAATATTATTATATATACTTTGTCAGTAAATAATTATTATTATAAAGAAAGGAAATTTTTTGGGAGAAATTGAAAACTTGCAGATGGCCAGGGAAACGTTGGTTGGTATCCGTTTAGGCTTTGGTAAACCCTATTCAGTTATCTCAAATAAAGTCAATTTTTATGGCTTTTGAATTTCGGGTTTTGCCTATGCTAAATCTGGCCATCTTAGGACATATGGGGCTGAGGATTCACTCGGCAGGGAGTTAGGGCTTGTCTCACCTGGCTGCTTTTTGTCCTGGCCAGCCTACCTGCTGCATATAAAAGTGGGTTCTAACTTGTGGCAGGAGCGCATTCGATGCAATCAAGTCAGTGCAGTAGCATGCAACATATTGCCAGCCAGTGCAACTTGTGGACCTTGCTGAGCTGCCTTCTATTCCAGTTTCTCTGTTGGGCTGCAACGACAACGACGATCACGACGAAGACGCAGACACTCGAGACCAAAGAGCAGATGCATCGCCCACGCGCCACCCCATGCCAGACGAAGAAGACGACGACGACGGCGGCCTATGACAAAGTGGAGCTGCTGCATCGACTGCTCGTGCAACAGCAACTGCAGCAGCTGGAGCAGCGGCGTCTGCTCAGGCTAGCGCTGGCGCGGCGGCGACTCGAGCTCGAGTTGAGCAATTAGACGCACTCTGCTCTGCGCACGCAGTTTATCTCTTAAGTAGTTTAAGTTTTGCATATTTAAGTGGAAATTATCATGCTAAGAAATCTGACAAAGTGACCAATAAAGCTGCAAACAACAAACTAAATACGCTAAATATCAGCTGGATGCCAGAGAATGAATGCGCACTTTATCGAACATTGCACAGACATCGTTGCTATATATAGAATATATATATATTTATATATATATATGTATATATGTAAACATATGCCAGAGCAAATTGAAAATACCTTCAGTCGGAGTCTCTAATTACAGGAACACACGAAGCTTGGAGACAAGGAAAATCAGCGGACAGAATCTAAATCCAGATCAAATTGAATATGCATCCGAAGACGAGCTTCAAACTAGAGATCAGTCTCATACAAAATACTCATATATACATATATATGTATATGTATATGTATATATATATATATATATATATATATATATATATATATATATATATATATATATATTCTTAGTCAGCATCTGAGTCAGTTCGATGGTCTATAAATACATCATGTCTAGATCAATCAATCAGAATGTTGTTTTAGCTGAGAAAATATTTCTTGAACTGATTTATGAATCAGTTATTGGAGCTGAGGCAGAAGTAATCATCATATTGGAATACTCTATAGCGTTTTTCCAAATTGATCATTTTTGATCCGCTGCCAGTTCCCAGAATTTCCACCTATGTCTATGCGGAAGTCAGCTCTTAGAGGGCATCATTTAGTTCACTATGCCAATGGAATTGCCAAGTCAATAAAGACATATAAAAACCGAAACGAAAGAAAACCAACATTCGACAAAAATGAGAGACACGTGTTTCCCGCCCATCTACCTCTCCCCCAGCCAGTACAACATGGGCCAATTTGAAGCACAACAATCGCCGTCGATAGGCGATAGACATCATTAATTGTCCATTTAGCTTTCACTTTCCTCTTTGATCTCCCTCCCCCCTCGCAGAGCGACTCTCTCTCCCTCTTTCCCTCTTTTTCTCTGTTTCTTTGTGCAAAAAAGAAGAGTCTTTAATGACACTTTAACTTGGCCAATTCACAAAGAAAGTCAATGCGAATGGTCATTAAGATGCACATTTGTGTACATAAAATATATTTATAGAAAATATATGTATATATATCAAATACAAAGCAGTGCAGATGTAGTATACAACTGCAGCTGCAATGCATTTCGCATTTTAGTTTATGTTTCATTCTTAAGTACAATGCAAAAAGTAATCAGAATTTGAGTAACAGTTACATTCAGTAACAGTAACAGCGTTACAGTGCTTCGTTAACATCACGACGTTTACATTTTAGGCATTACAGTGCTCAGTTAACAGTTCAATAGGAATCGAGCTGGTATGGAACAGATTGTAGTTGCAGTCTCCACTTTTATAGGGATCATTCACTTTGTCCACCCAGCCAAAGGTCATATAGATTAGAGAGCTGAATATAATTGGAGGAGATTAGAGTTGATCAACACCTTTGCAGTGCCAGGGACTGCGCAATCAAGCGCTTAATGGATGGTATTTAATTTCTGGATATCTCCAGCTCTCTAAGCAGTTCTCTGAACTGTCAACCAGTCGCCGCACAGTCAAACGGGAAGACAGCTGGAGTTCATGCTGGGGTTGTTTAAGTGGCCAGCACTTCAAATGGAAGTTGCTCTGGGCATCTGGTTCAATGATTTTGTTTACATTGTTTAATAAACTTGTTGTTGCTCTGTGCAACAAGTTGAATAAATGGATGCATGAACCATGCACATGGCCGTCCATCTGAGTGGAAGGGCGTCAGTGAAAGCGGGGGCAACAGATTGACAACGTTTGACATCTCCAGAACATGAAGCAATTCATATGAATGAGTACTCATCTCTAGCAGTCTACCCGACAGTTCCGCCCTCGATCGAATAAAGTTCTTCTGATGATTAATCGGAATACTGCTTTGGGCAATTGTTTCAGTACCCAATGAATCAATGGGTCTGCAAATGTATATAAGCAAATATATATATATATATATATATATATATATATATATACTATATATATATATATATATATATATATATATATATATATATATATATATATATATATATATATATATATATATATATATATATATATATATATATATAGCATATATAGCATATAGACTGCGTATCGCATGGAGCTATGATGTTACATTTATAGTTCTGCGATAACAACGACAGCAACAGCAGAAGCGACAACGAGAACGACAACGATATTGCGACAATTATAAATCACAAATAAGGCATGAATGGGCAGCTCGTTAAATTCATTAACCATTCCCAAGTTGGTCTCCCCAGACAATTGTGATATATCATTATTAGTGTGCACTCACCAAGCAATTGGTCGCTCTCTCTCGGACAGCTCATTTGGCATTCTGCAACTCTGACGAATGCCACATATCAAATTCCTTGCATATGTGACGAAAGGTAATATTCAGCACAAGGCGGGATACATGAGAGACTCATACTTAAGTGGTTCAAGTTCACATGACGCTCGTTTCAGTTCAAATACAAATATATACACGGTGCACACAATATACATATATACATATGTATATATAATGTT
Organism: Drosophila mercatorum; assembly: GCA_961210405.1. Taxonomy (NCBI): domain Eukaryota; kingdom Metazoa; phylum Arthropoda; class Insecta; order Diptera; family Drosophilidae; genus Drosophila; species Drosophila mercatorum. The sequence continues at coordinate 781,336 of CAUIUS010000015.1, read as the reverse complement.
GTATATCCAGCCCAGAGCTATATATGTATATACCAGAGCTGTGAGCAAATGACTAAAGACAACAGAACGAGTGTAGCTACAAAAATGTTTTCTTATCTTGCAATTATCGCATGTCTGATAGAAAGTGGTTTTAGTTGAAGATTTCTAAGGCATATTATAAGAGAATGTTGGGATAGTTATATCGGTATTGCTGAAAGGAGTTCTAGAATAACTCCAAGAGTTAGTTTTTGCTATAAACTCATACAGACTGGGGAGATTCGAGGGCATTCATCAAGGAACGAATAACACACAACGTACGTTTATATGTAATAAATTATAATCTTTTTTATCGATATAGATTATGGAGACTCTTTAAATATGGGTTGGGAGTGGAAACATAATGTTATATCATTTATCAGTATGATAGATGACTACATATATGATAATATATGCTACAATATCATTATATCCTGATAAATATCCCAGATCGAACTAAAATTATATATACCCCTTAGATTATTGATATATTATTGAAGTAAATTCGTAACATATACTCTATGTATGTATCTATATAATCCATTCACAATTTAAAAAAAAAAGAGAAGATTTTTCAACATCTTCCGTCTAGCAGCTCCGCCCATCCGACTGTTTGTCTCTGTAATCTATAGGTTTGTTCTTTTAGTCCCATGTTTACGCTTCTTAAATATTGGACTAAGATTGGTTTGCCTAGCGAAAATATATATTTGCCACAGACTCGACCCAAAATGCCTGCAGATGAGAGTCTTTATATCTATATCTATATATATCCAGATAATGATTTATATATCTATATGTCAATATATGTAGGTCTGTATATCTATCTACATCATCATTATATTTTTCCTACAACTTTCTTTTGAAAATCTGGCAAGATAAGTCTTCATACTCACCTAATGCGTCACAGTTGATATAATTGGACATAACATTTCTCTTTTGTCTTCTCTATATTATTTATGGCATTTACCCAGTGCCCCCTAGTCGGCTGACAGATTGTCAATGTGTAGCTTTAAGCTCAGCCGATAAGTTCTACTGCGACACAATCAGAGCTTTGCTATCAGCGCGACATTCGCTGAGCCAGGCGCCCAGAAGGGATGCCAACTGAACTCGCCGACTGCTTTGACTTATCAGCTGTTTAGCATATTATAAACAAGTGCAAACAATACATATAGGAACAGTGAGCGAAACTGGCTGAGAAATTTCAATTATTTACACAAATGGGCAAGTGTCAGCGAAAAACTCATTATACAAAGCTCGTTTGCAGCTGGAAAGGTATTATTGAGGAATGAAAGATCAAATTTGAGATTAGAAATGAAGTCAAATCCCTAGATCTAAGTTCAGTGCGAACTATTGGCTCAGTGTAAGTTATAATAGTAAAAGATATATAAAAATATAAATAATTTCATTTTATGTATCACCAAGTCGAATCATCATATATAAATACATGCCTATATATATTGTTACACTATTCAACTCTTTCTACGGCTTTACTGTTCAATTGTTATATTGCTGTTACTCTAATACTGTTATAATGCTATTCTGTTATTGTAATACTGTTATAATGTTACTAGATTGTACTGCAGTACTGTTATACTGTTATACTGTTATACTGTTATACTGTTATACTATATCAAAACCTTGTTGATATTGGAAGTATATCTCTACGGAAAGTCCTGTAACTAGTTTTCGCAATTCATTTTTCAATTGAAGCTGTCATTCAATAATTTGCATTTAATTGAGACATAGAGAACAATGCGTACATATGTACATATATCTGTGTATACTGCGAATGCCCCTTAGTCATATTCTGGCGAAATTCGCAGTTTCATATAAAAACTTTATTATTATATTTACGTGATTATTATTATGGGAACTAATTGAGCATGGTTCCGCCTGTTCCGAAACGTTCACTAAACGAGAACAGTTTCGAACAGTTTTGCGCTCTGGAGCTTAGTTCGCTTAGACTGGATTTGAGTAGACGCTTGCTCTGAGGACGGGATATTTACACTCTGAGTGGGGTAGCGGAGAATGAATCACTTGCCCTTCCATTTGATTGCTCTTCTTGCCGATGTTTGTTGTTGCTGGGTGTTGTTGTTGTTGTTATCGTCGCATAGTACTATCGCCGTTGCCCATTGTGAATCATTCGCATGGCTTGTAATTATGTAGATACATGTGCATATGTATGTGTGTATGTATGTAAAGGCGAGCATACATAAATGAATAAACATTCGTACTAGTCACTTCTGGGTATTTATACCATTCGTGTTTATCGGCCGGCATGTCCGGCTAAGAATAAAAACGCTGATGCCGCAGGAGCTCAAGTTGCATTCCAAGCAACTGGATATGGGATGCGAATGCGAGCGTGATTCAAAATATATGGCATGGATAGGGTGAGTGAGAGTCTGCTGTACCAGCAAGTACTACATACATACATATGTATGTACATACATCAGGCCAAAATGTCCATTAGGAAACAAAAACAAGAAGTGTCATTATGAGTATTAAATCATATCAATCAAGCTTTGGATACGCTGTAATTCGAATTTAGTAATATAACAGATTATACTATTATACTGTTCGACTGTTATACTATCATACTTTTGTACTGTTATACTATCATGCTGTTATACTTTTCTACTGACTATTAAAATGACTATTAAAATGTCATACTGTTATACTAATATACTGTTATATTGTGGTACTGTTATACTAATACCTATACTGTTATATTGTGGTACTGTTATAATGTTATGCTAATACCTATACTGTTACATTGTTACCAATATACTATTAAAATGTTGTACTGTTATACTGTAATATTCTATATGCATTAGTCTAACCTTTCCAGCTTAACATCGACGCTAAACTCTTCAAATGATTCGTTTAGTGCTTGATGCACAATAAAACTGATCTATGAATAGCATTTATTGTGAAATTTTACACCAATAGCTGATAACAAAATTACTATTATATTAGTATAAATAAGCTATTACAAAGCAAAAATACTAAACAAATATTATTATTATAGATGCCTTAGATTGTCTCAACAAATAACTATTTCTACATTAACCCTTCGCTAGGCCATTTAGTTAAAGTGGTTTTTTAGCGCTTGCAATCGATACGTTCGTGCGTTATTCGATACATACTCGCTGCTATCGATTCTATCTATGCAGCCAACTGACCCAACAACATTTTTGTCGTAGATCTAACGATTTCAATTTGATTTGTACACGCGCCTGCGCACACAACATTTGAATGCACTCCACAGAGGGAGTGATCAACAGAGCCAAAGTGAGTATCCGAGTGGGAGAGCGAGACAGAGAGAGAAACAGAAAGAGAGAGAGAGAGAGAGAGAGAGAGAGAGAGAGAGGGAGGTAGAGGGAGAGTAAAAGATCAAGGGGCGCATGCGTTGCTTGATTAGCTGACAAAGAATAACAAAGCTGATATGCAACTACATAGACAGTTAAACATGCATACACACATATCTATATATGTATGTACATATGTATGTATGTATCCATGTGTGTGTGTGTGTATGTGTCTGCTTCAATACGCTGTTCATTTGAAGGCAACGTGTCGCGCGAATGCTGACCCATCTGGTTTTTGGGCTTGTCAGCCATACAGGCCAATGCAGTTGTTGTTGTTGTTGTTGTTGTTGTTGTCTTTGTCTGCAATTGTGTGGCTGTCTGGATGTGCTTTGTTTGCACAAGTTAAAAAATTGAGAGAGTCGAACGAAATGACAACTTGTTCAATGTGTTTTCTATATGTACATATATATGTATATGTATATAAAATACCCTGTAAATGCAGCTCGATTTGATTTGCAGCAATCTCAAAGAGACACAAAGGAATGTCACTGATGGAAATGTACAGTGGCCACAGACGTACGAAACTACATATAAATAAATATGCATGGCAAATATGTACACATATATGTATGTATGTCTATATATATATACGGCAAAACTTTCTTCTTTATTTGCTTTAATAATTGTGCATTTCATTCCATTCATAGATTTCTGACCTCCATAATCAATCATAATATCTGCTTATAGTAATTCTTCATATATGTATATTGGGTACCGTTATGATTAACAATATCAATAAACGATTATCAAAGTGCGAGCTCAACTCTTGATGGCACTTGCCAAAGGGCAAAACAAGTTGAAACAGCAACAAAATTTATATATCTGTGTACATATATGTATATCTATGTACATATATATTTATATATGTATCTATATATGTTTCTGTCTACCACATAGAATGTGTGTCAGCCGTCAACAGCAGCATCCGAGTTAATATGTTTATAATTGTTTAAATTGCCAAACAATTAAAAGCGCTAAAAAAACCGCGTACTCAACTACAACACCAACAGCAACAACAGCAACAACAACAACAACAACAACAACAACAACAACAAAACGAGAACAGACAGCAGAATGCGAATTTTGCCCCATGGCCAGAGGGGCGCCTGTTCTGTTCCATTTCTGCAGCAACAGGTGGACACTGTGCCGGAGTCGCTGTCGTAGGAGTGACAGAGAAAGGGCGAGCGATTACGGATGACACCGTTTAAAGTTTAACATTTTGGCCCGCAGCACACACTCTCCCTCTCTCACGCACTCTCTGCGTCTATGTCTCACTGTTATTATCTCTCTATGCGTGTGTGTGTGTGTTTCCCTTTGCAGAATTGGACCGATAAGCAGTTATTGGACACAAAAACAACAATTTGTGCTAAAATGATAATGTTACAATAACAGGCGTGTGCGTGTGAATGTGTGTGTGTATGTGTGGGAGTGTGAGTGTGAGTGCAGCAACTGCGTGTGAAGCGTAAATCGAAACTGGCTGTGAGAGCGCCGAGCGCCAGACGATTGCTGGCTGGAATGCGCTTCGCCCAGCGTTTTCGGGTGTTAAGCAACTGTTAAAAATTAGATAATGTATTACCACCAGACACACACACACAAGTAACAGCAAATCCGCACACACACACACACACAAACACACACACACTTATGCAGTTCGAGAGACGTGCATTGTTTGTCAAAGATGCAGGCGCCCGCCTAAAGGTTAACAGACAGACAGATAGAGAGAGAGAGAGCGCGCGAGAGAACAAAAGAGAGACGCAGCTGTAAGGCTTGCTGGCTCTTTTTCTGGTTTTTGTTTTGTTATTGTCTTCGATACGCATTCAGATGTTTTTTTCTTATTATTTATTATTATTATTGTATACACACACAACACATGAGTGTGTGTGTGTGCATATGAACAGTTTATGCAAATGAACGCAAAGAAAATATTATAAAAGAAAATAAAAACAAACTTTTACCTTTCGCTTTTGTCGCTGGCTTCCAGCTGTAAATTTCTATGCAATTATGCGAAATTTGTGTCGTCGCTGTTGTTGGCCCACATTTAACATGAAATTGTTCAACCTGTGCGCGACACTCACACAGACGCACACACGCACACACGGCTACACACACATTAACAAAAATGACGAACTGCACTCATTGGCCACATTCGCGACGACGGCCTACGCGCAACTGCAACTGCAACTGCAACTGCGACTGCGACTGCGACGCGAGCACATTTGAGGCACAAGCATAGGGATCCGGGAACGTGAATGGGATCTGGATCGGGCTCGGGATCGGGTCCGGCCGGGCCGGGCGGGTGGTTAACTGCAACTGCTCTTATCGTTTCGCTTGGGTCGGACACATACACTTTATTTATTTATGATTGGCGCTCGTTCTCTTGTTGCTCCTCGTTTATTTTTATTTTAGTACGGGAACGAGTCGGGCCGAGTGGAATGATTCATTTCCATGCTCCATGAATACACTATCACGACCAGCAGCAGCAGCAGCAGCAGCTCGGTCGCCGCTCCCGTTCCGCCGTCTCTCTCTCTCTTTCGGTGTCTCGCTCTCGCTCTGTTCCTCTGGCTTGCCAAATGAGTCGCGAACCGAGTGGAATTTGGATTGGAATCGGGATTAGGCGTATTTGCCGCTGCACTGCTTAGCACACAGTTCAAAACAAAATAAAATAACGAAAAAAAAAAATAAAGTTAAGTTAAAAAAAACCAATATACTATATCACTACGTGAAATAGTATAACAATAATAATAATAATAGGCACGGCACGCACGTACGTAGCTCTACGCTTCACACTTGACACAGTCTCTCGCACTGAACGAGCAGAAACGAATTTATCGGTCAGTCGGAAATCACGGCAAGAGCACAACAGAAAACCACTTGTTGGCTGCCCATTATACATTTGACGTACCGTTCCGTTGTTGTTGTTGCTGCGCTTGTTGTTGCGTTTTTGCTCTTTAATGCTAAAATAGTATTTAGATAGCGCACTATGTTAAGTTGGCTCGCTGTTGCTGCTCAAATGATCTGCTGACATTATGTTATACTCAAAGCGCACTGCTAGCTCGCTGTTACTGCTAAGCAGATCCACTAACCATATAACACATAGATATAACACGCAGAGCACTAAAATTCAGCGAACTCCCACAATGACGAGACAGCCCCAGGCAAATTCTCCGAATTCGCTTTACTTTTTGCTGCGAGCAGCGGGTACTCTGTGACAAGAAAATCAGTGCTCTGCGAGCGCTCGTTCGGTAATGGTCCATTTGTATATAAAGCCCATCTATGCAACCATGTATGCTTATTTTCTGATCTCTTCTCTCTCATATATTTTTATTATCTGCTCTCTTCTCTCTTCAATATATATATATGTAAGAACTCACCAGCAGCAGCACACCAAAATTGAAATTTGCTCGCTGAGGCTTCATTTTTCCTCTCTCGACAGTAGAGTATACCAAACTTTTGAAAGTGTTTGTCATACCCATGCAAAATGTTGACATTTTTATTATTATTTATAAAAAGGGTATGGAAGTGTGAGGCTCATACGAAGAATATGTTTTCGCGACGAGCATGCACACACACTATCAGTACTTACCGTTACAGCAGCTCACATGTATGAGCATTTGTGTTAAATTGTAGAATCCAACATTTGAAGTAGTTGGGACCCGTGGACTGCACACACACACATTTGAACATGTGTGCGTCTGATCAGAATTGTCGAATATCTTGCGATTCAGTAGCTTGTTAATTTTGTGTGGTTTGAATTGTAGAGTGACTGTCAAATGAGCATTTATGACCTACGCTAATCATTTTGGTAATAAAGGGTACAGTTCGGTGCATTATGGCGCCTGAGAATAGATATGAATCACCTAACCCACAGAAGTCTCTTATAAACCCATGACAGACATATTTGAAAGAATTATGTACACTTATAAGTTAGTGCTCTACGATGATTTTTCCATTTGATAATGCTTATGGGCCTATGGTATTTAAGTAATTATACCATTAAAGATATATGTATGTATATACACTTACATTAATTTCTAGATGTAAGTATGTACGTACATACATATGTATATGTGTGAAGTGGATTTGTAAGTTCACAAGATCGAACAAATCCCTGTGTCGTTCACAAAATTCTAAGGCACACACGCATTGGGTTTCTACAATTTCCACTTTCGCATGGAGGCACACAAATGCTCATACATGTGAGCTGCTGTAACGGTAAGTGCTGATAGTGTGTGTGCATGCTCGTCGCGAAAACATATTCTTCGTATGAGCCTCACACTTCCATACCCTTTTATAAATAATAATAAAAATGTCAACATTTTGCATGGGTATGACAAACACTTTCAAAAGTTTGGTATACTCTACTGTCGAGAGAGGAAAAATGAAGCCTCAGCGAGCAAATTTCAATTTTGGGTGCTGCTGCTGGTGAGTTCTTACATATATATATATTGAAGAGAGAAGAGAGCAGATAATAAAAATATATGAGAGAGAAGAGATCAGAAAATAAGCATACATGGTTGCATAGATGGGCTTTATATACAAATGGACCATTACCGAACGAGCGCTCGCAGAGCACTGATTTTCTTGTCACAGAGTACCCGCTGCTCGCAGCAAAAAGTAAAGCGAATTCGGAGAATTTGCCTGGGGCTGTCTCGTCATTGTGGGAGTTTGCTGAATTTTAGTGCTCTGCGTGTTATATCTATGTGTTATATGGTTAGTGGCAGATCGCAGCTCTGTTAAGCGATGTCTAACAGAATCTGTTAATGGACTGCTAATTTTAAATGCAGAACCATAAAAATATATATGAAAAATAATAGGCGTATGAATTCATACATATTTGGAATTTATAATTAATATTGCATTAATCTAATTAAATCTAACTGTCAGTTGTAAACCAAAACATTTTAAGTTGCCCGCCAAGCAGTGTGACCGTTCTGGGCCATTGGCAAAACACTTTATTTATTATTTCGAATATATCGATATGTCGATACGCTAGAAGACAGTAAGTTGGCAACGCGGTGTGCGGCCAAAGTTCGAACTAACTTTATGTTGGCTGCTGCTGCTTTGAGCGCTCACAGTTGGCTATGCGACATGGACTGTTCCCACTTGAAGTTGGCTGCACACCGAGCATGAAAAACCACTATTTTGGGCTGCCAGCGCGTTACCAGTTTTTGCTTATGCCTGTGTGTGTGTGTGTGTGTGTGTGTGTGTGAGGCTCAGCCTTGTGATGTGTGGGCGTATGCCAATAACATCCACAGCTGCCATTGGCTGGCGCAGCTCAGCTCGCCGATGCGCACAAACTCCACAAATGAGAAAAGTCGATTGGGCAACGCCCAGCGCTATGTGCGTAAGCGTTGGCGTCGCCGCCAACTGCGACGCAGCTGCTGTTCCCCCATTTTGACTCTGATGGCTCTGTGTGTGCATGTGTGTGTGTGTGTGTGTGTGTGTGTGTGTGTGTGTTTGCCTGTTTGTTTGTGCTTCGTTTGTCGTATAAGTGATGAGTCAATTAACCCAACATTCCTCGAGGCCACATATTGCTTTAATTAAACAGACAAACAAAATTGCAACAACAACACTAACAACAGCAACAACAACTGCAATGCACTACATTCTGCTATTTATATTGTTTGTTGTTGTTGTTGTTATAGCTCTAATGCTGACTTCTGTTGCAATTGTTGTTGTTGTTGTTGTTGCTCTGTGAGTTGCACAAAAATACGAAACGCATCGATAAGTTAAATGGCAAACAAATATTTGCATTCCATATGCAATACAACCCACACACGCACACACACACACACACAACCTTGAAAGCCCCCGCAACAACAGCAACAAACAACAACAACAACAACATCAACAACAACAACAAGCAGCAAAAGTTCTGCTGCACTTGGTCTGTTAATTAAACTTTAATTACTTGTAATTAATAAAGTTGATTTAATCTGCCAAACATGTTAATTTCTCTTCTTCTTTTTTTCTCTTTCTTTCGTCTTCTTTGTTGTTGTTGTTGTTTTGTTTTATGGCCAATTGTCTATGAGAGAGTGTGTGTGTGTGTATGCATAATATAAGTATGTATGTATGTATATATATATATACATACATGTTGCACATGGGCTGGTGTACATATATCTATATATGTATATATGTATATGTTTAGATATATAGCACTATGCTTAAGCACCCCAGAGTAGGCAATAAACTTGGATAATATATAAAATATACATTTATATATGAATGTATATACTTATAGGTATACAAATAATATATATGTATATGTATGCTCAAATTAAAGACAAACTGAGAAAATTTAGTACTTGAAAAGACATACATACATATACCTATATATGCCATACCTATATGTACTTTTATAAAGTTTGTTTCTCATGGATAACTAAGTCTTGCTAATTTTATTTTATTTTTAATATACTATATATACATATGTCGAAATATACACTGCCGTGCACTTGAATAGGGACAATCGAATATATTTATTTAGATTTATTTTTCTCTCGTCTACAGTTCCAATTGTCATTTAGCTTGGCTCAACTTAGACAGACCTGATGGCTTTTCGTATTACTGCAATATATATTTACATATGTACATACATATACACATACAGTGCTGTCTGGGTAAAGTGGACTAATTATGGCACGGCCTGGTCTCTTATATCGATTTTATCACTTTACTTTATCAAGACTCAAGTTTGTTTGCTCAAAACCCCGTTTTATCCGTTTACAAAATCATTAACAACATTAATAGGAAAACACCATATATGTATGCATATATGCTTAGTTAAAGTATTGGCGAGTTGACGTCTGCTTAGAGTACGCATCACTTGTATAGAGCTTTAATCATTAATGTCGTCCCCAGCCCATGCGATAACTTCATTGAAACATTCAGCGGCTTCAGTAGTTTTCACAGTATTAGTGACATGTATATCTTCTTGATTTGAATTTTCTCAATCATCTCCAACTTTTGTAATCCCACAATGATTTTTTAGCACTCAGAAACACACTCAAGCGCAATCAGTTCGCACTGCAGAAATCGGCAGCAAAAATACAAATAAGGGAAATCTCCTTTTTTTTTATTTTTAATTTCGTTTTCTTTGCTGGTTTTCCTAAGAAAATTGCTGTAAAAATTCGGTTTATTATTTAGAGGTTGTCCATTTTCCACTAGAGTACTCTCTATAAAGATTTTGGGGGTGTCCACTATATAGGGTAGTCACTATACCCAGACAGCACTGTATATATGTATAAAGAAAAGTATGCAAGTGTTAATATCTATGAAAATATGTATATTTGAATGAATGAATATATCTTTGTATATATCTTTGATATAGTTATGTGCATATATTTTAAAACATTTTTTTTTGCATGTGAGAAGTTTTTCCTATTTGCATATATTCGTTTGCACAAATATATATACTAATTTAAATATATGTACGTACGTATACATATATATTTATATATCTTTTTTTATAATAAGCAAAATTTTCTTAGTTTTTCTATCTCAAGTCAGACCCAAGCCTGACACTCACAAACATCAAAATTAATAAAAATCATAAAAAGTAATTTCAAAGGGCTATGAACATTATTTTCATGAATATTTAGTAGTAGTAGCACGATGAAGGTATATTCTATATATGTATTCTCTCTGTACTAACTGATAGCAGAATTCTTATAAATGAGACAAATTGGGAGAATCATACAATTGATATATGTATATAGTTAACTTTGATTCACTCTCAAGAGCTACACTTATTTAGCTGCTTCAGATGCCTGGATGATAGATGAGAGCCAACTCACATTTGGAGCAGATTCGGTTCAGTCTTGATTATATATTTACGGATTAGAGATTGCTCTCCTGCTACTTTAGTCCCCTGCCAACTTAATTTAAACAGAATTTAATTATATATAATTAGAGCAAAGCTGTGGGGAAGAAGGGAACGAGTTCAAAGGGATAATTGGAGACCCGATTGAGTAGCTCTGAAGTCAGATTGCTCAGCGAGGATAGCGAGGAGTCCAACAGCCCTGTGATTGTGAGAAAACTCTTTAAACTGTTCTCCAGTACAAACTTGGCCAATGCACAGTTGCCTCAGTGCGAACTGAGGTGGGTGAGAGAACAAAAGGAGCAGATGAAAGGCGCTGGCATAAGTAGAAGATCCTGCAGGATCATAATGGCTACATGGACACATCAGCTGATGCAATGCATGAAAATGGACCAATCACTAAGAGATTAGTTGGCTACTTGGAGTCCTTGGAGTGCTTGGAGTGCCTGGAGTGCTTCGAGGGGCTGCAGTAAGCCGGACTGGACACATGAAAAGTGGATTTTCTGGATTCTGGATCAATTGTCGAGAGTGGAGGGGAGGGGAGGGGATGGGCATATGGATTGCGGGGTTCATTAGGTGGCGTCCGAGGCAAAACACAGAAAAACATAAGCCAAACAATTTGCTCGATGATTGTCGAACAATGGAAGATGGCAAATGGGAAATGGGAAATGGAAAATGGAAAACTGAGGAAAAGCGAGGATAGCAAGAGGAAAGCGTGCGCATGCAAATTGCAGCAATTGAAAAGGAAATGAAACAAAACACAGCTCAGCAGCAGCAGAACACCGTTTGGCAACAAAGCGAATCCGAACAAACACACATCGAGAGCGCATTTGGAGTTTAGTCGGGGACGGCGAGGCTGCCGGGACTCGAAGAGTGCATGACAATGCCCGGGCAGGAGAATGCGAGTGCCAACAATGACGGCAAACTGCAAACAACAAAATTTTGCATACAAAACGCAACAATCGAGCGACGGACGAGTCGGTGCATCCTGGGAGAGAGCGAGCGAGTGAGAGAGCGAGCGGGACAGCTGCAGCCGAGAAAGGGAATCAAATCGCTCAAAGGACTTCCACTTGAATGTTTTCCAAGACAATTGCGAACAACAAAAACCGACACACACACACACACACATACAGACATAGACGTGGCTAGAAGAGTAGATACAGCAATGTGGCAGCTCCTTAAGTCCTTGGCACAGCTTTGCAGTCCCTATTCGATTCGATTCTCCACGTTCGGGATGAGCCGCCACACTTGATCGACTTCTGACTTCTCCTTCAATTCACTCAACTCCAAGCATATTTGCTTGCATCCAGGGTATATCAATGCATACCCTGTACACACACACACACACACACACACACGCACACTCGCACACACTCGCACACACTCGCACACAGCTAAAGCACCTTTCAGCTCTGATTGTTGTTTGAATAGCTCCTCAGACAGTTGATTTCTTTGCCCTCAGCTCGCCTCCGATATTTGATACAAATCGTAAGCGACGAGCTGGAAACGTCGAGGATCAAGCATTCAAGGATGCGGCCTTTTTTTTTAAATATTTATTTCATTCCATTTTCAAATTGCAAATTGGCGGAAATTCGGAAAACTGCCAAAATGTGAAAATGGGAAAATCATTTCGAAGCCAAGAAATCAATTGCCCAGATCAAAGTTGAGCGGAGCGAATTAAGGAAAAATCAACAGAATCTATTTAATTGCCTGGAAATGAGAGGAAATGCCAGGGAAATTATATAATGGATGAGATAAATTGTACATAAATATGATATATAGAAATTATTTTAAACTATTTATATACATGTATACATATATATTTGTAAATGCCGAAGGCATTCTTGTGTATTATAGCTAACTTTGTAAAAATAAAAAAAAAATAAAATATTTGTATATAAACTATAAATATTCAAAATTGATCAAAAATACTAAAAAATATAGTTAGCCGAGCTTAGTGAAAACATTTAAAAATAGCTAATATATGTATAAAAATTAATAGTTCAGTAAAATTATGAATACAATATTTATTTATTATTTTTATTATACAATAACGATAATAATATTAATATTTTGTATTTTTAATGTATACAAAATTAATTATACAATGTTTATTTATTATATTAATTATTATTTATTTGTATTAGTATTTTGTATTGTTTATTTGTTTATTATTTATATGTATAAATCTGCTTACTTGAAATTTTCACATATTCTATTTATATTTAAATTTCTTCTATTTATTTTAGTTTTTTCTTAATTAATTATTTTATTCCTCTATTTAACTTTACTTCTCTATTCCATTCATTTAAATACTATTCCCCATTACTATTCCCATAAATAACAACTAACTGTATATTTAGAGTATTAAATGTAAAGTCCTCACTTAATTGAACATGAAATATTATAATAAATTTGATTTTCTAGTACTATAAATATTGGAAAATACTGCTAAGAGCAAGCTTCATTTATGTTTTAAATTAAGTCATTTGTAAAGGGAAATTTGCTGAGCACAACAGGCAAGTCTGTCTGGTCTTAACCTTTCTCAAAATTCCCAAATATATAATATGGGTATTAGCCTAGCATAATTATTTTGATATAATAATACCAAAATGTCTCAAATATCATTTATATAAACTTTATTTTTAAGAGATTTTCTTTTATCCTTGAGTAAATTTCACTTCGCAAATCGGAAATTCCTGATAGTGAAGTTGCCGGAATAATTAGAGTAAGTTCGTGTGCTTAAGTCAGATTCTCTTCTATTATTTTCCGAGTTATTTATTGGAAATGCCGCCTATGATGGCCCGAGCTCTCCCCATGCCCAGTTTCGGCACACATTTGGCCAATCGCTGGCCGATTCTTTGGGCACGCATCGCAGACACGGAGCCGGAACTCATTCTCTATGGGCACATCCAAGTTCTATATATTTATATAATTCTATATCATTATATATATATGTATATGTACATATATGGCATATAGTTGACTCAGCGCACTCAATGGCTTCTGGGCCCTCGCAGATTGTTGTTGTTTTTTGCACGTCCTGGGCCGCCCGCGACGAATCGCCGTTTCGTCGAGATTCGGAATGCGGCATCAAATTGTGAATCGGAACGGAAAGGGAAAGGCAAGAGGCAGAGGCAGAGGCAGGAGCAGGGGCAGGGGAATTGTATTGGGAATGGGACAACTCGAACGTAACTATTTTTTATGCCTGGCCGACTTCCTCTCCGCCTTCCGTTCACCCCCTCAATGCCGTCAGCTACTTCTGCTGCTGCTTCTTTTTTATGAGCAACTATAATTGTTTTGGCTAAGGACGTGGACGCGGCCGAGACGACGACAGTCAGTCTGCCAGAGCGGCCATCATTTGGGATTAGTGTGCGTGTGCGTGAGCGTCTCTCTCTCTCTCTCTCTCTCTCTCTCTCTCTGTGTGTGTGTGTGTTGACCTTTTGCATCTGCCAGAGGTCGTAGCAGTGGCCAAGCACTAGCAGTAGGGGTCGTGGTCGGGGATCGGGGCATCCGTATAGCCCAGGAAGCCGTGCTCGTTATGAAGTCACGCTCATTGCTGCTCATATATAAATTAAGATCCCTAAATGCTGACAAAGGGCACTAATTCAATGGCAATAAAACGGATATTAAACACACATCGAACTGGCTACCGACTCGGCCTCTAGCCAGCAGGGGCTACGAGCGGGAGGGGGCGCGACGCAGAAGAAGGAGCGACGGAGGAGGGGGACGGGGGACACCCCATGATCTCGAAATACATCGATGATGATCATCGATGACCATCATCATCGCCATGATGAAGCTGCGCTGCATTAATGAATCGAATGCATAAAAAAAAACAAAATTTCTTTTGGATTTTTTTTTTTTTTATTTATTTTTTATTCTTTATGAAAGAAGAAAATGTTTGAAAGAAATCTTGGACAGAGCGAAAGTTCGTCGTCGCGCTGTTGTCCCGGCCCTAATTCATTTTTCTAATTTCCACATTTCTCAGATAACAACGGTCCATTGGGGCGATGGGCTTATGTAGATAGATAGACCCAAAGAGGCAGAGGGGCAAAGGGGGGGACGATCTGGCTGGCCAATTCATTTTGTGTTATAATTTATGTGCCGCTGTCAGCTGGAACAATTGCGCGACTGCAACTGGTCTTCAAATGTCGAGTCGCTCTCGGACTATCGGGCTGTCGTTCTGTCGGGCTCTCAGGCCGCGGATGTCAAAGGTCAGTCACACGGCGGGTCAGTGGCTCAGGTGCCGCTGGCGTGTCACATCATAAATTAACAATTACCAACCAATTATTGGTCACAACAATGCGACAGGAAGCCGAACAGTATTTGAGCCATTGTCTTCACAGCCGAACAAATCATTCAGTTGGGCACAAGAAGATGCAGCAGCAGCAGTTGCTCTAGGAGTAGTTCTAGGAGTAGCCCTTGGAGTGGGAGTTTCCATTTGACACTCTGCTAGGCCAAACTGCGGTTTCCCTAACTCGATTCAATTGATATTAAGGGACACTTGCCGCAGCCTTTGCACTGGCCGGAAATGAAGGAGGCAGCACTGAGAAAGGGAGAGCCGCACTATGTGCTCAAGGTGGTCCGCGGAGGACTCGCTTCAGGTGCCATTGTGCAATTGAGTTCCTGTTTCCGATGCGATAAGAGGAAGTCTGACCCAAAGCGGGCCATAGATAATGTGGATTTTATATTAAAGATAAACAATAGATCTGCAATAGATAAGTTATCGCTATGTATAGGTCATGGATTTTTAATATTTATATAAAATCTAGATGAGCATTGATCATAGATAGACTATACAGATAGATATCAAATATGAATATATCTACAGTAGATGATTGATACACAATAGATATCTAATCTATATGTAAATGAGATATATCAAATATGGATACAGCTGTTAGATATGTACATATATCAAACATCAAAGACTTATTTTAGATACATAATCTAGTTCAAGATTTGGTTTAAATCTGTCCAGATTGAATATAATCCCATAGCATATATACATACACTTTGATCAGCGATACATAATGCATATGTTATCCGTTAAAAAACAACTCCAGTGATATATCAGAGATATCTTACTTTCTTCTACGATTTGTAGAATTTACAGTAACTCATATGGAAAACTTTCGAGCCTAGCTCTAAGCGTGTGTAAAATACAGTTGGTCATGTTCGTACAAATTATAGGAGAGATCTGAATATATAGTATATATCTAAACTCGGAGATCGATTGATCCATTCGATTGTCCTTAAAAACAAATTCTTTTATATGTTTTTGAATTCGTTAATGAAGGATCTACTTTCAATTTATTTTAATCATTTATTGAAATTATTATTAGATATATCAACTATATATTATGAGTTTGGCTTATCAACTCGATTATATATTCCGAATTCCATGTTTTATGTACTTTGATAATCTTTCTTCTGCCAGATTAAGGATGATTTGTTGATTTCCCACGTCCTCAGAGAGAATAGAGACGGACGGACAGCAGGACAGACCCAAATTGACTCTTCAACTGCACCAATGACTATAATTAAAAGCTTTCATGTAGTTGAAGCTAATTCCTATCTATATTTAGAGACATTAATTTGATAATAAACTTTAGTTCAGTTGAAAACACGGAAAACACACATTTAGAGTTGCTATTCATATCGATTCATGATTCATTTGAGTTATTCACATTCAAAGTAATTTAGCATGCGTCAGATTGGGACTTGTCGCTGTGAATCTTCCTCTGGCAGAAAAGTTGAAATTTTCAATTGCTCTCAATTACGAGCCGGAGTCGACGATTGGCTACAACGGGGATTACAGGGTATGCGGTGTACTTAATAAGTGGCTGCTGGCTGCTGGCTGCTCATGTCGACATTGCCGAGCAACTTTCCGGCGGGAGGAGCTGCGGTTGCCACGCTCTGAAAGGGCGCGCGGTGGGGTGCTCAAGAAAGTTCCATGTCGCCGGCTGTTAGCCTTTTGTAATCCGCGTGCGCGCTGCAGATATTAACCAAATAATTTAACAAATCGTTGACATCGGACATCAAATTTTCCCGAAGATGAAAAGTAAAACAAGGCAAATCAATCAAACGATTGGAAAAGCGTTTCCCAGGCAGCCAGCCAGACGAAGAAAGCCGACCACCCTGGGCGCACCCTGTGCCAGCCTAGAACGCGGCTTGGGCATTTGGGCGTTTGGGCCTTTGGGGCTTGTGGCTTGCGGCTTGCGGCTGGTGGCTTGGGGGTAGACAAGGTAACAAGCTGCAACCGGTCCCTGGTACCTGCCAGTCTACAGCTTGCAGTTCGCGTCTCAGTTGGAGTCAGAGCAGCAGCAGAGAAAGAGGGAGAGATGGAGAGGGGGAGAGGGTGCTCTGCCGTTTTGGATACCATGCTGTGCCGCTTATTAATGACACACAATTTTTGTATCATTTACGGGTCACAATAATGTGCGCTGCCGCAGCTCTTCCGATCTGTTCTGCCCCTTCCCCCCTCATGCATATGCGGCGTTGCACAGAAGCGCATTCTTAAGCTCTGCCACGGCTGCCGAAGCGGCTGCTGCTGCCGCCGCTGGACAGTGGCCAGCTTCGATAATTTATTATGCGAGAAATCTTATTCACGTGACTTATTTGCTTCTGAATGCCAACGCGACACACAGTGATCGCCGAGCCACACAGGAATCAGAACACAACATGCAGCACGCCCCACCACCGCCCCCTCCCCTGAGCCGGGCAGAGACTCTGCGACACTTTCAGCATTTAGCTCGAAGCTCGACCAGTTGGCCAGCAGTCGAACTGTTGACCAGTTGGACACTTGGTCCGATGACTCATGCCCAGATAGGCAGGCATAGAGAGAGAGAGAGAGAGAGAGAGAGAGAGAGATACATACAGTGTGAGAGAGAAAGAGGGAGTAGCATCTGGCGGTGCCTTGATGTGGGTCCCAACAAAACAGAAAACACACCTAGCGAATGCGACCATCTCAGCAGGTCTGACAATTCGTTTGATTTTTTAAATGCCCCAACCAGAGCATCATGAATATTGAAACCAATACGAATTCGGACTGGGAATCGGACTTGAACTGGGCGTACATATGCTTAATCATTAGCCCACTCTCAAATCAATTAACTTTCCTTAACTCACGTTTGCTTTATTATGTGAATAAAATATAAAAAAATCCAATCGATTGAAAATATACAAATAAACATAAAGCAAATGGAATTGAATATAAGTAAAGGAAACAATGAATTTCAAATCATTTAATTAAAATTATAAAAATTTGGCAAAATATATCAAATATATATAACAACAAACCAAATTTAAAAATATTATTTAAATTTTTAATTTCATTTAATCATTACCAGAAAAAAATATATTTAAAATAATTAAGATATATTATACAATTTTCTATGCAATAAATAAATATAAATAAAAATTAAATTCATTTAAATTGTATACAAATTGTGCGAAATTGTTTTGGCATTTAAAAATATTTAATTTTTATGTATGCATAAAAACAATAAATAAATATTGTAATAATAAATTATAAAGATTATTTTTTCTTTATTAAATAAGACTATTTTGGATATATTTGAACAACAAAAATTATTTTTTAAAATATTAATATATTATATTATTTAAATTGAAATACATAAAAAACTAAAAAAAGTATTATATAAAATATCTTTGCAAAGGATTTAAAAATATATTATTAAATGAAATTGAAATATAATAATGAAATGAATCAAATTAAATATAAATATAAAAAGTATTTATATATGTAAGTTACGACCTACATTTATTTTTGCTCAATATAATATATTATTGTAAGTTGCTTAAAATCCAACAAAAGTATTTTTTAAATATTAATAAAATAAACAAAAATAAAAATTGGATACAAATCATAAAGTTTTTAGTCTTACATTATTTGAAAATACAATATCGAAAATAAATTATATATTTCAATATTTAAAAACGATTATTATTATTAATTTTACAACAATATTAAAATATTGCTTACAGCCATGCGAGGTTAGGGTATGTTGCAGTTCGTTACCATCCATTATGGGATTTTACATTTTAGTTAACGCTTTTGCTTTGCTTTGCTTTAATTTATTTTCATTTGGGCCGCGTGCGATTTTTATGCTCATTTTTGTCGAAGACATTTAATGATCGCATATAATTTGAGAATGCGATGGCGATGGCTGTGGCAAAGGTAAAGGCTGAGGCTGAGGCGAAGGCGAAGGCGAATGCGCAGGCAAATGTGTGTCCGTGTCCCTGGATACCCTGCCAGCTGGCACCCCTGCGGCCCGGCATTCCCGGCCTCTGGCCCACATTTCGCGTCATCGTCCGTGTCGTTGCTGCAGTTGCTCATAATTTTATGGGAGCTGCTTGAGCTTGGGAGCCCCTTCGAAAACACTGGCAAAATTTATGCACATTCCGTCCGCCTGCCTCCGTTGCCTGCCTGCCAGCCAACAACAACAACAGCAACAATAACAACAACAAAGACAATTTGCATACCAAAAGGTGCAAGGACGGCAACAGGCAGCACACTAAAAAGGAGCCGCTCGCGCTGTTGGAGCTCTTAACAAATTTGTTCAGCCAACACGCCCAAAACTCGAGCCGGCCAACAGAGAAAGGTAAACTGGGAGCGAGTGAGAGTGAGGCAGGGACAGAGCGAGATCCCCAGCCATGATCCCTGTCGACGACGACGCAGCCTCCATCTAATTACGGACGCGTGCAAGGGTCGAGGTTTTGCTTTCGGTTCGGTTTGGTTCGGTTCGCTTATGGGCTGTCTGTCGTGCTGCTTCGATCTGTTTCGTTACGCTTCTGGTTTTTGGTTTCTTTTCACTCCACTGCGGTGACAACATGAAAGGCCCAACATCTGAAAGCCAATGCCGCAAAACAGACAACATCCAACAATAGCAACAACAACCACAGCTGCAGCTGTAGCCATAGCGGGTCAATCAGGCAGCGCAGGTTACATGCTTCTAGGTGTGGCTGAAGCCGAAGTATTGGAGATACGCCAACACCAATTGCCTGACTCCAGATCCAAATCGGGCTGCTTATCGTCAAGGATTGTTACCTTAAAGCGGTGCAGCAATTGGTGGAAAATTAGGAATTTTATTATTATATTGAAAACGTATAAGTAACAGCCAGCATACATAACATACATAACATACATAACATACATACATAACATACATAACATACATAACATACATAACATACATAACATACATAACATACATAACATACATAACATACATAACATACATAACATACATAACATACATAACATACATAACATACATAACATACATAACATACATAACATACATAACATACATAACATACATAACATACATAACATACATAACATACATAACATACATAACATACATAACATACATAACATAATACATAACATACATAACATACATAACATACATAAATACATAACATACATAACATACATAATCATACATACATAACATACATAACATACATAACATACATAACATACATAACATACATAACATACATAACATACATAACATACATAACATACATAACATACATAACATACATAATACATACATAACATACATAACATACAATATAACATACATAACATACATAACATACATAACATACATAACATACATAACATACATAACATACATAATAACATACATAACATACATAACATACATAACATACATAACATACATAAATAATAACATACATAACATACATAACATACATAACATACATAACGTACATAACATACATAACATACATAACATACATAACATACATAACATACATAACATACATAACATACATAACATACATAACATACATAACATACATAACATACATAACATACATAACATACATAACATACATAACATACAGACCATACATAACATACATAACATACATAACATACATAACATACATAACATACATAACATACATAACATACATAACATACATAACATACATAACATACATAACATACATAACATACATAACATACATAACATACATAACATACATAACATGCATAACATACATAACATACATAACATACATAACATACATAACATACATAACATACATAACATACATAACATACATAACATACATAACATACATAACATACATAACATACATAACATACATAACATACATCAACCAGATCTCAGTTATATGTAACACGAAGATATTATCACAGTCAGATATCGATGCATTGCGCAATGCAATGACTCCCATCTTTGCACTCTGAGGTGTTGGTTCAGATTGCTATCGTATTAGATAGGAAATCTGAGCTGTGGTCCGTGCGAGGCGCCCGAAAGCGCGCTACGAAATTTGGCAACAGGCAGCTGGCATCGGGCTCAATTGAAGCGTTTTGAACAATTGAGCAAATCGACAGCAAATCAGCTACGAATTCATTGTTGAAATATGAAACATGCACGTATGCATGGGTGTGTGTGTGTGGCTGTGTGTGCGTGTGTGTGTGTCTATGCAATCAAAGGGCCCAGGCACAATTCATCTCAATATGCCAATGTTGCTTTCAACGGGCTTATTGTTTGGACATCAAACCCAGAGCCGGGTGCTCTAAGTAGCCTGAGAGAGCAACACCAGCAGCCAAGATGGAAAATACAAATCAGAATGAGGTAGACTGGCAGTCGCCATAGCCAGCGACTGCAGACCAGACCGGACAGACTCAGACACAGACAGAGGCAGAGAGACAGAGAACAAGACCAAGACCGAGACCGAGACCCAATTTCAATTCCAAGTTGTTGCAGCTAAAAAGAAGGATTATCCCGGCAATGATCAATATTGAAAGAATGAAGACATATCAATATGGGCACGTTGTCTATGCATGTGCATTCAGTAGGCCAATTCACACACACACACGCACACACACACTACCGTTGGCGTTGGCGGCGTCAGCTCAGACTTGAAAACAACTTGTGGACGAAACCGGGGCTCAAGAAATTGAAAGGTTAAGCAAAACAAAGCCAGGAAAGAGGGATTGAGAAAGGAAAAAAGCAGAAAAAAAGAAATATATACATATATATATTATATATATAAAATAAAGCGTAGTAGGGAAAAGGGAAAGGGATTGGGCTTGGGAACGGGAATGGGAATGGGAATGGTATTGAAGACCAGAGCCCAGAGCGCAGGGCCCAGGGCAGACAGGGTACACAGGCTGGCCAAGTCGAGCATGAAAGAAAGTAAAAATCAATTTGAACTCGAGCAAAACAATTACTTTCTCATATGTTGCGTGGGCCAGAGAGTTCGGATATTTGGTTGTCTTCAATCCGCACGTAAACAGTGTCAATCAAAAAGGTTGCACAACAACAGCAACTGCCTCGAGAAACCGCTGCACCGTCTTCTTCTCCGCCTCATACTCCAACTCCTACTCCCAGTTCCCAGTTCCAATTCCAAGTGCAGTGCTGCATTCTTGGAACCGGTGTGTGCCTCGTCGCTGGTTCTCTTCCATCAAGCTGTGGCCATTGTTGGCAACTCGTTTGGGAAATCTCGGAACTTTTTTCTTTCTGTATTTGTATTTGTTCCCAACGAGGGCTTAACGTTTACAGTACGCCTCGTCAGTTCGCTGCCATTGTTGATCTTGTCAATGTTTTGTCAGCAATCGCCCAATATGCCCGGCCAGACATCAAAATCACAGCCAGCAGCATACATCAATTGTGATTGACGCCACGCATTGTTGCTGATAGCTTTGAGGCACACCTGTCCAGAGGTTGGCCAGCCACCCAGCTCAACGATAGATATGGCAATGCTCAGTGGAAAAATGTTAAGCTCTTGCTTTTATATCTTAAAAAAGCCAAATAAATTATATTCAAAAATATTATTTTCCTTAGAAATTAATTTTCTGTTTATGAAGAAGAGGCCAAGATCTGTGCTCTGAAATATCCAAGAAAAACACTTGTGAAATACCTGAAGTAATTAAAATTTAAGAAACATTTGAATTTATTTGATGTATTTAAATTTAGCTCTTGATATTTCACATATATATTATTTATTTATTATTAAGAAATATTTGTAAATTATCATTTGTTTTTAAGTTTATATATTATTGTTTAATATATTTATTAGTTTAATCAATTTTGTTTGTATTATTTATTGATATAATATAGTATTATTATTATTATTATTATTATTATTATTATTATTATATATTATGTATTATCTGTTACTTTATTTGACGAAAATTCATCATATATATTTATTATTTAAAAATTAAAAAACATATAAAATATTTTCAATCAATTAATTACTTTATTTAAATAGTATATATATTTGTTTTTCTTTTATTCAAACGAATTTTAATATTTAAATAATCTCAAAAACATTAAATTAAATTTAACGAAAAATGAAAATACAGAATTCAGGCTATTAATGTAATAAATAATAATTATTATAATAATAATGACAATAAATATTTTCAGCTAATACAATATAGGTATTAATAAAATTTTAATTTAGATCAAAACAATTTTGTCATTAGGTGGTATTAATATAATTTTAATTTAGATTTTTTTTAATATTTTCTATTTTTCTGATTCGTATAGAAAAAGAGAAAATAATTTTAAAATAATATAAATTAAATCAAGCTGAAACCTTAACTAAATTATATTAATTAAAGCAAAACAGTGTCGAATGCATAAACTCATAGCTGATATATGTAGTATGTTCATTGTTCTCGCATCTCTAATAGATCCATATATGGTAATCTGCATATTCCTAAGCCAGGTGGATAAGGCGTCGACTGGAGTAGGTAAGTGTGTTAGATATCTTATAAGAATATATTGTAAATTTAAGTTTAGTATTTCATAGGAAATAGAGGAATCCTTGAAGGAATAGTCGACTTTCGAAGCTCTCTCCTTCTCTTATGCAATGGATCATATATTGCATTTAAATGGATATGTATAGGAGGTGTATACCATGCTTATTGGTATCTTTTAGGGTATCGGCTTCATCCGTACGCCGAATACTTTTGCCATCCGTTGGCGATGTTGCGCTGCCAACAGTGAGTGAGTTGCCCAGCGGCCAACAATGTGCATAATATGTAATAAAGCATGCAATACTTATAACAATCAGCCCATCCACCACTGCTCCTCCCCTGCCGCCTCTGCCACCTGCCACGCCCACTCAGTGGCAGTGGGACAGGCAGACAGACAGACGCTCTGCAGTGCATTTAATTAATGCAATTAAACGGAAGGCAAACCAAACAAATCTCCGAGGGACCATAGTGCGCTGCCGTAAACTTTGGCAGCCACAACAACAGCAGCAACAGCAACAGCAGCAACAACAACAGCTGCAACAGCAGCAACAGCAGCAACAACAAAGTGTGGCACACGGTGGCAATGGCTGCGCAGCTGGCGTTGGCGTTGGGCCTCGCCTCCAATGCCACCAATGGGCCTCACCCTCTTTAATCACCGCCATAAGATTGTCCATAAAAACGCGCCCAAAAAAAAAAAAAACAACAACAAAAAATAACAACAGCAGCAGCAGCAGCAACAGCAGCAACCGTTGCAGGTTCCCAATCGCCCAGACAATAAACGAAGCAAGACGCTGGCTGCTCCAAGAGTCGCTCGCTGGTCAGCTCCTCGCGCACGAATCGGTAGCCTAATCCCCTGTTGTACGACTAATAACATTGTTACGATTAATGCTTCTTTTTTTGTTGTTGTTGCTGTTGTTGTTGTTGCTCCTGCTGCTGCTGCTGCTGCTGCTGCTCGCTGCGGTTGTATATTTTTTTGTCGATTTTTCTGGCTGCCTTTTATTTATTTATGCTCTCGCATGCTGCCTTCTGCCATAGCTTTTTTTATAAGAATGGTCAGGCATTGGCTAGCCTAACCCCCTATGCCCCCACTCCCCTCCCCCTCTCTCCCTCACATACACACACACACACTCACTCCCCTGACCATGGGTTGGCAGCATCAGCTACCGTGGCTGCCTCAAAATCAAGTTTCGTTAAGTGAACTCAGAGATGCTCTCGGACTTTGCTGCGAGACTTTGCGACGCAGTTGCGTATGTGTATGTGCGTGTGTGTGTGCATCTGTGTGTGTATTTTTTTATATCTTGAAAAGAATTCGTTTGATATTAGCGCGCTGTATCGCGCTTGTGCTGCTTCATATATCAAAAATTATTATGACGATTTTATGCGTTCGAAATGTCGTCTCATTATTAAACAAAAAGCCAAAAGCAAAGCAAAATACAGAAAGAAGTCAAAGAGAAATATATATAGATATGTATGTATATGTATATATATATATTTATAGTATATATATATATATATATATGTGGATATAATCATATATGTATATGCATATAAAACTGAAGTTTTGTAGTCTTTTGGTTTTTGGAAGATCTTTTGTATTATTGATTTTTGTTGACGCTGCCGCAGCAGTCAAGCCGCAGCCGCAGCCGCTGCATAGCTCAAGAAAAATGAGAGAACAAAATTAATTATGAGGCGTCGAGCATGGCTAATATATGCATGGCTCGGGCAGTCCAGACAAGCGAGCCAATTTGTAGGTCCATTGCCAAAAAATGAAAGATGAAAGCAGCAGCAGCAGCTGAGGCGGTCTCAAAGCTAAACAGCAAGTGCCGGGCCCAGACCCAGACCCATGCCCAGGCCCAGACCCAGCGTTAAGAAAGCGTCGAGTTTTCGGGGCTTTGGAGCTTTGGGTTATTTGTGTATTATTCCTATTATTGATATTATTTCGTATTCTCTATCGCCTTTTCTTCGCGTTTTATTGGTTTCTATCACGAAAACTTTACAAACCATCAAAGTTTCGGGGGGAACTACCTGACGGCATTGTGGCCGTTGGTCCGTTTGTTTGCGACGTTCCCATTCTTGTTGACGTCATAAAAATTTCCTTTGCCCGCCACCGGAAATACCACACAATGGACATAGATAAAGATACAAAACACACACAGAGATAGAGAGAGAGATAGGGAGTGAGAGAGAGAGAGTGAGAGAGAGAGAGTGGGAGAGAGGAAGACAGAGATATACCTGCATGTTATTAACAATTGCCTGCAGCTCGCAACACGCGGCGTATGCGCAATTCGCTGTTGACTTTTATTCGATTGCTTTGAAGTCTTAATGTGTGGCTGCCAGATTTATCTGCCATTTGTCTGTCTAAACTCACACATAACTTTTTCGAAGCTATTTCCCATAGCCGTCTACTCAATGTGCCCATAACATATTAGGCTAAGACAGACAGTTTCTAGCTGCGCCAGTTGAAGATCGATATCTACGCCAGCTAATGCGATTACAGTCAGTTCATATTATAAAACTCTCACAATTTCGATTTCTTTGTGCTCGCATACGCAGTGAAAAGAGTATATTGGTTTTCTTCTCTGTTATAGCGAGAGAGACCTGAGTATATGAAGGATATGAACACATCAGATCACATCAGGTGTTAATTGTCCTTTGAAGTGCTTCGATTTCACTATTGCACCTACAAGGAGCGTCTGTAATCAGTAAATGTTATATCACCACATTATAATTCATTATGAACTTTAATATTTCAAACTCTTTGCAATTTATTGATCTTTACTCTTACTAATAAACTCTGTCAAAAGTAACCATATCTTGCTAAGTTGGGCAGCTATGTGGGGACGGGTTAAATCGAGAACGTCCATTATATATTTTCTATAATATATTTTCCACACTTTTTCATTTAAAATTTATAAGTATTCTCGACCTACGTCCAAAATAGACCTTTAAATCATATCAATGTAAAATTGTGTATGAAATGCACATTCTTATTGGATCGTGAAAGAGTATATTGTAGTCCCTTACACCCGACCGACACAACGTGCTAAGTTGTTCATTTTTCATATGCTCTCCCATTCTATATAAAACTGTTTGTGCAGGCTCGCTGACTGCCTCTGCGATTGACTGACTAATTGATTAATAAGCTAGCTGAATAGGAACTGAATAAGAACTGAGTAGACTCCATACTTATTTGCCTTCATATTCCATTTTCAAAATTGTATGAGAGAAACCTTGCCTTCAACTCGACAAGCAAACTCCAAGCGCCTAATATGAAAGATTTTAATGCTACTTTAAACATCACATGCTTAATATATAGTTTAAAGAGAATTTGAAATATCCGGAAATTTAGTTATAATGTTCATTATAAATACTGAGAGAGAATGAGAAGAGAGAGAGAGAGAGAGAGAGAGAGAGAGAGAGAGAGAGCGAGAGAGAGAGACAGAGAGAGGTTGATTAGCAAGTAAAGGCTCAAGCTTCGCAGCAAAATATTACCATGAATGGTTAGGAGAAACTTAAGATTTAAAATCCATCCTGGCACTGGAATCTCATTGAATGAGCAATGTGCATCATGAAGAGCTTTATGAATGACATTCTGAAAGCGTATTGCTGCTGAAATCTCCTATTTGTACCACTGTAACAAATTCTCTACGATTACCACTCGAGAGATCCTAATTGCAGTACACCATTTGTGGTCGATAGAATTGGCCAAGAAGTGAAGTCAGGTACTAAGTACACCAGCTCAAGAAGGAAGAGATAAGTAATTTATATATAATTTTATTTGACTTCAATCAGATCATTTAAGTCACTTTGTGGTGTTGAACAATAAGAATACAATTAAAAAGTGTTCAGTTATATAATAATAATCAATTGTTAATTATATTTAATTTATATACTTGAGGGATAATTTGAACAAGCTTTGCGAAATATGGTTCAGTTTTCTTTTGTGCTCGGGATGTGGAGGAAGCACAGCTTATATGGCCAGTCCTCACGACTGCTTACTTAATATGTTGTAGAAGAGATGATGGGTAGAAGGCAGCATAAATAATAACACATAATAAGTAATAAGTAATAGCTGGCAAGCCACCTGATGGAAAATGCAAAGGTAAAATACAATTTCATGGAAAAATCAGCAGCAGCAAAGGCGAAAGGCGAACAACTCGAAAAAACGAGAAAACTGCGACAAGAACTGTAAAAGTAATATGTGAGTGAGTGTGTGTGAGTGAGAGAGTATGAGTGTGTGTGTGTGTGTGTATGTATGTGTGTGTGAGCTGGTGTGCTTAAAACCGGAAAAATGGAAATTGATAAGCAAGCGAAGCAAACAGAGTATGGGCAGGCAACAGGGGGAGGGTCTATGCAGAGAAAACAGACAGAGAGAGTGAGAGAGTGAGAGAGAGAGAGAGAGAGGTAGAGAGAAAGAGAGATAGAGAGAGAGAGAGGAAAGCAAGAGTACTCGACTACAAGATATGCTATAATATATGTTATATATCAACAATAGATGCAGCTGTGTAGAATAATATTCGATGTGAGACTCATGATCTATAAACTGGACAATATTAAAACTCTGATTCATTTCATTATTAGTAATTATTCAATATATTATGATATGCATTTTTTGGCAAATATGTTAAATACATATAGAAAAGTCTGAGGTTCTCGAAAGAGGTTTGAGTTATCTCTCACTAATTTGCATTGGAACTGAGAAATAGATATCAACCCAACTTTGATAAGGCTGATCGAAAAAAAGGTATTATATATTTAATGGAGATGATTTTAATCCTTTCTTCAATAATAATAGAACTTGTGTGCGAGGAAAGAGAGAGAGAGAGAACGGGTAAGATAAGTGTGGAAGCTGGGAAAGTAAGAGAAAGAGAGTAGAGTAGATATTAGAAAGAGAGAGAGGGACACAAAGAAAGAGAAAGAGAGATAACTACATGCAGATAGAGAGGGAGAGATAGAAACAGAGAGAGAGAGAGAGAAAGACAAAGAAAGGGAGAGACGTTAGATAAGGAGTGTGTAAGTGCTGGGAAAGGATATATCGGGAAATTGCGAAAAAGTGAAACAGCGGAATGTGAGCAATCGTGATATGGCAAGAGAGAGAGAGAGAGAGAGAGAGAGAGATGGAGATATGGAGTGTAATCCTGGAAAGACAGAGGCAGAGACAAAGAAAGTTTCCAGCAAAAACTTACAGTGAGTAAGCAACATAACCAAATCGAGGGTATTCCAGTCGCGGATATGCCCAACATAATTTTATATTTCACTTATTTGGTTTTTTGTGTTTTTTTTTTGTTTCTCTGGTTTAAGGAGGTAAAAGTATTTTCACCTTTTACGCTGAAATGCATTCAATTAAAAACTCACAAGGGCATCACGTTGTCTGTGTCGGTGGTTGTTGTAGCTGCCGCTGTTGTTGTTGCTGCTGTTCGTGTCGGAGTCTGTCTTTAGCAAAAAGGGGTCCTCTCTCGCCGACTTACTCGCAAGACCAAGACCACGAGCAAGCCCAAGCCCAAACCTTAACATAAACCAAAAACCCATTCCCATTACTCGGGCCAACTACTTCGAGTTAATTGCGCATGATTGCGCACTCACACACACAGAGAGTGAGATCTGGCTGTGCGTGTGCCTATCGTTAGGCTCTATCTGTGGCTCTATGGTAACCCGATGTGCAAATAGCCTGCAGCGAGCACCACTGCAAAAAAGAAGGAAAAAGGAGCAACAAACGCTGCAGGCTACGATCGATAAGAGTATGTGTACCTCTCCCTCTCTCTTTCTCTCTCTCTCCCTCTCTCTCTCTTTCTTTCTCTCTCTGCATGCAATTATTTGGCAATTACTTGGAGAGGCTTCCTTTGTGGCTGCTCACTTTGCTGGCTCACAGCCCGCCCAATCGATCCGCATTCAATCGATCATTGAGCTGCCTTCGCACTCAACTTGGCCCTCACGCATTCTGCAACCACTTTGCCTATTTGCAAGGCAGATACATATGTATGTATATAGATATTCGTATATACATATACATATTTTTATGCATTTATATTCTTCCCTCTCTTCGCACTGTTTGTCTTTGGGCGTTGACGTCTCAATTGCAACCATTTTATGAGCTCGCATTGTTTGTTCCAATCCATGCAGAGAGGTGTTCGCCTGGTACTTGGCTATGATTTTGATAAAGTATCAATGGGAGATATATATAGTTAA
The DNA here is from genome assembly GCA_961210405.1 of Drosophila mercatorum. Classification (NCBI taxonomy): domain Eukaryota; kingdom Metazoa; phylum Arthropoda; class Insecta; order Diptera; family Drosophilidae; genus Drosophila; species Drosophila mercatorum. The sequence continues at coordinate 751,134 of CAUIUS010000015.1, read as the reverse complement.
AGTTTTCTGCACTGCATTGAGCTTACTTCTTATATAAGTAAGTCCCATAAATTATCAAAACACATAATATACACCCTTCGTTTTGGGTAAGGGGTTGAAATAACCGTGCCTTATGAAGATAGTTGAGATATTATTATTTTTCTACTTTTTATATTTTTTTTATATTGTTTGTATAATTTTTGGTATTGATTTTTATAAATTTTTGTATTAGTTTTTTATTTTTATACATTTTTTTATATTTTTTTTTTCATTATTTTCAATTTAATTTTTTTTATTGCATAATAATTGATTTTTTTGTTCCCTATATTTCCAATGGTTAAATAAGGTTTAAAATTGGTCCAGTAGTTTTGGAGCACAGCAATCAAATCCTTTCCCTTTATATAACAGTGTAGATTACAGTTATGTATATATATATCCCTACCTTTATGTTTATATATACTTACAAATTGCTTTTTTCTTCTTCGCTCCACAATTTTGGGGCATCATTCGCTGTGGCCATCCCGCCCCAACTGATTTCACTCTCAACACAACTCGCTCAGCCCAACTCCCCTCTTGGCCCATTTGGCCGCTCGCTTGGCCAACTTCAGCTCCGCTGCTGCGGCGCACCTGCTACTCATTTAATGGCATTAAGCTGTAATTCTCCGCTTTAGTTTTTCATATTTATTGTTTTGCTTTCTAACTAAACGGCCACGGAGATGCTGCGTTTCGAAAGTGGACAACAAAATGTGATAAATACCCTGTAAAAATGGCTATCACGAAGTCGAGTCTTGCTGTCCGAAATGCAGTTGCAACGACAATGAACAGTGAAGCTCCAATGCAACGAACACTCTTTGAAATCGTCATCTGCAGACAGTGCTGTGTAGTTGGACTTACTTTACAGGGTATTTCTAGTCTGGCAACGGCTTGTGTACTCGTATTTTCGTTTCTGTTTTCTTTATATTTTGGCCACTCATCGCAGGCGAGTGCATCCCGGTGCCCCGTTCGTAAACTGCTTATGGAAACTGTGCGGAGTCGCTCCAACAAGTCCGACAAATTGACAACTCAGGAAATGAAGCATGACATTGCACTGTCTCTATCTCTGTCGCAGTCTCAGTCGGAGTTGCAGTTGCCTCAGCAGAGCATTGGCATCGACATCGGCATCGCCATCGGCATCGGCATCGCCATCGCTTCGGATCGGATCGTTGCATACACATTTTGAATGATTGACATGGCAAGCAGAAACGGTGGAGACGACGACGACGACGACGTCGTCATCGTCCAACGGCAGCTAACCAAACTAATTTGTGGCAAGATCATGCCAGAGATATAGTCATACATATCACAGCAAGCGATCTCGGGACCGAAACGTTGGCTACACTTGAATTGGCTGCGTGTGAGTTCAAGCAGAAGCTGAGAGACTGGCGAACCGAAGACTTTCCGACTGCCAGCCACTCAGTCAGTCAGTCAGACTGTCAGTCAGAGAGTCTGATATGCATATAGAGCTATATACCATTTATATATATATATATATATATATATATATATATCTGAGTGTATATATGCAGAGCATACTTTGTCTAAGTTGGTCGCCAGCAGCGCACGCTGAAATAAATCAACTGGCACTGTGGAGGCCGTGCCACATGAAAAAAATTAGTTTCATCAAGGCAGGATTAGTGTCAGAAACGTGTTAAATGGACTGAAGGGTATATGATGAACGGCCGTGCAACAACTCACTGCCCCAAGAGCTGCGAGCTGCGAGCTGCTAGCTGCTAGCTGCGACCTGGAGATGTTGAGACGAAACGGAACGGACGGCCACAAATCTCCAAGCACTCAGAGAAACTCCGCTCGAGACTTGCGCTGAGACAGTGGCTGTCGATCAAGCAAGAGGAGGTCTGACGGCTTGTTGTTGTTATTATTGGTTGCTGTTGCTTTCGTTGTTCTTGTTGTTGTTGTTGTTGTTTGGTTACTCGTATGATCTACAACTTGGCAGGTTTCTTCCTCTTCACTGGTTTGTTTTTTCTTTCATTCCCTCTGCCTGCTGATGGCCGAGTGCGCTTGCTTCTGCTCTCCTCTAACTGATTTATTTGCTTTTGTAATTTAAGTCAGTTTTATTAATGAAAATCGCTGCATCTGCGGCCATACGATAAGCTGGGAAATGGTCTGGGAAATGTGGTAAAATAAATACACAAAACCCTCTGATCGCCAACTGCGCAGGGAAATGAGCCGAGGCCAGGGCTGGGCATGGCCACAGCCAGAACCATAGCCAGGAGCAGGAAGTCCAATTCAAGAACAATCGAAATAGCAGCAATGTGGAAGAATTAAATTAAACGAAAATGTCAAGAGTTCTTTAGCTCATTATTATAATTAGGTAAATTCATTAATTTCATTTATTTTTAGAATATATATATATATATATATATATATATATATATATATATATATATATATATATATATATATATATATATATATATATATATATATATATATATATATATATATATATATATATATATATATATATGTAATATATATAAGTATATATAATAAGGAGTATGTACTTGAGATGCGACAAAAACTTTCCAAATGTTAAATGTGTATATTAAATACGTAAATGTAAAGATTAAATGTGTACTAGATATAGCCAATTAACAATAATTATATATCTGAAGTGAGTCTGCACAAAAAACTAAGATTTTTTATGTAAATTGAGAATATTTTGATAATATACATACATATATAAAACAAATGAAATAAATATTGTAGTTATTTTCTATTCTTCTATTCTGGATATTCAGCTAGAAATATTAATTATAATTTTTTGAAATTTATTTATATATATTTATATATATATTTATATATTGAATATGCACAAAAAAATAAGATTTTTATGTAAATTGAGAATATTTTGATAATATACATACATATATAAAACAAATGAAATAAATATTGTAGTTATTTTCTTTTCTTCTATTCTGGATATTCAGCTAGAAATATTAATTATAATTTTTTGAAATTTATTTATATATATTTATATATATATTTATATATTGAATACTAAATATTATGGTAGCTGCTTGCGCCGAATTTCATAAACAAATGTATAAATTATTATTATTATTTTATTAATTATATATTAAAATATATTACATTTGTAGATTTGAAATTTAACCCAGCCAAAGTTGGTCAGATTCTCCTGTCAGCCTGACTAAGGTTGGGTTGTCAACCTAGTTGCCTTAGTCTAGATTCTGTAGTCAAATATGGCAGTGCCACGTACAAGCTAGTAAATTTCAGTGATGAAGTCCATTTGCCTTCAATAATTGAACTTTGATTTAGGCTTCATTGAACTAAACACTCCGAAGTATGCTAACCAAGTAGTAGTAAGGCGCCGCTTAACATGTAAGTGAAATAGAAATAATAAAGATATGAATACCTTATATACATATACTTAGTATAGATATTCTGTGCATTTCGCTAAGCTAATGATTATGATATTTTTTTAAATTCATAAAAAATATATGTTAAAATAAAATATATATTTATATATAATCTGTTATATACTGGCATCAAGTGCTATATATAAATTTATATTTATATCTTATACCAATTTTAATATCTCAACTGAATGTACAGAATATTTGTATATTTAAAACAAACATCTTTAAAATATATATTTTAATAAAAAAAAACTTATTCATATAGATGTGAGCTCATACGACCAAAGTTGGTCAGATTTTTCACTCGGACGTGATAGAAACTAACACGACGACCGAGTAGCCTTCGTTCGGACTCATCAGGCAAAGGTGGGTTTATATTTATTTTAATTCAAATAACAAATATAGAATATATATAAACTAGTAAACTTCAGTGAACAAGTCCACTAAAAGGACTCAATAGCCCCTTGAATAAAAGGACTCGGGCTTAGGCCGCATCACTATGGCAGCATCCCGGCGCCGCTTAACTTGTAAGTATTTATTACATATATTTATGTATACATAATATGTATTTCAGACACTGATTATATATTGGAGTATATATAATTAGTGTCTGAAATACGCATTATGTATGTATAGAGTAGTATGTATCTGATATATGCCAAGTTGTAAGCAGGACTTATTTTAGACGAAAACGCAATTTAAGCAAATAAATTTAAATATAAATATTAATAAAAATATATATGCATATGAATTTAAATTAAATATATATATAGCCATAAATATAACTCTACTTTTAGTTAATATATATATATATATATATATATATATATATATATATATATATATATATATATATATATATATATATATATATATATATCTATATTTATATATTTAAATTTATTCATATTTATTCAAAGTTCCGATTGCAGAATTTACTGCACTTCTTCCAAGCGCTTGCTTTTCGTCTGTTCATCTTTGAGTCTTAGGAGAAACCCCTTTGAAAACTATTAGAAATATGTGGGCAATTGTTGCAGTATATATGTATGAGCTGACTGAGTATTACACAGTCAATTGCACTCGAGCTAAATCAAACGACTTCCGAGTGTCATTTGCTATTGATACATCGAGTGGTGTCCGCGGTGGTACTAACGGCTGGCATTAGACCTTGGCCGGCGCGGGGGGCTTCCAGTGTGTCAACAACTAGCTTAAGATATGCCAATGAGTCCATAAGAGCGTTCCACTCAACTGCTAATCGCAGCGCGTCCAAACACTGCAGACAACCACCCAGAGCAAACAGCAGCAGCAGGGCTGGCCCAACTTACATCCGAGTCCCCACAGCCGGCATATGGCAAGTGGATTGACATACCTTAATTGCCAGCCCGGCGAAAACCGCCCTTAAATTCTCTGACTGCGAAACAACAACAACAGCGATCGACGAAAAAATAAATAAAACAAAAGTGAAAAAAGCGAGGAGAGATTGAAGGAAAAGGGGTTAAGTGACGCGCTGGGCGAAATCATAAAACGAAATCTCATTATCGAAAACGTGATAATCGCTGATAATCGTCAATGTTGTTGCGTGCTTCCCTCTCCATCTCACTCTCTCTCTCTCTCTCTCTCTCTTAATATATCTATATATATATATATCTCGATATCTCGAGCCGTGGCTGGATCTGACACTGGTCCCGGGGTTTCAATTACCAAAAACCCATAAATCCGTGAGCTCAAGTAGCTGCCGCTGGCGGGGGGATTCAGCTTTATTAAGTCAGCACGGATTTGGCCAAGGCGTAAAGCCGTCGACTATCGGCGCTGTTGCTTCCAGTTAAATTTCTGCAGTTGGCTACCTGACACGCTCCGCGCCGAGAGATCATAAACTCATAATCACCTTCGGTCTTCAGGTAATTATTAGGGCTCGCAATTGGAGTCCTGCGAGAGACTACGTCCAGCAGTCCAGCTCCTGTTGCGACTGAGATTAATGCGCTCGCATTTTTATTGTTTCCGCATGCTTTGGCCTGCCCTAAGACAATGAGCGCGATTAAGGCGTTCATCCTGCTAACCGCAGCGTCCTCGATAGCTCGCCGCACCGCACCGCACCGCAAAGCGTCGCGTCGCGTCGCCCAATCCATGCCGAATACCAAAGCCAAAACCGCTCGGAATGCGGTTAATCCTTTTGCTATTTTCTATGTCGCGCGCTGCCCGGACTCTCTCGGTGTCAGGTAGCTCTCGGTGTCCCCTGTGTCTCTACCTCTGCCTCTGCCTCTGCCGCAGCCGCTGCCTACGGTCTGGCCCCGGCTCGTCTTGGGCTGAAACTTGTGCAGCTTATGCGACTCTTTTTGAGTGCTGCTCGACGTCGACGTCCTGCTCGGCCGGCCTTATCCTCAAGCTGCGCTGGTCGCGCGCGCCGGCCACTTTGCGGTTTGAGCGCTTAACCGCATCATAAAACCATCACAAAATATAAAAGTAAACCATTATCATCATCACGAACGCACGGCGGTGGTCTCCGGTCTGAGCCTGGCTTTTGCCTCTGTCCGCTGCGACCGCCCGCTCGACCGCTCAAACCGCTGGCCCGCCCGCCCGACAGCCCGTCTGCCCGTCTGCCTGCACCAGCTGCATTGATCCCTTGTTCCATTTGCTTGAGCTGCGACCTTTTAATGAACGAACCGCGCAGCCCCTGACAAAATTTCCACTTGCCGTTTAACAAGACATCTCACGAATTTCCACATTTCCACTTGCGTCGCGCATTTCCATTCAAGTTGCCACCTTGAGGCCTCACATCCTTCACTTATCCAATAATTTATTATTATTTCCACTGAATTGGGCGATGTAACTGTGCTTATATAATATATACATATATATATATCTAGAATATATATATTATAGTTTGAATGCATGCATATGGATTAGGGGAATATTAGTTAGTTAAGATGTGTGTAACTGGCATAAAGTAAATATATTGTTGATCAGGATGAAGATCTGAGGAGATTTAGCCATGTCCTTCTCTCAGTAAATATAAAGCCATCCAAAAGAGATAGAGACTTGAAATTAATTGGTAAATCTAGATAGATCTAGTTTGTTTTAAATAATAACTATTCCTAGTTTAACGCCACCGATTCGAAATGATATTTAAATTCAGCTATTATAATTTGTCGAGGCTTGTGATCTAGTTATTGCTAATAGTCCTCATATATATTCTGTTATACAATTCTATCTCTTTAAAGCTGGAGTCTCAAAATTATGCATTTAGTTTCATGTGGATTTCATACCACTTTGATTTTTATATATTTGGATATCGACTCGAAGTCATTTCAATTGATGGTCAGTTACTAACGTAGCTATTATGTCAAAGAAGTCGAATTCATACTAAATTCAAATATATTCAAGATAATATTTAGAATCAAATTAACTGTAATTACTTAAGTAAAGCATAAGTGGTTAAGCAAAACTTTTGGCTTCGCAGCACCCAGAGTATCCATATAAATATGTTTTTTGACTCCCTGTGAATTAGAAAGTTTGAAAATTTGTAAGAATTGAAAAACTTAAGCTAGGCTGTGGAGTATATTCAAAGACGGAGATCGCACAGTGCTCGCAGTATTTGCTAGTCAGGCACTTCCGACAGGGATCAGGGTATCTTCTAGTCAGGCAACTCCCATAAGAGCTATCTTTTTTGATATTTCATTATTTTATATTTACTTTACAAGTTTAGTTCTTGTCTTCATGCCATCTTGCTTAACTCAACTTAGTCCACTTGCAACTTATTTAGTGTGAGGAGATGAGATTAATGTATGAATAGCAGATAGCTAACTGAATTTAGAGTTGACTTTACATTTGACTCGAATATTTGAGTATATTTTGAGCATTAACTTGACTTGAATTTGAATAACGATTTCTGCTATGAAGAACAGAGCCTTAGGGCAACTTGCAATGATAGAAAATTTATAGTGCTTCAACTATGTAAACACATTTGACTGAGACACGTGTTAATTACATATATCACTTAATATATATATATATATATAGATTTTAGATTGTATCATATGAGTGTTAAGTTGGTACGCTTGCCCAAAATTTACAATTTGAACTTGGAATAGTTATTGTATTCAGTTCGAACGGCAGCAAAGCCAACAAAGAGCAACACAATTGCGCTTAACTGAAACTAGAATGCTAGCTTAAGCACACATATATAAGTTTGAATATATATCTTACATATGTACACATTGTCTCTACTTGAACAAGACAAACTCTTGCCTTTTACACGACTCAAATGGAGGGAAGATGATGAGAGTCCGACTGTCCGTCTGGATGCTAATCAAATTCGTTGGCATTTCTAATAACATAAGATTAATTAACGCTTTGCCCGCGACTTTCTTTTCAATCAATTGTCGTACAATTCCCAAGCCCCCGAAGTAGCGGTAAAGTCAATCTCTCTCTCTGCCTCTCTCTCTTCATCAAATATTACGTATACGTAGCGCATGCCCGCCTGGCCAATTGATGGCGTTCGCGACATTTGTTGTTGTCGCACATGTCAAACTTTCGGCTGCTGTTGTTGCTGCTGTTGTATGCAACTTAATCATGATATTTATGCCACGCCCCCTCGACGCTCGGGACGTCTCGCCTCGGGGTCAGCGCATTGCAGACAATAAAAGACAACGGCTCAGGCGCTAATGAAATTTACTGGCCCAAGACTGGCAACTGGAGTCTGGACACGCGCCTACGACAGCGCCTAATGAATGTGCAACAGCAGCAGCAGCAGCAACAGCAGAAGTGGCAGCAACAAGCACTGGCATGCTGCATGTGGCAATAAAAAATCAGGCAAACGAATTGTCGTTAATCAGCGCTCAGGCGAATGGCGAAGTTGAAGTCCATGTCCATGTCCATGTCCATGTCCAGTCCCCAGTCGAACGGAGCAGCGAGTAAAAGTTGCTGCCGCTGCTGCTGCTCCTCATGTTGTTGCTTTTGTTGTGTGCAGTAGCTAAGTTAAACACCCACACCCATACGCACACACACACGCACACACACACACAGACCCATTGCAAATCTCCACCTTGCCCATATTCTCCATTCTTAGCGTCGCGTTCCTGTCGCGCCCGCAATCAAAACTGTCGCCTATGAAAAATGTGCAGGGCAATGGCGTCGAACCCTGCACATATGCAACAGCAACAACAGCAACAACAACAACAATACTCAATACACACACTCACACATATATGAATACAATGCACCCACACAGGCGCAAACTTTAGGTTCTATTTTATTTGTGGCTTTTTTTCTTTAGAATACCCTAACTGCTGCAGAGTGGGCATATAGGGTATCAAATCAAATCCCTAACTGAAGCTATTCTTAATGAGTTTCCATTGGCAAGGCTAAAAGAAGAGCCAACTAAACTCAGTTACTCCCATCGAAGACTTCAGCCTTCAAGGGGTATCTATAGGTCCATCCTCTCGAGTCGTTCTCTCTTTGTATTTTGACTTTTTTGCTCATATTTTGCATTTGTGAGCGTCAAATAGACGAGGAGAAAAGAGTTGTTTGCTTTTTAAACCGCACTTTGTAAAACTGTAGTTAAAAATCGCACACATAAATACACATACAAATTTATGCACAGTTATCTCTCGCAGCTCCCACTGCAGAGCAGAAAAACTAAATAGAAATAAAAGTTTTACTTTTGTTTCACTATACATATACATACATACATATATATGTATGTAGGCGTATATAGAAATTTAGATCTGTCTAAGAGCTGCTCAGTCAATGTAAATAGGCTTACAGCGTATGGCATTTTTATGCTTTATTCATTAAATAACATATGTATGTATGTATGTATGTATGTATGTATGTTGCGCTGCTGCTTCTTGCAGCTCCAGTATATTACAATGGAAAATTGAAATATATGTATATATACATTTATAGCTGTGTAATAGAATGAATACATTTCTAGGTGCAATTTAAAGGTGCGAAGACAAGCAAAGGCTAGAACTATAAATGAAAATGATCAATTTAGAAGAAATATTTCTAAGAAGTTCATATACGAATGCTTAATTCAATCATATGTATGAATAATATATATATTATTTATATATTTTTATTTATATACATATGTACTACATACCTACATGTAAACGTATATCTATCTATATATATTAGGATATATTATGATGCAATTAAACTATTATTACATTATGTTTTTTTTTTTTATTTAAAAAAAGTTAATTCGTAAACTTTCAACACAAATAAAATTATTTTCAATATACATTTTTTTATCTCTGTAAATGAAGATATACAATTTTCTAAAAATTGCAAAACGGCTTACAGAACATAAATATATATCTATATTAAGCGATATTATAATATTTAACATTGCTTTTTTAATACAATTTATTATGTGTAAATTTGTTCGTAATTTGTTTGAGCGTTAGCTATATATCCATACAGATATGTATATAAGTATGTTCCCATATATGTATAAATACCCCATAAGTTATCAAAACTAATGCCCCATAAAGAGCACGAATTCAAAGAGATTAACAAGCAAAACTTTTACACAAATTAAATTAGGGTTTTCATCAAATTTTTCCATGTTAGTTTTCATAAAACTGTTATTAATAAAAAAAAATTATATAATATTAATTTAATCACAAATGGTTCCCAGGGAATCCATTACAAATCTGCCCCAAAACCGTTCTATTTCGCTTTAAGCGCTAAATTCGCTCTGACTTTAAGGGCGCAATTAAAATTCCTGCTCAACTTTGCCGTTATTCGGATTTTTTCTTCATTTTTTCAACTTTGGCTCCCAATTTGTATGTTAAGCTGCCATAACTGTAATTTTGTCTGCATTTGCATGACCTTAGAAAGAGCAAGAGAGAAAGAGATAGAGAGAGAGAGAGAGCACGCACAGGCGAGCGCGAGACAGAGAGCGAGGCGAGGCGCTGCGAGGTGAGGTGAGGATGGGGCGTTGTAAGTATAATTACGGCTTGTTTGATATATACATCAATTAGCCGCAAGTATTTTATTTCGGGCCCAGTCAAATGAGAAAATTAACAAGAGAAATCCATAAAAAAAAGGAAAAACAAAATTTGCACAACTTTCCTTTCTGTGTGGGTGTGTGTGTGTGTGTGCGAGTGTGTGTGGGTAAGAAAAAAAAATGCTGTCGTCAGCTATTTGAAATTGTCATGAAAATTTGATAAGGTTTTCCCTACTTTTTTCCTTCATTTTTGTTTTTTGCCTCCCCTCGCTGAGCGAGGGGCCGTGTCAACCATTTTGTTGTTGTGGGCAGGCTAACTGTCATGCACAGTGGGGCCGGAGCTGTGTTTTAACAGTCGAGCTGGACCACTTTAAAGTGGAACAGGCATTATCATATCAAGATGCATATACATACATATATAGAAATTAATAATTCAGTCTTAAGGTATCTCAAAATTGATCTTGTTACTTTGAAGGCAATTTTGACCTTTATTTTATTTATTGTTGGCTCTAACTCGTATTTCCCATAAATAATTATCGCTCAGTTTCTCTCTTCTCTCCCTTCCGCTTATCTAGTGTCTCCACTACACTCTCTGCTGGTTGAATTGAATTTTGAAACATTCGCCAGCCACAACTGTGAATGATTCTCAAAGTGAGTGCTGGCCCAGAGCTGTGAATGATGGCTGGGGGCGTGCTTTATATATGTACATACATATATATATATATATATATATATATATATATATATATATATATATATATATATATATATATATGTACATATATATGTATATGTATGTATGTATCCCTCTGGCTCTATCAGCGTGATTGTTGCTCCCTGTGCATAGCAATTTGGGTGCTCGCTGGCTGTGCTGGTGTTTGGCATCCTGGCCAGGTCCGTTCGCTGGCCGCGCAGTCTGCAAGTTTTTCATTTTATTATTTATTTTTATTCCTGCTAACTAACAGTTTTGCGTTGCTTTAGTAGTTGAGTTTTGCGTGTGTTTGGGCTGTCATTTTCATTAAATTTTCATTGCGCGCGCAAAATACAACAAGAGCAACAACAACACCAAAAGCAAAAGGCGAATCAAACAATTTGTGCAAAAACAAGAAGCAAAAAAAAAAAAAGAAAAAAGCAAAGTTGGCGTACTGCTGCTTGGTTGTTGAACCGAGTGCGAAGAAGCGACATCCAGCAGCAGCAGCAGCAACAGCAACAGCAACAACAACAACAACTACATACAAGAGCAATTTTCATTGTGTTTGGGGGTGTGGTTCGGCAAAACACAGAGAAACAGCAACAACACATAGGTAAATACAGCTGCCAAGTGCAGCGCGCCTGCTCACACTGGCGCCGCTGCACTGCTGGTGAGAGCGAGACAAAAGTGCACGCGCTGTTAAACTCAATAAATATGAGCTGCCAACCAGCCAGGCAGTCGCTGCTGTCAGCACTCGTGTCCTCTCGCTCTAGCACACGGTGAACGCCACTTGCGCTCGCCGTCAGCCATTGCTAAAGCGTTGCGCTCTCGCTCTCTTCGTTCGTGTCTGTGTGCGTGCGTTGAAAAAGGAAGTCGCATGGGCTCGTGTTGTTGTTGTTGCTGCTGACGATTGACGACGACGATTCACGACGACGACGACGACGACGACGACGGCAGCGAGAGCAGAGGCAACGACAACGGCAACGGCAAACGCAAAGGCAAAGGCAGCGCAGTCAGCAACAACAATAATTTGGACTGGTCGAACGACTTCTGCTGCCGCTGTCGCTGCTGTTAACGCTGTTAACGCTGCTTCTGCTTCTGCTTCTGCTGGTGCTGGTGCTGCTCGCATTGAAGGTGTCACGACGAAAATCAGTTCCAAAGTAACATTCGTGCCGCTCGGGTTGTGCGTTCGTCGCTCCGCTCGCTCGTTTTGTTGTTGGTTCAGATCAGCGTTCAATCGTTTACCGTTTCACCGTTATATTTCGTCGCGTTAATTCAGCGCCGTGTCACGCACACACACTCGAATATATATACATTAAAACACACTCATACACACACACACACACATACACCCGCAAAGCTATATGCAAAAGCCAACATACACGCAAACACCGCAAAAACAACAAACAAACATTTAAATAACGTGCGTGTGCAAAATTAAAAAAAAATACAAAACAACAACAGAAACAACAAAAGCAACAGCAACAACAACAAAAGCAGCAACAGCAACATCAGCAACAGCAGCAAAAGCCGTTAGCAAAAGTTCTTAAAGATACTAAAGTCGTTCGATAAATTGTGCATTGTTTTTTTGGTGTCAGCCGCAGCAAGTGAATCAAGTCCTTAACCTGGCTAAAACAACAATCCAAATAACTGAATACTTCTGATTAACGCATCGCAGCGCAGAGTCGATCGCATCGCATGCCAGGCATAGGATCGACGCCCTCAATTGGATCTATATAATAATACCAACATATCCGCAATCCGGTATCCTTAAGCGCTATATTTTTTGCTCGCTTGGAATATCCGTACGGGCGCCAGTGACTGCATCGAGAATCGCTCGAACTCCTCGATATTGGTGTTTTTTTTTTTTGGTGAGTGCTGTTTCCAGATGAGCGCCAAAGCCATCCATCTATCAATATCGATCTATAACAAAAATTTACTACCAACAAAATCATATTTCGCTGAACTAACCAAATGACGCCGGCCAATGCGGCTATCACGGATTATACCTATAACAATATCTATACTATGTCTAGTACCTAAGTTAAGCTGGGGAACGAACATACAATCTGTCTGCTAGGATTACCTTTGCTCGCCCAGTCGATTGACCATATAATAACCCTGCAATGATCTTAAAACTGACCATTAGCTGTTATCTTCCATTAGATCTTGATATAGCTGTCTTATATCATCAATCTAGGCACGAGATCTTGTTTGCAAACATTTGCCGTCGGCGCGAACTTTAATGCTAAATAGGTCTAAGTAGTATAGATTTTGAAATATTTGTTTGGAAACTAATGAAACTAAGCCTCTCATGGCTTAGATAGTAGTAGGAACTTCTCATATATGATCAATATAGAACTAGTTGTAATATGTATATAGGAAATATCCGAAGACCTTTTCATTTGCTTAGTATAACTCAAATGATGATTATATCTCCGTAAGCCGTTTAATGTATTTAACTGCAGAAGCAAAGCATTTTATTTGAAAAAAGAGGTAATAAGGTAAAGTAATTATGGAAATAGTCCTATAATAGTTACAAGTTCCCGAGATGTTAAGAAAATAGTTCTATTATAGTTATAGTTCTCGAGATATATAGATCTACAGCAAAAACAACAAGAAGAGCTAACTCTAAAGACCTTGTACAATGATTAGTTATAATCATATACTTATCTTCTACTATCGCATAGTTAGACTGTAATCGAGTTCTCGAGATAGAGCTCAAGCCCGCCATATTTGATATAAGAATAGAGAATAGCTTGATAAAGTTGCGAAGGATATAGTTTAATAACAGTTGCAGTTCTCCAGATATAAACTAGTTCATATACATCATAGTTCATTATAGTTCATTAGTAGTCATAGTTCCCGAGATATATAGATCTATAGAACAAGAAACTTTAAGACTTTTTAGAATACTTAGCCATAATTCGATATGAATGAATTCCTAATATATATGTAGTTAGTATGCAATCGAGGCTTACATCAGTTAATAGAGCTCCAACACTATATCCATCTCCATATATCATCTAGTTCACTATAGTGGATAAATATATTATTTCATATAAGTATGGGCAATATATAGCTAAAGTTATGCGGGATATAGTTCAATCATTGCTATAGTTCTCGAGTTATATAGGTCTAGAGAAGGATAAGTTTAGGTTTACAGGCAGCATTTACCAGTGATTAGTTGGTCTGATGAAAGACTTGGCCAGAAGCGAACTGCGATAAATCTGTATTGCAGCCAAACAGGAAATTCCATGATGAGTCGGAATTAATGCATAATATGAGAGCGCATTGAATCCGAAATGGATTTTCATAATTTTAATGGCCATATTAATGCCGCCCAGTTTTGCGTTTGATTCTGTTGTTGTTGTTGTTGAACTGCTTGTTAATTAGGCGAACGGCAAACGGCAAAGGGCAGAGGGCAGAGGGCAGAGGCAAAGGGCTGAGGGCTCAGCAATCCACAACTAACTAACTGACTAAATATAACTATGCATATCTATATTCATATGCGTCGGGGGCTACCTGAACCCCAAAAACTACTGTGCAGCGCACACAATGGGAGCCCTAAGCAAGTAGAGTCTCTGAGCATGGCCCGAACGACCTGAACGGGTCACATTATTCACACATTTTGATAAGTTTTTTTCCTCAACTTCTCTTTTTTTTCTTTGTTTTTTTTATTGTATCTCTGGGACTGTTCTTGTTGTTGCTGTAGCCGCCGCGCTTTATTAGCTAATTTCAAAGCGGCTGGGTCATAAATTAAAACATCGAGCATATTTTGTGTTAGTATATGCAGGCACACACGCACGCACACACACTCACACACACACAGTATTATATTTTTATATTTTTTTAAATATTTTTGTGCCTCATCGCAACGTTTTGTATTATTATTAATTTGCATAGATATTGTGTGTGTGTGTTTTTGATTCCCTCTCTGTTCAAATTAATATGCAAGGCAATTTGTTTTGGCCAGCCAGTGAGCCAGCTGGCAATAGTGAGACGGCAGCCAGATTCATTCTGGCCCTTGTCACATCACTAAACCGCGCAGAGTTGAGCACAGTCGAGCGTCAATGTACGCCCACGCAGCAACAGCGAGAACTCGAGCTGCCAATTTCAATTTGAATTGGAGCTCATTCATTCATAGCCACAGCCGCAGCAACAGCCGTAGACCCAGCCCCAACCCTACATCCACATCCGTTACTTGGTCCGTTTCAATTCATGAATTGAATTGAAGTCAAGATCGCGTCGCGACATTTTGATAGCTTATCGGTTAGAGAGCTTCCAGGCCGTGGAGCTCCATTGTTTGGCGACGCACGCCCAATGTCTGCCTGCCCACTGAAAGCTGTAGCTGGGATCAGTGATGGAGCTGCCGCAGCCGCTGCCGAGGTGGAGGCGGCAACAGCAACGGCAACAGCAACGGCAACGGCAACGCTGTTCGACTCTAAGTCTTTGTCAATGTGTTGTGACGCCTTGGCGTCGCCTCGCCTAGCCTTAAGTGAGGTTTCATTTCATTTCGATTGACTTCTCGGCTGCATATACAAACAAACAGACTATATATACATATATCTATATATGTATATATATATGTATATACACCTATTTATATCTCTCGTTATTTTTTTTCTGCTTTTTCAATTATTTGTATTATTAATTTTTATCTCTCTTCACTCTTTGCTCATTACGCGGCTGTACCCAAAACTTTTTAGTTGTTTTTTCTTTTTGGCTTCTCGAATTTCGTTGACAAAGCCATTTAAATAGAAATCAGTCAAAAGGCTGGCTCTGGCTCGGGCTCGAGCTCGAGCTCGGGCCAGACCGAATCGAACCGGCCAGAGTTATCAAGATCACATTGACAATGCGTCAAATAATAAGTTTTGTTGTTATTGTTGCTGCTCTGTCTCTCTGTGCCCAGCCAGGGCTCTTTACTCTATTATTGATTTGTGATTTGTGTGGTTTGTTTGATTTATTTTTACTATGATGCAATCATTTGTCCGCCTCGAAGGCAACATTCATTCATTCACAAAATATATTTCAATAACTCTTTTCTTCTTCTTCTTATTTTTTTTTTTTTTTTTGAGTTCATTTTAAGTTTTTTGTTGTCGTTTGCATCCTTCTAGACGCAGCTGAGCTGAACTCTGACTGCAGACGTTTAACTCAACTATTGAGCATGGCAAATCTTTAATTGATCATTTAATAACTGGCAATTTGAGCGCCAATTAGCAATTTGCATTTGCAATGGGAAAGAGAGCGACGTCTGTCTGTGTCTGTGTGTGTGTGTGTGTGTTGTTAACTTGTTTAACTGTTGAGCAATCTATCATTGGCCAATTTGTGATTAAAATATGCTAACTGTATGTCTATTAGATTTAATCATGTATATATATATATATATATATTCATTATATATATATATATATATATTTCTCTCTCATTTATCCAGACTCGTTTCAGCGTGCTCAAGTGTCAATTTAATTAAATGTGTAATGCATACGATTAACAAAATGCAAAAAAAAAAGAAAAAAATGAAATGAAAACTAATTAAAAAGCCAAGTTGTCGCCATAGTTGTTGCTGCTGCTGCTGCTGCCTGTTTAGTTAGCGGTTTCTAGGCCATGCGCGCATTTTGAATGCGTATTAAACTTGTCAAATCTTCACACTTTTTCAATTATTTGGCACGTTTGTTAATTAAACTTCAGCGGACGTCAACGTCAGCGTGTCACTCAGTAGCTGCAATCGCACAGCAGCAGCAACAGTTGCTGCTCCCGCAGTAGTTGCTGCTGCAAGGTTGCATTTTCCCCCGCGCCTAATGAAAAATAAATAAAATTTTATGCGAAAATTGCAAATTTAAATGTCAAAATGCATTTGCGTAGAAATGGCACACGAACCACAGCCTGGCTACCAGTAAAGCTCGGCTCAGGCAGCAGCTGGAGCTGCCTTCTCCACTCGCCGCCAGTTGCCAGTTGCGAGTTGGCAGCTCCGGGACGTGCGCGTTCTTTGTTGCGTTTATTAAGTTGCATTATTTTGGACAGACAGCTTATTATGCTAGGCCAGACTCAGTCCCAGTCCCAGTCCCAGTCCCAGTCAGAGTCCCACTCAGAGTCCCAGTCTGCCAACCAGATTCCAGTAGCCGATCGCTATGTAAATGAGCCTGAGAAACGTTTCACACTTTTACACTGTGCTGCAAGCGTTAGAAAGTTGCAAGTTGCCGTCGACGTCGACGTCGTTGTCGTCGTCGACGTTGACAGCTACAGAAATTCATAAAAAACTCATATTTATCTAGTCATTTAATTTGCCTCTCCTCTTCTTTTTCGGCCACGCTCAGAGAGTCACCTGTTGTTGGCTGCTGTGTAGTGCACTGTAGCAAACGCGGCTGGACATATTAAGTTGTTATGGAGCTTGTTAAGGCCGCTAATAGCCGCAACTGCAACTGCAACGGCAACGACTGTAGCCTCTAGCCATGGCAACTCTGACAAGCGAGCACTTTTGACAGCTGGTTGCACTCGCTCTGACTGCAACTAGCTTTGGCAATTTGCCGCTGCGCGCTCGCTGCTGCTGCGGCTGCGGCTGCGGCCAACGTGTTGCACAATAATGTTGCCTGTCACTTGCTGGCGGGAAATGGAGATATAGATGGACTTTGAACTTGTCTCGGCTGCAGCGGCTAAACTATTTTTGCTCATCTTTCGCTTTCTAAAACACACGCAGCCCATGCTAAAGCTGGCTCCGAATGCCACATTCGTTTAGCTGGAACCATTAATCACGCTGGCCAAAACAAAACTCGCCAAAACCAAAACCAAAAAAATACCAAATGATCAACTTGAAATTGTCGAAGACAACCAAAATATTCCCATGGCACAAATTAACAGTAGCCAGCGTCATAACGATCACAACATTGGGTTACACACTTTCCCAGGGTACCATCAGAAAAACGCCACAAAAAGAGAGAGAGGAAGAAGGAGAGAGAGAGAGAGAGAGAGAGAGAGAGAGAGAGAGCACACATGGTCTTCTAGGGCTACCGTTTCGGTAGTTCGCTTACTTAAAGTGCGGGCGCTGGACCACAATTGTCCAAATGTTCACCAAGTCAGTCAGTCAGTCAGTCCGTCACTCAGTCCGTCAGTCAGTCAATCAGTTGAGATTCGGTAGCGTTCGATTTGTTTATTTTCCTAAGGCTGTTTACCTTCGGATCGCCGCTGTCCGCCACTTATCAGTAGTTCGAAAATATTATTTTGACCGTAATTACGAGCAAGAGGCAGGCGGGACACAACATATGCATTACAAGAATCATAAGCCAAACACACACACACACACACACAGAGCAACAGGATAGCAGTTACCGAATTGGAAAGGTAAAGCCCACAAAGCCAGTTGAAACTGAATCTCTGAATTGAAGTCAATGAGAAGAAAGAGTCGACTCTACGCCCGGAAACTGAAAGTGAAAATGTAGATTGTCGCTCGCCGAATACCGGCTGAATTTTTAATGAAAGTGCGTGTACGTGATATATGTCGAGCCGAAATGATTTCGGGCCCGTGCGACACGCCGAGCGGCCCAGAGTTTCGAGTCCCCGAGGCGCGCTGTCACAATGGCCAGCGGGGCCTTCGCCTCCCTCTGCTGCTTCTTCTCTCGTTTTTTTCGCCATGATTTTTCATAATCAGCAACGCCGAATGTCAAGAAAATCACGTAGCTCTTTATATTGTTGTGATTTTGTTTTTAGTTTTTTGTTGCTCTCTTCTTCTTCTTCTACTTCTTCTTCTTGTGTGCCACATTTGGCAAAAAGAGCAAATCAGTGACAGAAAACAGAGACAGACACAGCCGCAGGCACAGCTGCCCCCCAAGCCCACCTGCCGGACAAGCCATAAAGTTGCTAGATCTCGTATGACAGTATAACAGAATAGCAGAATAGCAGAATTGCAGTATAACAATATATCAGTATGACAGATTGATTGTATAATAGTATGGCAGTAAAATAGTATAACAGTATAACAGTATAACAGTATAACAGTATAACAGTATAACAGTATAACAGTATAACAGTATAACAGTATAACAGTATAACAGTATAACAGTATAACAGTATAACAGTATAACAGTATAACAGTATAACAGTATAACAGTATAACAGTATAACAGTATAACAGTATAAAAGTACAACAGTATAACAATATAACAGTATACAACTATGATAGTCTAACATTATATCAGTATAACAGCATACGAATATAACAGTATGACAGTATAGGAGTATGACAGTATATCGGCATACAAATATGACAGTATATCAGTATAACAGTATAACAATTACGTATATACAACTTATAATACCATAACAGTTTATGAGTATAGCAGTAGAACAGTACACAGTATAACACTAATAGATTCATCAACTGTCATTTCAAAAACGGAATAGCTCACTAAAAATCCTCCTAGTATATCAACGTAATATCAACTTATCAATATAAATATCATTATCATTAGCCTTGTTATACTATATATATAAATATATATTATACTATTAAAATTCTATAGCACTGTCAACTATATTCACCCAGTAATAGAATTCTCTAGATTCTATAGATCTTAAAGCACATTTCCAGTTCCTCATCAGGTCTGGAATATACTTGTTCTACGATAATCCGCTATATGAATGTTTTGTTTTCAAAAACCCAACCAGAACAACAAAATGACAAAAGTTAGCTTAGTCCGTAGTTTAGCCCAAATGTTTGTTTGCCTGGAATCCTGCTGCCTGTTGTTGGAATCCTTGCTTAGAGTGTACTATCGCAAGATTACCCAACTGTGTAATAACGCCTTTTGGTAGGTGAACGGGAACAGGAACGGGAACGAGAGCGAGAACCGCCTAGACTTAGTTTTTGGGCAGTCTTGCGGTTTAAAGATCTTTGATCTGTGCTTAGCCGCTGGATTAGGCAAGACACTTACTAAAAGGACGAAATGGGATGGGCACACACACACACACACTCATACACACAAGCACACACACTCGCTTGCACTGGGCATGATAGGACAATGGCTTGGGTATTAAGATTAGGCCGGACCAGAGTCGGCCTTCACCTCAAGCTGAACCTGGCTTAATACTCATATGCCGTGCGACGAGTTCGAAACTCTTTTGTCCCACTTTATTCTCTCCTCCTTCCCTCCTTTCTTTCTCTCTGTTTTTCGGTGGATTCGTGCGAAAAATACAAATTAGCAATGTCTAAGCCCAGAGCAAATGAGACGGCGAATAGGCGCAGAAGCGAGAGGCAGTAAAATTGCGGGATTAGCACGGACACCTCGGAGGTCTCTCATTGTTTTGAAATTGGAAAATGCAGCCAGCTATTTGTCACATATACCCGACCGCTACTATCGACCAGCGGTCGTTCCAATATAATTCCATACACACACACAGAGAGAGAGAGAGGGAGAGATATGTAGGGTAAAGTAGCCTGCACCGAGCACAACAAATTTGTTTTGTTTTGTCATGTCGTTTTCATGGCTCAATGCATCCGAATGCAAGCGAAATGGAAACCGGCAAAGCCAAAACCCAAAGCCGCAAATACAACATTGCAGCAGCCACTCGAGCCAGAATCCCTCCAAGCAGACACACACATACACATACATATGGATATAGATATATATCTGTATAAGCGCTGTCCACAGCCGAACCCCAACAACGCTTCCCAAATTACATGCTCACGCGCACACGCAAATTAATAACACATCTGGCCCAAATTGACGCTGAGAGGCCGCAGCCGAGGCTCAAGGACCAGCACATAAGAAGGCAAACACAGCAGAGATTATTAAGTGATTTGAAAGTGAATAGAAAGTAGTTAGCGACATACATATGTATATATTTATATAATCATAGAGTACTTTTCTCTCAGGTATATGTGTAACCATATATCATTCATATCATACTCCCTTTAGTATATGTCATATAAAACTGTCTATAAATTTGTTTAATCTCAGTTTCGTCACTCGCTAACATTTCTCTTCGTTCGTTCTAGCAGACAAACGCCATTTAGCTGCTAGCGGCGTTTTGGCCACTGCCACGCCCTCGCGTCGCCGTCAGTCAATTTCTGGCCAATTGAAGCATCAGTCGATCGGGCGTACACCATAAACAGCATCAACGTGGCGCTGCACTCAACGGAAGCCTTGATGGCGGCGGGCTTTCTCAAATCGGGGGATTTGGGCCCGCATCCACACAGCTATGGCGGACCACATCCGCACCACTCGGTGCCGCACGGACCGCTGCCGCCGGGCATGCCGATGCCATCTTTGGGTCCCTTCGGCCTGCCACACGGACTGGAGGCTGTTGGGTTCTCCCAAGGTATGTGGGGTAAATATCGCAATTTTGGTAACAAAAAACAAAGCAAAAACAAAACAAAAACAAAGAAAAGAGAAAACAATTGAGCATAAACAAATGTGCTGAAAGTTGGCAGCAGGTGGGGAGCCAGGCTCCACTCGGATGATAAATGATATATGGCCGGCCATCAGACTGGGCTCTGGCTGATAACTCAATTTGCATGCGCAGACCAAGACCAAGAGGAGGACATATCCTATATAGATATATATATATATATATAAATATATATATATTTATATATACATATAAATTTGTGTGTGTGGAAGGTAGATCGGGGGCAGTTGGCTGCGCCGTTCAGTTGTCGCACAAAATGCTTTTCAATGCCGTTTCGCATCGATTGCATCATTATCAGTTGAATTGTCAAAATGAATAATGAGCCGAAGCCGAACTCGATGTCGAGCTCCAAGTTGCCGTCGCAGCGCAGCGCAGCGCTTGGGAACGCATGAGTCGAGGTTTTTTCTGTTTCTCTTCTGTCAGGTTCCAGTTATTTGTCTCATTTCGGTGACGCTGCAAATGACAAAAAACTGACAAAAATGCTACAAAATGCCAAAAACCAAATGAAAATAAATATATGAAAAAAACTAAAATAAAGCTAAAAAAAGAAAAGAAAAGAAAAGAAAAGAAAAGAGAAGAGGGCCGAAAAAAATATATATATATGTATATATATAGAGAGCAGCAACGGGCATACATAATAACACAAACAATCGCATGTAATCAATTTTGATTTTTTATTTATTTACTTTTCGCATTGTCGCGCTTGTAATAAGCCCAGTTATAGCAGAATCTGTCGATTGAAGATATTGTCAGGTTATATAAGCCCAGTTGCGCGAGCTGAGAATGGAGTCGCAGCGAAGTGCGATAATTATCTATATAATTGATCAGATTGCATAATTCACTAGAATTTGTTGCCTCATTCGTATTACAAATGAAATATATTTATACGGGAAATATATTGAAAAAATACATATAGTTCGAAATAATAGAAAAATATTATGAAAGCAGATATATATAAAAATATAATATATATTTATAATTCATAGTAAAAATATTATATATAAATATATGTGCATATATGTATAATATATTACGAGAAAAATATATATAGCTCATAAACTTTACGAATAACAATATTATGAATAGTTTACTTCAAATATATATTTTTCTTCTATATATAAACAAGCCGGAACTCAGCTCGAATCTCTCATTGAAATGAAAAACAAATGTAAAACAAATATATTGTTATTAGTTTTTGAATGATAAACTTCTACGAGCAATAGATAAATCCATTAAATTAGCTAAAAAAAATTAATTAAAAATGAAATTGAACAAAATAATGGCAGCTTAATTGGTCGCGATATTCATGAATTCAGCAAATTCCGCAAAATAAAAACTAGAAAACAAAACTGAAAATCAAAATAAAAGCGAAAAATATATTTATGTAGGTGCAGTTAATGAAACAAGTCTTATGCGATTGCCGCCAAGGCTTTTGGGCAATGCGAAAATAAATAAAAAATATAAATAAATAAATACAGAAATTAAAAAAAAAAAATGCTGTTGCTGAGTGCCACGCAAAAGGCAAACTACAAATTGCAATTAATTTTGCTTTAAGGTAACAACAACAACTGCTCTGGCGACCATTTTGAAAGCAACCAAAATACAAAATACAAAAAAAAAGAAGCAGCAGCAAAGGCAACAACAGCGAAAAGCGGCAGCTGCAAAGCCAGCGACAACGGCAACGACAACGCGCGAGCCAACTGAGCTCAAGTTTTTTATTCAATTTAAAAATTCATGACCAAAATGACTAACTCATTAATTTTTGATAGAGCCAAACAGAGATGGGCATAGAGTAGCTGAGCGAGCGAGCGAGACAGAGAGAGACAGAGAGAGACAGGGAGGCAGTGGTAGTGGCAGGAGGGAGAGTGGCTGCTGCTGGGGTACGCATACGAAAGGCATTGCGGCATGCCCGCAACATAAAAAGGGGTGCTCACGTTGAATATTTGGGACAGCAGCCAAAGCAGAGCCAGCAGCAGCACTAGGGGCAGAGACAGAGGCAGAGGCAGAGACAGGGACAAAGGCAGAGCCAGCAGCAGACACGCACTGACAACGGCTGCCCCGGCAAAAACAAACAATGCCGCGGCTTAGCACACACACACACATGTATAGTCTTTATATACGCATTGCATATGTATAAAATACATTATATACACTAACACACTCACACACACACACACACTCACTCACACACAAAAGAAGTTTTGGACGCTGCTGTGCGGGGTTGGTTCAGCGCACCAAATGCTTTTTAGGGGTGGCATTTCGACGGGGGTTGCTAAGAATAACGGTTCGCCACAGCAGCAACAGCAGCGAACACACAAAAAGAAAAATAAAAATGGGCGCAAAATACTGGGAAAAGCATCTTGCGTGTGTGTATGTTAATTAAAGTTGGCTCACGCGGCGTATGCGCAATGTGCCCGATCCCCGATCCCCGAGCCAAACTCCACCCGAAAAAAACCGTCAACTTTCAGCACATTTGATTAGGCATTTTCTGACTATCCACACTGTTGGCTAATTTAATTTTTTTTCTATTTTTTTTTCTTTTTGGTATTTTTTTACTCTTGGCAGGCGTCAACACAAGAAAACAGCGTCGCGAGCGCACAACATTCACACGCGCCCAGCTGGACGTGTTGGAGGCGCTCTTCGGCAAGACACGCTACCCGGATATATTCATGCGCGAGGAGGTCGCACTTAAGATCAATTTGCCCGAATCCAGAGTACAGGTAAGCCACGCTCACTATATATGAATATATGTATATCTGAAGCAACCTGAAGTCGAGTCGAAATGCGATCTTTGATTTGAATTTGAAAAGAGTTCGAAACTTCATTAATGGAATATGTAAATTTATATAGACAGATAGAAGTCTGATCAATAGATATAGATATATATCTGAAGCAATATCTGCTAACTTCAGTGTGGAGTTCAGGGTTTCGCTTTGATTGTGCCTCAAAATATAGTTTTAGCTCAATTTGGGAACAACTTGAATGGGAGTTGAAGTCAAAAAGTTTCGTTTCCTTTTGGTTTGGCTTAAAATCTTCAGAGAGAGAATGATCATTTCTACAAACAAAGCAGACAATATTTCATATATAACAATAATGATATATATTATAAATAATTGCTAAAGCCAAGCAGAAAAAGCTGTGAAAATTCCATTTTATTCCTCTTTCTCAAACTTGCTAGACTAGCTTCACTCAAAATGCTCTAACTCAAGAACTAATAGTCCGACAGCCTGTGAAGTACAGAGCTAACTAAATCATATAGATAGTAGTACTATTTATGTTATTTTAAATAATATTTTAAAATAATTCTGAAGCTAACGGCTAGGCTCAGCCAAAGCCCAAAGTCAAAGTCTAAGGTATACAGTACATAGTCAATAGTCTATACCAAATCTATAGTCTCTAGTCTATAGTCTTAGGTCTTAGTCTTAGTCTGTACTCTATGTTCCACAGTCTAAGCATTACAGTCTCTAGTCCTTACGCCAAAATTCGATTCAAAATGCAAATCAAATAGAATGAAAGTGCAATTCTAGTATATTCAGGGCTAGTATCAATACTTAACTCCTGCTCTCTTTGGTTATGCTTCTTAAACTCATTTGACCTTTAGCTAACTTAAGGCTAAAATGACAAATAAAAAGTCAAGTCAATTTCTTGACCCGCTGACTGAGTCTGAGCAGACACTGAGACCTGCTCTGCCAGTTGAAATTGACTTTGATTTGGTATGGCTCAACGCCTTGAAACGTGAGGAACAAGTCAAAGCTCGCCCTGCTCATGTGTATGCGTGTGTGTGTGTGTGTGTATTTATCTGGTTTAAGTCGTGTTTGCACTGCGTAGACTCGGTGGCAATTGTTTAATTAAGCATATGTCGAGTCGAGTCGAGTCGAGCCGAAAGACGCCCTCGAAAATCAAAGTTGCCAAATCCATAAAACAAACAAATTACAAACAGCCAACAGATTGCCCCATTTGTGTTGGTGTGCGTGTGAGTATATGTGTGTGTGTGTGTGTTTGAGTGTGTGTTGGTGTCTAACTGGTATGGCATATGGGAGCGCAAATGCATAGATTTTCCTAAAGAAAATCGCTATGCAAATAGAAATTTGGAATGCGAGTGGGCTGAGAGGCAGAGAGAGAGAGAGAGAGAGAGAGAGAGAATAGAGACATATTTTTAATGTCAAATGTGCCCAAAAAAGAAAGATGAACGATGAGTGTCGACTTTTTTGATATTTGCACAAGGCATTTGCTGCGCATCATTCGGAGGGTTGGCCAAACAGGGGACTCAGGACGCAGGACTCAGAGCACAGGACGCAGGAGACACGGCGCTGCGCTATTTGAGTTTGCTTTGCGCATTAGCAGCGCATAATTTGCGCTAATTTTTTGGCTCATTCGGCCAGCGACAACAACAACGACTCAATTTGCGCCAAGATCCTTCGCTGTTTGCTTAGGTGCCTCGCCTCACCTCGCCTTGCCTTGGCTTGCCTCGCCCTGTGTTGACAGCCGACTGCGGCCTAAGCAAACACGTTGCTAGCGCCGTCGGCCCAACTGCCAAATGGCCCAAATCGACGCATTTGGGCTGAGGCCTTCCGCATTCGCATTCGCATTCGCATCGATCGACATTCAGCATCTTTCGGGTCGGGTCGGGCCTTTGTCGAGGATCATTTGGCATTGAATTGTCACCTAATGCCGTGAGCAAACACAGCCGCATGTTCGGTGCGCTCTGTTGACATGTTCATTGATTTGTTTGCATTCCGCTGTTGGCCTGCAACTTAAGGACGTGACCGGGCAGTTGCCACTGCGGCAGGCAGCAGGCCCATCGACGAGCTCTGCAACGGTCGTTGGCCCATGGCCGTGAAGCCCCTGCAGTGGCCGGGCAAGTGAAAAACGACACGTAACACGGCACATTCACATTCACATTCACAGGCTCAGGCAGGACACTAGCCGTCCTCCGTCCGCCTGTCCGAGGACCGACTGGCCGGAATGGATATTCCATTTGATTCTACACATTTCATTGTGGACAGTTGCTGTTACGTTTCATACACAATTGATTTTTGAAATGCACACGGCGCACCCTTGGGGTGAGTGCGACGGCGGAGGAGGCACGAGGAGGGCGGGGAGTGGGGCATAGCGAGTGGGCGGCATTGATAGAGTGCATTGACAATTGCATATATAGATTTTCCACTGTGCTCTTCTTGTCTTCACCTTCGTGCATTTCACTTTGTAAGTCATCCCGTTACTGTTGCCAGTTCTACGTCTAGTTTGAGGCTCTGCCAGGGCTCGCACCGTGCGACGATTTGCAGTTGAAATGGACTGAACGATGTGTGCTATGTGAAATCAAGGAATTAGAACTGAGGATTAAGTATTGCATATATTAGTATATATACTACCTATGTATGTGTATCTTTATAGCAAACCTAATTTGATATATACGATATATGACATGCTATCGACCATATACGATATACGATATATGACATATGATGTATTATAGACTATATAAGATATATGATTAATATAATATATACAATATACGATATTCGATATACGATATACGATATACACTATACGAATTCCCTCGCCAATCAATGGCTTTGCCAAGCTCAACTAGATCAGCACCAAGCTAGACTTTAATTACAAATTCCTCTATAAAGTCAGCTTTTGCCCCACTGTGCCAAGTGGCCGTGTACAACACCTACAAACGTGGCGCATATTGAATTACAGCAGCGGCAGCTAGAAAAGCCGTAAAAGCCACCAAAAAACAGAAACAGAAAAAAGAAAACGACGCCAGCAACATGAAAATCGAGTGTTGCATGCAACTGTCTGGGCCAGAGCCCGGCAGCCGAAAGGAAGCCAAGCAACTCAATTAGCAGGCAGGGCGCGGTGGCAAAACTAGTTGGCTGCGGTGCGGCCCCCCCACATGGCTCCACCTACCACAGTCGGCGAGGCCCACGAACTCGCCGCTGCCACTGCCGCTGCCGCCTCGCACATAAATAATCATTTTTCACAAATGGCAAAAATTAACGGCGCAGTCGTTTGCCCGGGCAAATATTAATTGAATGATAGGCATCTTTATGGCAGTGCGCCGTAGGGGTGTGTGCGTCGTCTAGGGGTTGGGCGGCGGTCGGTGGGCGGCTGCTGATTGCAACCAATACAAATAACGTAATAATTTTACGCAGCTTATCTGCACCAGAACAGAGCAAACATTTACGCCCTAATGTTTTCATTCGCCGCGCTCGCAAGGGGGCGACGGGGCTGCCATGAGGGCTGCCATCGCAGTCATAAATCACGGCCAGGAGCTTGGCTTGCCAACCTACCTCCCCTCCCCCTCCCCTTCTCTCTCTCTCTCTCTCTTGCTGTCACTCTCCCTCCATCGAGTGGGTCGGCTGGCCAAGCCAAGCCATTGTCACCTCCGATTCAGCTGTTCGATTTTTCGCCGTCGGGGGTTGAAGCCAGCAGCAGCAGCAGCCGAGCAAGTTTCGCGGTTGCTCGGTTGGGCAACAACAGGAACAACAACAACAACAACAAAAGACAGCCATTTTAGTTGATCCAGGCACCTAGGCAAGTGAAAGGGGGAGAGAGTAAGAGTAAGAGTAAGAGTGAGAGAGTGAGAGCGAGCGAGCGAGGGATTACGCAGCGGCAATAGTCAAAATTGTGGCCGATCCCAAGCATAACTCAGAGCTCGTTCAGCTAGCAACTCTTTGCTTGGCATTTTCCCATTTCCCCCTCTCAAATTTTCAGGCTGCTGCTGCTGCTGTTCGCTGTTATAAAAGGATTTGTCTCGTTGTCACTGCCGCTGCCGCATGATAGCGCAATGCAACGGGCCCAGGATGTGCCACAGGACGACCGAAAAGTTTCACTCCCATCTACGTATGTGTGTGTGTGAGTGTGTGTGTGTATGTGACACACAGCTGTTTTATAAAATTAATTTTCCCATTGCGGATTAACATTTCCAGTCGCTTTTCAATGCGCCCAGTGTCACATAATACACACTCGAATTCCTTTTTAGATTCCCATCTAAAGGCTACAAAAACCAACAAAAAAAAAAGCAACAGAAAAAACATTTATAAAAAAGAAAAATTATCTGAATTGAATTTAACGAATGCGCATTGATTTGTTTACTATGCAAAGTCGCGCATAATTTCGCATTGATTAATGCCAGCAGCAGAAAGTGCTTCACGTTGCCAATTTCAAGTAAGTCTCATTATGGGGGCGGACACGAGGAAACTTAGTCTGATATCTGTGAGAGTAGATATCTATAATGCATATCTATATATGCATATCTAGAACTTATATCTATATATCCATATCCTATATATATCCAAATATCAACATCTCTAGCTATGACATATCTACCTCTATATCTATTTGTAAATACCCATTATTCAGTTCCATCTCTGTCTCAATCTATATTCATATCCATATCCTACATCTGTATGCATATACATAATCCATATCTGCATCTATATACGTTTATATATCCATATCCAAATCCATATTAATATTCACACCTATACTCATATCAATATCCATATCACTCTCCCTCTACATATTAATATCCACATCTATATTCATTCCCATTTCTATATATACATATACAAATATAGGTAAATCCCTATCCGCATCCATATCGATATCCTATATGCCGTCTCTATCTCTATGTATATGTATATCTCCTTTATACATCCACATATCCATCTGCTTCTCTATCTGTATATCCATTTATATATGAATCGACATTGCTATTATATAGCCCCATTTCTCAGATGCTTTCTCCGCTATTCGAATCAGATCTGTTCGAATCATCAACTGTCGCGCATTATCCACTCGAACAAGTCTCAATTGATGCTATTCAAGGGGCGGCCGTTTGTCATGAGATTCGTTGAGTTTGACATCAATGAAAATCAAGCTATTAAAATCAACTTCATTAACATTATAATTATAGACTCAGCCACAGAAAAAGAAAGAGAGAGAGAGAAAAAGAAATAAAGAGAGAGAGAGAGAGAGAGAGAGAAACGCTTTGATGTTTTGGCCAAAGTTCATTAGGGACACAATCAAATCTTTTGTGATTTTTCACATTTTACTCGCCGCTCAGCAAAAAATTTTCAAATTTTATGCTAAAACTAGCAAAAATTCCCAGGCCCCGAGAAACATATTACGAAATTCGTGCAGCTCATTAAACGATTTCAAAAGAGAAAACATAAATAATGAAATGGAAGAGAGAGAGAAAGAGAGAAAAAAGAGAAGTGGAATGTACGTCAAAGTCAAATCACAAAGTAGATTTTGCAAAATGCAAAATTCAATTGGAAATTGAAATTGAATTTGAAGCAGGGGCGTGAGCGAGGGGGTCGGGGCGACGTCCTGTGTGGTGCTGACAAATAATGAAATTTGATACGCCTTGTTTAATGCTCTTTTTTCGTCAAGTGCGTAGCTCGGCACGCCCACCCCGCCTCAAGCCGAATCAGCGCAACGCGCTCGCACAAGGGGGAGTCCACCCCCCCTTCCCCCTCCCTTGCCGCCCATGCCTGCCACGTTGCGTTACGACAATGACGACTGCAATGAAACGCTCGAGTGGCCACAGCCGCCGCGTGGCAAGTGTTAACTTTGGGAAATATGCCATCAAGCTCGAGTCCGTGCCGCAGCCGGAGTACGGCTACGGCCGTAGCTCTGTCGGTACGGTAATAAATTCTGCTGTTTACCAAAGCACAAGCCATTAGCAAGCAACACCAACCCCAAATAACAAATCACTGAAACAACATTTTGGGCGGCTGGATTGAGCGAGAGATGGAGTTGGGGGAGAATCGAGAATTGGGCTCGATATGGGCCTGGGCCTGGGGTTTCGGGTGGTACTTCGCTACTGTGCCGCCTGCACTTAGCGGATTGTTTGCAGCCCCTTAAGCATAACAAACAAGGCTAAGTGAATTCCTTGCGCTCGACTGTGCCGCTTTATGGGCTGTTTATTGTTGTCTTCGGGCTGCGGCATGTGGTGGCTCTGGCGGTGGGCGCAAAAGGGGGCGGCGATGGCAACAGCAACAGCAACAGAAGCAACAACAACATACAGACTTAATCGAGTCAATTTTCGGACTCAACTCGTCGCCGTCGGCTGTTGATGTAACTTCTTCCTATTTAATTTTTTGTTCGCTCTTCTGGGCCGGCGGCAGCGCGTGACTTTTTGCACTTGTTGTTTTGAGTTGTCGGTCGTCTGCCACGCCCCGCTCTGCTCGCCGCCCTCCGCCCTCTGCACCTCACATAATTTATTCATTGCCAGCCCCAGCAAACTAATTGATGTGGGAAAATTGCAGCCGCTGGCAAACACACACACAGGAAGAGAGAGAGAGAGAAAGAGAGAGGGAGAGAGAGACACTCGCCCACACTTGACTAAACAAATACTTGTCCGACCAAACACGTGACAATTTGATACTTGAGCTATTGATTTTTAATGCCATTATTATGCTTAAACTTTAATGGAAAATATCTATAGCGAATTCGAATAGAATATTGTGCATAAATCATAAAGTATTATACATATAACTTGTATGTATATAATATATAAATTAAAGCAATATATATTTATGGGAGGCTGCTGTAGTTAAGCTAGTGGCTAAGAGCAAATGAAGTTTAACAGATGGGAAGAGTTAGTGCATGCATAAGGGATCTCCATAGAGTCCTTTTTGCTCCTAGCAATTTTATATAGGGAACTCCATATACATCTTAATGTTACGATATACGATATACATACATATATGGGAGATTCTCTCGTTTTGCCTCTACAATCAACAGCTTTCTCAAGCTCAAGGCATAAGCATTTCAGACCGTCAAAGTAAGCCCCTCTCAACTCTACTGTTCTTCTTTATTAGAAATCTCGGTCAGTTAGTCTGGCTCCTCCGAAATGTACATAGTCTAT
Source organism: Drosophila mercatorum (assembly GCA_961210405.1). Taxonomy (NCBI): domain Eukaryota; kingdom Metazoa; phylum Arthropoda; class Insecta; order Diptera; family Drosophilidae; genus Drosophila; species Drosophila mercatorum. The sequence goes on along the minus strand of CAUIUS010000015.1, from coordinate 719,785 downwards.
AACTATTATTTATACCGTGTTTTTTGTTCTCCCTTTGCAGGTTTGGTTCAAGAATCGACGCGCCAAGTGCCGCCAGCAGCTGCAGCAGCAGCAGCAGTCGAACAGCTTGAGCAGCTCGAAGAATGGCAGCGGCAGCGGCAGCTGCAGCAGCTCCGGCAACGGCGGCCGCAACAACAACAACAACAGCAGCAGCAACAACAACAGCTCCAACAGCAGCAGCAACAACAACAACAGCAACAACAACAGCGGCAACAAATCGAACCAGAAGCAGAGCGGATCGGGCCAGAGCAGCTCGAGCAATGCCAGCGGCAATGCGAGCAGCTCGGCGGCAGCCGCCGTCAGTGCTGCGGCTGTGGCGGCAGCGCAGTCTATCAAGTCACATCACAGTTCCTTCCTCAATTCAGGCTCCGGCGGTGCCAACAACAACAATAACAACAACAACGGCAGCGGCTCGACGGCCAGCAGCAGCGGCAGCGGCAGCCACGGCGGCGGCAGCAACTCGCACGCGCACATCTCAGCAGCGGCCGCGGCAGCGGCGCTGAATGTGACCGCAGCGCATCAGAACTCCTCGCCGCTGCTGCCCACGCCAGCCACGTCGGTCAGCCCGGTGAGCATTGTGTGCAAGAAGGAGCATCTGGGCGGCGGCTACGTGGGCGGCAATGGCTCCGGAGTCGGCGTCGGCGGCGTCGGTGTCGGTGTTGGTGTGGGAGTGGGCGTGTCGGGAGATGCGCTGCGGTCGCCCTACGACACGCTGAAGGATGCGGGCGGCGACATCGGCGCGGGCGCACACCATCATCACAGTATCTACGGCACGGCGGCGGCCAGCAATCCGCGCCTGCTGCAGCCGGGCGGCAACATCACGCCCATGGACAGCAGCAGCAGCATCACCACACCCTCTCCGCCCATAACGCCCATGTCGCCACAGTCGGCGGCGGCGGCAGCGCACGCCGCGCAGTCGGCGCAGTCAGCCTCGGCCCACCACTCGGCCCACTCGGCGTACATGTCCAACCACGACTCGTACAACTTCTGGCACAACCAGTACCAGCAATACCCGAACAACTACGCCCAGGCGCCTAGCTACTACTCGCAGATGGAGTATTTCAGCAACCAGAACCAGGTGAACTACAACATGGGCCACTCGGGCTACACGGCCTCCAACTTCGGCCTGTCGCCGTCGCCGTCCTTCACCGGCACCGTCTCGGCGCAGGCCTTCTCCCAGAACAGCCTCGACTACATGTCGCCGCAGGATAAGTATGCGAACATGGTGTAGAATCTGCTGTTCCAGTACTGCAGCAGCTCCGGCGGCAGCGGCGGGAGCAGCGCCAGCAGCGGACGCTCGCCTCAGCCCCAGCCCCAGTTGCAGCTGCAGACGTACCAGCAACAGCAGCAGCACCATCAGCAGCAGCAGCAGCAGCAGCAGCAACATCAGCAGCAGCAGCAGCCACAAGATCAGCACCAGGATATGACACAGGAGCATGGACAAGAGCATGCCGGCTACGGCTAGGCTTGACTCCTCACATACATATCTCTCACTCACACTCCCCATGACACCTCAGCCCCAATCCCCACCCCAGCGTGGGCGCTGCATTCTCTTAGATCTTCTGAGGGACACAAATCTAACAGAAATTTATATATAAATATTTTTTTTCTTTTTTTTTGCTAGTTAATACATTTTTTTTTAACACTTAATATTGCTCTGTGTGTGTACTAAGATTAGCGCACGCAATACATATATATATATACGAAATCAAGAAATATATATAAATCTATATATATATATATATATATATATATATATATGTGTGTACATAAAGATAATAGCTTAAGCCGCCAGGATCAACGAAGTAAATGAGTGATAAACTAAGAAAGACAAAAAACTAAAAAAAAAAACTAAAAAATAAACATGAAAAAAACTTTAAAAATTACCAAGAAAAAACATTTGTTGAAGCTCGCGTTAGTTTTTAAGCGAGAAAAAATTAAAATCTGAATTTAACGTTTAATTAAAATCGAAATTCAGATAGAAATTGAGATAAACGATGCAATATATATAGCGAGATGCGTGTAAAATATTCTGCTGGCCCAACAAGTGGGGCCCGAAAGTATCCCCCAAAATTTCTATTCGATTTGTACAAAATTTGCAATGTCATTTGAGTTTTTTCGTTTGCGTAGTCAAAGAGTTTTCCGGAGCCCCGCTTGGCCAGCTTCTCATATCATTAATAGAAGTTTTAACGAATATATATATATAGTAAACAGTTCTTTAAAAACATAAGGAAAAATAAAACAAAATAAAATCACATTTCATAGCAAACAAAAACAAAAATGTTTAACAAAAATAAAAAAAAAACACACACAGATTTATATAAAATAAAATAATATAAAATAAAACATAATAAAATATATGTAAATATATTGAAATGCATTTCATTGTGACATCAAGTTTAAAAGTTCAAAGCATCATTTTGTCGTCTTTATATAACACATATTTATATATATATGTATATACATATACATGCATATATATATAAAGTGAATATTAATATTAACGAAAACAAAACTTAAATCGAAAAAACACCTTCAAAATGAATTCACATTTCAGACTTTCAAAGCAAAGCAAAAAAGTATTAGAACTTAAGCTAAACTAAATCGGAATAACACTGACTTCATAATGTCTTCATATATGTGTATATATATAGTGAATTTTATGACAATTATATATATATATATAAATGTATATATATATATATATATATATATATATATATATATATATATATATATATATATATATATATATATATATATATATATATATATATATATATATATATATATATATATATATATATATATATATATATATATATATAATAAACAAAAACATGCCACAATCCATATAAATGAAGCAAGAAAACATATTTATAATAAAAGCAAAATAATTTTAAAAATGTACAAAACTATAAAAAAATAAATTTAAAAAATATATATACAACTTAAAGTCAACCATCTTTTGAAAATATTAAAATATAAATATATATATATATATATATATATATATATATATATATATATATATATATATATATATAGATACATATATATAAATACATACATATGCATAATTAAATGTATATAGTTAAGACGTTTAAGTATTTCAATGTGTATATATATACATATATATATATACATAAGTATGTGTGCATATGTTCATAATACAGATATGCCAACAAGACGAAAAACAAATAATATCGTTTATAAAGTTATAAAATAATATATATAAATTAATAACATTTTCCAAAGCACACACACACATATATATGCATATATGCATATATGTATTTATATATATATATATATATATATATATATATATATATATATATATATATATATATATATATATATATATATATATATATATATATATATATATATATATATATATATATATATATATATATATACTCACACACATCTAACATATATTTAGTTCAATGTGCTTGAAGATGAAATATATATTTTTTTTATATTAATTTAATTTTTTGTTTAGTTCTAAGTTCAATTTAATTGTAAAATTAAGCGTATCCATTTTGTTTGAAAAACACACACACAAGCATACACACACACACACAGAAACACACACACACACACTTAAACAATATTACGCTATAAATAGAAACAAAAAACATTTAGAAACTAATTAAATATAAGGGAATTTTTTTTTGCAAGTAAATTTTAAGCAAAGTCGAAAAATAAAAATAAAAAACAAATCGAAGATCGTAAAAAATTAGTTGATAATATTTAAGTGAATATAATTATATATATATATATATATATATATATATATATATATATATATATATATATATATGCTTGTGTGTATGTATAGACACATTCATATATGATATACATATATACATATGTGTATATATATGTATATATACATATATGAATATATATATTTATATATATACATATATATAACTGCATATATATATATATATGTGCTAACATTTAAGTAAACTGGTTAATTCTTTTTTTTTAATTATTAACTAAAATAATTGTAAAAAGTTCACAAAACTATGATCAGATGAATAATATATATATAAAAAAAACAAAATGCAATTTCTTTTTTTTTATTTTTAAGGTGGATAAAAATTTCAGCTGGAACTGACTCTGAGAGAGAGAGAGACAGAGAGAGAGAGAGAGGAAGAAAGAGAGAGAGAGAGAGAGAAAGAGAGTTATTTCAAATCAAGTTGTTGCGGCAGTAGTGTGTATTATTTAATTTAGAATTTTCTTTAAAGTATGATAATCATAGTTGACCTTCGCTATGGTTTGTTCACTAAGGATTTATTTATATTTAAAAGAAATTAATCTCTTTTTACCGGAGACCAAGAGGACATAAGCTTTTATGCATGGCTAGCACCGTGCCTACAAATAATTAACAAAGCTAAAAGTTAGTATTTTCAGGATAAATAGTATCTATATCTGTCTCTTTCAACGAAGATCAGTTCAAATAGACTATAACTGTATCAGATGCTTTCACAGTATTTTATACAAATTTAGTTTCTTGTCAAATGAATTGCTCGAATGTTCTCATTAATCGCTGTACCTTAGCTAACACATTGATTGGCTTGACTACAGGTAAGTCACAGGTATGATGCGAATGTATTAAGTGTCACATATTAAATAGTCCTGTTGCGAATATCAAGTTAATCATCATTACTTATTTATATTATATCTTATTTACAATAACATAAATAAATCGGTATTTAATTTCATTCACTAATTTATTTTCCTATATCCATAAATTTTCCTATATTTTCCTATATCCATAAGACTGAATCTGAATCTTCATATCTAAATTTATATGGATTTAATCGAAAATATCAAAAACAATTTGAAATTGAAACGATATGAAGATGCAGCTCAAGTCTGAATACTTTTATAGAAACAGAGACCCAAGTGAGAGAGAATTTAGTGTGAATTGAACCAAAAGTGCGTTCAATAAACAACAGATATTGGTTCTAACTCTATGCTAAGTCAGATTCATAATATATATTTAGATCACCTTATTATCTTATCCACAAATTTCCCCCTGCACAGACATTCACGATCTGCGCTCCCAGCACATAGAATATCGCGTAGTTTGTCTGCTATGCTCGAAAGAGAAGAGAACAGAGACGAAGAGGAAGAGAACAATTCCTGGGCACGCGACCCTTGGAATAAACTGAGTGGAACTCTAGACTGAGTCGATTGAGTCCGATCTGTGGCTTCTGTTGCGATTATGCGACTCGATCGTCGCCTGGACAACAGGGCGAGCCACCTTTTCTTTTCTTTTCTTTTCTTTTTCTTTATTTATTTTTTTCTCTGTTCCCTGTTTTTGCGACGTCAGCGCGACCGGCGGCCATCATCATCATAAACCATTAATTCAGATCATAAACAGACGCAGTTGCCACGCCTTTCATTTAATGAACCTCAAGCAGCGACTGCAATATCTATATATTCATATATATATATATATATATATATATATATATATATATATATATATACATATGTATATGTATATATTCTCACTTAATCCTTGCCCTGTTTGATGACTCTCGAATCGTTTTTAGATAGTTGGCAAGGAATTCCATCTCAGCTCGTCATCTCATTTCTATTAATTATGATAATTAAATGTGGAAATTCATTTGCCATTTGCGGCTAATTGTCGCATGCGGAGCTTGCGGCACGTGCCGCCAATCGACGGCCGCAATCGCTGCCGATGGATGTGCATCGACTTGCGAGTTGCGTGTATCTCGCAGATACAATTTGCCGCTCGCTCGTGCCTTTTCATATTATCTATCTAGCACGCGCCCACGACTCGGGCGAGCGAGCGAGCGAGCGGCCCTGGCTGGCTTGCTGGCCAGCCAATCCATCAATGGGCGCGTGTTGCTTATAGAATTACCAACTAATTCGGTATTTATGAGGCTTCGTCGTCGAGTGCATTGCGGCCCAGCAAATTGGCATGGGCCCGGGCCCGGGCCCAGGCCCAGGCCGGGCATGGGTGTGGGCGTGGGCGTGGGCCTTGCCGCGCCACACGGCTGGCTGCCAATTGGAATAGGAAGCCTGCAAATTGAGATGCTCGAAACGGCTAGAAATTGTTTTTAATCTGCAGCGGGCGACGACTTCGACTCCGTTGCGCCTTTTACCGGCACGTAACCCCAACAGGAAGGCAAAAAAAAATATTGCTAAAAGATGAAAAAAAAACACGCGCCAGCAGCAGCCATCAAAGCAGAAAACACTCAGAGTCGAAAATGTTCCCAGTTCTTCGAGCAAACGCCCTGCTCATTATTTTGATTTAAGCTATTGGTGGGCGGCGCTGTGAGGGTATATAGTATATTCCATTTGGGGCATGCCGCATTCTACACCTCTTAACTACTTATTAAGTAGTATTAAATGTATATTTATGGAACTTTTATTTTTACAGAATATATAGACTTAATGTGTTGCATTAATTAAAGTTAATTAAAGTAATTTTACAAATTAAGAAATAGCTGAATCACTGACTATATAAGATAGATTCCATTCCATCCATACTGCATAGAAATTGCTTTTAGTCAATTACAATAAATAAAAAAATAAAATAAAATATATTAAATAAACTAAGTAAATAAATTAAAAAAATAAATAAAACAGAATAATAAAATAAATATGCATGTATGGAAATAAATATAATAAATAATACTTAAAAATTTGACATATAAATTAAATCTAGTTAATCATCGTAGCAGAGCTAGCTAAACGGATGAATAATCGCGTGACATCAAACGTCTCTCATAAAAATATATAAAGAAATATATTTTCAATGTGAAAAATATGTTTTATTTTTTATTATATTTATACTTTATGTTTCATAAATAAATGTAAAAATAAAAAAAAATTAATTCATTCTATAATAATTTAGTTTACAACTATTAAATATAAAAATTTTATATATATGTACTTATTTTCAAATATTTTATAGATATATTTTATTTGAGTATATTTTTAGGGACTACCCTTAATATATGAATAAACTAAGCTATTTCTGTTCTGCATTTATTTCTAAACATTTTGTATTTATTTTTCGTCACGCGCAAGGTCAGAGCATTCACATTTCGTCTATAATTCAAGATTCAAAATTTTGTTTGCCCTTGCTGTGGTTGCTGGCTGTTGTTGTTGCTGGTGGTTGTCTGCTGGTGGTTGGCCCCGCCGCAGCCGCTGGCGCCTGCCGATTTGACTGACGACACGTGCGCCGTTGCAGCTTCGACGTCCTGTGACTGTGCCTGTGCCTGCGCCTGCTGCTGCCGCTGGATCAGCTCAGTTTTCATCTCTCACGCTGAGCTGCCCTTTTAGCCATTTTATTTATCAACTTAATTTTTAGCTTCGGCTAATGGACAACGCGCTGCACTTTGCTGATAATGTGTGCGCGGCGTGTGTGTTTATTATGATTTCTAGCACGTAACTCTACGCCCTCCTCCCGGCCCGCCACCCGAAGTCCGAGGGGGATCTTAAAGGGCTGCGCCACGCTATGCTAAGCAGCCTCGGCGAGTCTCTAACAAGTTTGTTCCGCTGATTAATTGTCACTTTGATGGCGTTTTGTTCGGGTATTTGGGAAATTTTGTAGCGAACGATGAAAATAATATAAATTATTGGCGAGCCCGCGCTGCCGCTAGTCCATTCCATTGTCGATTCCCCATTCGCAATCGTTCAACTGTTTGTTCCGCTTGTCATTCAGCCTGATTAATTTGACGTGCGCCGCCATCAAGGAGCAAGCTTAGGCGAACAGCGACAGTTTCTAAGAAAACGCATTCGCGAATAACAACAGAATAAATATAATAAATAATATATAGTGAAGAAATACATAAAAAACAGCTCTATTAATTAGTTTCACTTGTCTGAAATTTTAATTTTTTTTAATGTATTTAAATCTCTTTCAAAGTTCTCATAAGTCGCAGAGCGTCGGCGACTGAGTGCTCCCCGAATGCAGATCCGTCAGGAAAACTAACTTAGGCGTGGGCAGGTGTGGGAAATTCGTGGAAACTGCTTGGTTTGAGAGATCTTAAGCTAAAAGGAAAAGCTTAATACTATGAGCTATAAGAAAATATTAAATAAATATATTTGTAACACAAAATAAGCATTGCAAATACATAATATACACTGCCATGCACTTGAATAGGGACAGCTATTTGAAATCGAATATACAAGTATTTGACTCAAATAAACCTAATGAACCGATATATCATATATTTTTTCTATTCAGCATTTCATCCTCTATTAATGTAACTAAGCAAAAACTTCTTCAAAATAACCATATTTTTATTGATTCCTTCCTATCTAAATAACCTAATAAAATCGTTTATCATTTAACTGCATGAAAATGTCTTAAGGCTATTGGCCAAAGCTTTAAGCATTTTTGTATAGATAGTATATACTATTATATATGTATGTATGTATAAGCGTGAGACTTAAGATTGAAATATTTATTTGATGTCAACTGCTCTGCTATATTTACAATAGCAACAACAACAACAACAAGAACAACAACGGCGACGGCGACGGCGACGGCGCTGGCATTATTGTTTTTTAAATACATATTTAAATGACTCGCCGATAAATACGTTAAATAATGCCGTCTGCTTTTTTCATGAATTTTTCCTCGTTTTTCGCTTTTATTTGGACCTGGCCAATGCGATGCATTGTCGCCGCGCTGGCATTGCATAAATTTCAGTTTTTAAAACACGCACGACAAAGAAAATGAGCTGACAGCCAGCCGCCAGCAGCCGGACAGGCAGACAGCCGTCAACAAAAACAAAGCAGCAGAACAGAAGAAGAGGAAGAGGAAAAAACAATAACAATAACAATAACAAAAGACAAACACACACAGAAAATGTGCGGCTGAGAAAACTGTTCCCAGTCGCATTGCGATCCACATGGGTTCCATGGGTTCCACACGCGAGCGCCGCTCACTCACTCGCTCGCTGTTCTTTTTTAACCCAACCAACCGTCGCAGCCGTCTCGCTCGCACAGTCGCTGGGCGTTGCCAGCGACGCGGCGACAGCGTCGACGTCGACGCAACCGTTAAATTGTCGCCATTGCAGTTGTTGTTGGGCCCTATGCGGCGTGCGTGCGAGCAGGACGACCATAGCAGCCGCGACGCGTTCACACACACACACACACACAGCCTTTGCGTTGCTTACATTAATGTGCTGTATCCATGCCTTGCCCGCTTATCGACAAGCAGGGCATGCCTCCCACCTCCTCCTCCCGCCCTACGACCGAGCCACCCCAAATGGTGGGCGAGCGCACGGCTAACCAGTGGAGCCAACCGAACACCCAACAACAACAACACAACAACGACAACAACAAGCATTTCACCTCGCACTTCAAAGTCACAATTTTCTTCTTCAACTTGGCTACCCTTGTTGTTGTTGTTGTTGTTTGCATTTGTTGTTGTTGTTGCTGCTGCTTCTGCAGTGCGCTGCCCGCCCAACCCAAGGATATTTCGTTTTACTTTTTCTTTCTCGTATTCACATTATTTATTTTATTTTTCCCTTTCTTGGCTGTGTTTTTTCCAAGAATTTTCCTTTGGCATGTGTTCGCAATTTTTTCTTTCGTTTTTCTTCATTTGGTGGCAATTTTTCTTTTCATTTACCCAAGCAACGCCAATCAAGCACCAGAGGCACCTAACCCAGAGCCCAGACCCCAGCTCAGACCTCAACCCCAAACCCAAACCCGAACCCGAACCCACTCCCAGGCCGAGCCCAAGCCCGAATCTGCGAACGAGCCCAAAACTCGCTCGTCTCTCTTGCCTTTGCACGTACATAAGCTTCCGCTAACCCACCCTCAACCCAGCCGGCCCAGCCCCACCAACCCACCAACCCACCAGCCCCGCCAACCCGCCAACCCCTCCCTATCCCCGTATCATAGCCCAAAATATAATATATAAAACTCGCAGAGCTCGTCGGCCGCCAGAGGGCGCAGTGGGGCCCGTCGGATGTTGAATGTTCAGGGGTTGGGGGCAGGAGTTGCCGTTAGAGTTGACAAAGGAACGCGGCAGGGCGACACACGACGAGGGGCTTTTGGCGGCTTGTGTTCCATGGCCAGCCAACAGATAACGAACTAACTAACGAACAAACACTGATATCAATGCGCTATCGCAATCACAGCCCCTGTCCCTACCCCTGCCCCTGCCCTGCCCTGCCCCTCCCCCTCCATCTGTCACCCACAGTGGCACTATCTGCGACTACTTTCTAAACCAATACATAGAGCACTCGCTCTAGCTGTACACGCATCAATCCCTATCCGCATATCTGCATCTGTATCTGCATCTGTATCTGAATCTGTATCTGTGTGTGTGTGACCACAGATGTAGCTGCAGTTCGGCGTAGCTATCAGGGCCAGTGTTTGGTGTTCCATTTCTTGGCCACTCTCATTAAATGCGGCGTTATGCATAATGCCATCGCCATCGCGCTGATGCATCAGACGGGCGGACAGAAGGCAAGCCTATTGTGAATGGCCAGCAGTTGGCATCGACCAAAGCCGTAGGGAAATTGAAAACGTGGGCAATTAGCTGCGATTATTAAGCGCTGTACATAGGCTGCTATATAAGCTCTCTTCTGGTCTTTTAAAAATACTAAAACATTATCACAGTATATACTATGTGCCTGCTGTAAATCGACAGAATTTGGGAGTCATAAATCACGGAATTGGGATACATCTGCCGTATAGATAGAGTGTTGAATAAGATCTCTTCTACTATTTTTATAATACCAATATATACTACAGTATCTTCATGAACATATATCATACATGTATGATATGAGATGCCCTTTATGAATTTATCTCCCAAAAGACAAGCAATTAGCTGGGATTATTAAACTAGAATGTTACATAAACTCTCTTCTGCTTTTTTTATAGTTTTATGGTATATCATATATATTATGTAGACTTCAGACTTAGACATATTTAAAATTAGATAATCCCCCAGACCTCAGATCTCTGGGGAATCCATGAAATTGAGCTCGGAAACAATGTCAACATCTCTGTTGGAACTCAGCTGACATCAGCTGACTGGATAGATCAATGGGACGTATGGAAAATGTCACCTGTTTAGGCCTGGCTAACAGCCACCGCTGAACACGTTTGCACGCCATAATCTGTGCGAAAATGTCAACTGTGAACCGGTTCGATTATTCAGTTTGGCTAAGCTCCAGATCGAAATCTCTGTCTAAGCTACTTACGACTGCACCAATTAAAAGTTACCTCACCCGAAAGCAAATTGTATCCGCGATATCATTATAATCAATCAGATTATATCAAGACGACACCAAATCAGCGTAAGCAAAACAGAATCAAGCGAGATACGAGTCTTAATACTCTAGGGGTCAGACATTACATAATTCTATATAAATGTAGAAGAGGAAGACGTAGAATCTAAAGTCCCATGGGGTAGACATACATATGTATGTTAGTGTAGTTGATACTCCCTGTATCAAAATACCATTTGACTATCTGGAATTATTCTATTATTTATTATTTTAATATTTTTTGATTGGATTAAATTACGAATGAAAATATTGTTTTAATACTAAATAGAATCCACACAACTTATAAAAATATAGATTCTAAGAACTTACCCGATATTTACGGATCTAAACTATCGAATAGAAAGAAAAAATAAAAAAAAATATATTTGTATATATTTCTAATTGATAAAAAAACATATGTAAATAGTTTATGTATTATTTTTATTATTTTCAAGAAATTTTAAATTAGGCAAATAAATTTTCTGTATTTTTTGTTTATTATTTTTACATTAAGTGTAACAAATTGAAAATAAATAAAACTCGGAAATAATTTTTTATATTTAATAAATTGTACAAACTTTATATATATAGTAACCATATCCAATCGCAAGAAACAGAAAATATATTATTAAATATATTAAAACTATTATTTTATTTATTTTTATTTTGTTATATTTCAATTTATATTTATATTGTCAAAAAGCCTTAAGCTGAATAAAAAAAAATTATTCTTTTATATATCTCTTCGAAAAAATATAATAATGGAAACATTGTAACATATTGTGAATACAACCAATATTTTTTGGAATGGAAAATCTCGAATGAGAACTTAGAGATAAGAAGAAAAAATATATAATTATGTCGTATAAACAAAATATATATTTTTAAATATTTTTTTATATATACATTTTTTTAATAGACTTAAAATGAAGTAAATAATTCATGTATTCATATAATTTTTCTATGTATTATAATAATATGAAAATATTCGAAATTTACCCCAATATTTTTATTTAAATATTGAGAAAAGGTATAATAAAAGAAATATTTGATCATAAATTATAAATAACTATTAGATTTTCATATTTATTTATATTTGTATTTATTTGTAATATATTTTCAATTGATTCAAATCAAAGTTATCTTATTTTGATTCTCATTATTTTCCCCTTAAGATCTTCAATTCAATTCACAAACAATTCGCTCGAATATTGAGATTTGTATTACTATACCAGGAACTACTCTCAAGAGAATTGAGTCTTCGACTCTCTGCATCGAATTTCATATATTTATTTATATATAAATATATATAATATTTCTGTTGTTTTCTTGGCCGTTGTTTGTTTACATGAAAAGCAGCTAAACTGTTGTTTATTGTTTTAATGCTCTGTGTTGTTCTTGCTGCTGTTGCTGTTGTTGTTGTTGTTGATTTAATTTTTTGTAATTTGCTGATTAAAATAACAAACAGGGCGTGGCAGCTGGACAACGGCGGGGCAGCTGGCAGTCGCTGTCCTCGATGGCTATACCTGTCTGTCATTATAAGTAGTTCTCATTTTGCTGTCGCTGCTGCTGTTGTTGCTGTTGTTAGTGCGTTTGTTGTTGGTGCTGTTGGTATTATTGTTATGTTTGCTTTTGAGCATTAACATTTTGAGTTTTCAATTCATTTGACTTTTCATTGCGAATGCCAGGGTATTATCCACACGCTTTTAAATTAATTAAATGCAGGAGAGGGCAGCCAGCGGCAACACAGGCAACGGCAACAACAACCAGCAACCAGCAACCAGCAACCAGCAACTGCAACAACAACAACAGCAGAGTATTTATTAAGTACTCAGAGAGAACGTAGAGCAGTAGAGCCGGTAGTCGTGTGGTAGTCAAGCAGAGTCAGAAACTCAGCTATAATCAGGCGGCGACATCGACATCAGCCAACGACAACAATGACGACGACGAGTTGAGAGATCAGCCCGCCCGCGGGGGTAGTTCATAGCTACCGAACAACCGAACAACCAAACAACCAGCCATCAACAACCAGGCAAATGAGCATGTTTTTTTTGTCTTTGTGTTTTTTTTTTCTTCTTTTGTTGTGTTGCACGTTCATAATGACGTTTATAATACGCACATCCTGATGGGTAATGGCCATGCCCCATGCCACATCCCACATGCCTGCCACATGCCCCATGCGTCCAATCCGTTTGCCGTTTGCCGTTCGCTAGTTGCCTCTGCACTTGGTTCACCCCAAATGCCTCTCTTACTCTCGCTCTCTCTATCTCTCGCTCGCTCTCTTGGTGACTATCTCTGTGTGCAGCCTGCGCCATGGCAGGGCATGGCATGGCATGGCAGGGCACATGGTCTGTGCGTTATGCTAATTGGCATATGCTCAATTAGGCGCTGACGCAACCCGGGGCAACAAGCGGTCCACACACAATTCCTGGTTTGTCGGCTGATTAGATCGGGGTAACTACATAATTCAAGAGGTGAGGCGTTGCATAAACTTGGATTTTGCATTTTCGGTTGCTAGGCGCTGGCATTAGGCAACGAAAATAAAAAATATAAAAAACAAAAATCGAGAACGAGCAAAAAGAGTGAACTTAAACTGTATTAGCCAAGGGGTACGACTTGACTGGGGGTGCGGCGGCTAATGCTGAGCCAGCACCTTTCATACATATTGTTGCACATGTCAACATTTCTTTGAAGATCAAGGAAACAGTTCGTTCCGACTAATTGAAGCGAGCGCCAAGCCCCGCTGATTGCCACTAGGCCTAGCGGATAAGAGCTGCCTCAGCACTTCCTGACACCTCACACAGATACACACAAAAAGCTTAAGTCATAATTGAAATGAAATCCAGTCTAAGCTTTCGTTTTCTGGCATATCTATTGCCTAGTCTAGACTCGAGGCAGAACTTATGGATGCACAAAGTCAGACTTTTGCCAGACTTCAAATTATAAAGAGCCAAAAACTTAATTTGCTATCGACAAGTTTGCTAAAAAGTTATATTTCTACGACTTATCGATTTATCCTGCATATATTTGCTATCGATTTCTTGAGACAAGGCAAATCAATGTTATCGATCACATTTAAAATCAGAATTTAAGATTCAGCAATTTAATATACAACTGCTATTGTTATCGATAACAAATATTTGTCTGTCTGCAACAAAAAAACTAGATAATCGATCAATTTCTTTAATCAATGGTAAATACTTGTTATCGATATGTTCAGGCAAAGCAAATACTTGTTATCGATCGCATAGACATGATCAAACCTGTTATTATTTGCTGTCCAATCGCATATTAATTACTCTTATCGATTAGTGTTGTCGTAGAGCAATAGTATATAGTTATCGATCAATTGTATCGAATATTGTATTCAATAGATCTATGTTAATATAAATAAAGATAAAAGCTGTCAACAACAGTAGCAAACAGTCATCGACAGGCCTAGCCAAGGCGAGTTATCGGTATCGCTGCTCGTAACAAACAGCCAAGACGCCATTTTGCATAAAAAACAACGAAGGGATCGCGTAAGGAGAGGCTGGCATATTGAATTACCAGATATTGCCTAATTGAAATGTTTGGCCCATTTCGATGGCCCTTTCGATGACGCGTTTCGTATTCGACTTCAGAGAGAGAGAGAGAGAGAGGGAGTGAGTGAGATTGCTTATCGCGCCCAAGTGAGAAATGTCAATGCTTGGGCTTGGGTTCACCTTCGCATCGACAACAATGGCAATAGCCAAATGGGCCCGAAACACCTATTAAACAGTCGCCCGTTCGGCTGGGCCTATCAACCAAGGCGATCGTGTCGGCATCAGGCATCAGCCGTCAGGCAGCAGACAAAACAAAGCAACACACAACACAACACACAAAACATCTAAACAATGGGCGCTGGGCAGATGAGTTGAGTGCATTTCTGAAAGCCGATCGCATGATTGACAGCTTGCAGGCCCCGTCCAAGCCAGCCAATCAGCCAGTCCGTTAGTCCGTCAGTCCGACTCTCCGACACTCAGTCAAGCAGTCAACGGAGGCGCAAAAGAAATTGGAACTATCACCAGGCACACGGAATAATAAGAAAGAGATCGGTTAATCCAGCCAGCAAAACTTTGTGATCGAGGTGTTGATTGTCAGCGACATGGAAATCACAGCGGACTGGGCCCGAAAGAAAGGGATAGATCGAGAGAGAGAGAAAGAGAGAGAGAGAGAGAGATAGGGAGAGGGAGATGTCTAATTAAGTAGCAATTCGCCATTTGTTTTGCTGTTGATCCATTGGAATTTGATTGCTAAAAGGGAAATCGCACGATACGATGGCGCACAGAAGCTTTTCAAATCTGCTTATCAAAATCTAATTTATAGTGGCATCAGATATTACTCGGGGCTCACCGACTGAATAATACTCAGCTGGACTTTGTAATAGATAATATTAATGTTTAACAGGATATTCAGTCAACATCTTCTTGAATGATTAGTTAATTTGAAGACCATCAGCAGAGCGTTAAGTATTTAATGTAGCCATTTGTAATGTGCGATAAAAGATTATCTGGATTAGAAAATAGATTTTATTACTATTATTTCAGATTATATTATATAATTTTATTTTATACAAAACTATTAGACTATTATGTTTCCTCAAGGGCAATATACATTCAAAATCCTGAAATATAATAATCTAAAATAACAGTAACAGTAACCCTGAGTTGTTGAAAGAACTATTGGAAGCATGCTCTGTGCATATCTTTATGTATAGGGTATAACATAAATAGGCCTGATAGACTAATTCGAGAATATGATATTCAATATTCGATATACAACATAGGGTATAAAATGTGTAACAAGTTATATGTACTCTGCAATATACTATGTACTATGTACACAATAGTTTACATATGATGTATGATTCATGTTAAGCGATATACTAACCACAATAACTACGCCAGATTACGATTGCGATATTAGTTATATATGGTATTCTATCTACAATAACTAAATACGATTTCTAATATATGAGATTCGGCTTGCGATATGTTATATATGGACAATTATATACTATTTAGATTCTATTTGTAATTCAAATGATTTGAAAGCCCCACGATATGTGGTATAAAATATATGGTATATGATATTTGGTATATGTAAGCGATTTGTTAATTGAGTGTGAGAACTTCTAATAAAGAATCCACAAATCAAGAGCACATATCAGAAAAATCAAATAATGTAAAAAGAGTTTATTATAGATCGAGAAGTGATACACATAATACGAGTATCTATATTCTAAAATAATACTGTAAATACTGTAATTGCAGTCGTATTGGAAGAACATTCAAAACTCCATTGAAGAGTTTACAATAATGAAAACAAAAGGCAACTCCTTGGAGATCTTTAAGAGGAAAACAGAGGGAGTATGAGAGAGAGAGAGAGAGAGAGAGAGAGAGAGAGTGAGAGTGAGAGAGAGATTGACTGTTGCATTACAGGAGAGCGCTATTTATAAACGGCTTATTTTGATATTTTCCATCTTAAGTTTCATTTGGTTTGTTTCTCGAGCTGTGTCTCTCGCTCTCGCTCTCGCTGTGGGTGAATTTTATTTATAAGCTTCCTTTGAGCCACGTCCTGGTCGGTCGCCATTTTCTAGCCGATTGCTCGATGCTGTTGACGATCCACGGCGAAGCTAAGCGTCCAATTAGCTTGGCTCACAAGCCCTGCCCACCTGCCCGCCTGAGCACCCGCCACGCGGCCACCCGGCTACCCGGTCACCTGGTTGCCTGATTGCTTTCAGTTGTCTTTGCGAGCGCAATCTTAATGTTATTTCATTTTTTCGTCTCGTTCTCTTTGTTTCTGTTGCAAGAAACTTCAGGCACTTGCAGCTTTAACAGTTGACATCCAGCCAGACGATGCACGCGGGTATCTGG
The DNA here is from genome assembly GCA_961210405.1 of Drosophila mercatorum. Classification (NCBI taxonomy): domain Eukaryota; kingdom Metazoa; phylum Arthropoda; class Insecta; order Diptera; family Drosophilidae; genus Drosophila; species Drosophila mercatorum. Next base: position 702,555 of record CAUIUS010000015.1, on the reverse strand, counting down.
TGACAACCTGGCAGGGCCAACTATAGATACAGCGCTATAGATACAGATACTTGGAGTTGGCATGGGGCATGGACATGGGCAGGGGATGGAATGGGATGGGATGGGGGTTGTAGCTGGAACTGGAGCTGGGGAGGCCTTGTAATAATGTTTGTGTAGCTATGGCCGAGCAAAACGCCAACATAAGCGGCCAAGGTATTATTTTTAAGCTCTTCCTCTCATTGTCTACCCGCCCAGACGAAGACGAAGGCGAAGACGCAGACGAAGACGCAGAGGTAAAAGACCACGACGAAGATGTTGGCGTTGACGTTGACGTTGACGTTGCTTTGGTCGCTTGGCCGTTGGTTGGCTTGGTTTGTTTTGGCCCGACTCGGCTTGGCTTGGACTGGACTGCTCAGGTCTGTGCTGGTCTGGTTGGTCTGGGCTGGTCTGGTTGGCAGATCGAACTAAATAAATGTGTATTTACTTGTGTTTTGTATGTGCTCTTTGGACCCGGGTGGGTGCAATGTAATTCAAAACCTGCGCCGCAATAGTCAACTGGAAGTGAATTAAAACCGAGCGAAGAAAAGAAATAAAAAGCCGAAACGCAAAGAGATACGAATGCGAGCCAAGTAGGCAGCCAGAAGCCAGCAGCCAGCAGCAGCAAGACCGAATATCACAAAAAAATAAAATACAAGAAATATGTCAATGTATATATTCCAAATGTCCAGCGATTTAGTGAGAGCGAGAGAGAGAGAGAGAGAGGGAGAGAGAGAGGGAGGGAGAGAGAGAAGGAGGGCGAGAGGCGAGCTGCAACGTGGGACGCCATTTGCCGTCAGCGTCACATTGACGAGCGCAGCTTAAGCTGGTATCCCGTCCCCGTCCCCGTCTCCGTCTCAGTCTCCATCTCCCCTGCTCCCTCTCTGTCTCTCGTTGTTATTTGAGTTTTGATGAGGAAAAATGTGTGCTCTAATTGACAGTTTTTAGATTTTAATCTTTGGCGCAGCGGCAACGGCAGCGGCAACGACAGCAGCGACTGCCGGTCAAGCCAAAGGTGGAGCCGCTCGAATTTGACTCTTCGTGTCGCCTGCTTAATGCATTTTCAGCGTTTTGGACGCCCATGCGTGCTCCAGACCCAGACCCAGAGCCAGGCCCAGGCCCAGGCCCAGGCCCCAACAGCTCCAATTCCGCAGCAGCAGCAGCAACAGCTTATGGCCACCAACAATGACAGCCTGCATGGGTGTGTGTTTGTATTCGTATTCGTATTCATATTCGTTTATTCATTCATGCATCGCATATGCTCTTTGTCAATTAAGCAATCAGCAGGAAGTTTGCCGCGCACTTTGCCTTATCACACCGAGCCCTGTCCCTCCGCACACCCTTTGCCTGGTCCCTCACCCGGCTGGACACCAAATCACATCATCAAAAGCCGACTCTAAGCGATGGAGCAGTCGCCTCGCCCCGCTCAACGTTTGACACTTGACGTTGTTGGCGGGCGGGCGATTTTCATTTTCGCAGCCTTTTCCATTTACTCTTTTTTTGTTGTTGTTTGTGAATTCATTTGTAGTTGCCTCCCAAAGAATACAAAAAAAAATGAAAAAAGTTTTTTGAAACGCAACGAAATGAAAAGAATGTTGAGCCGCATATTAAATACCACCGCCTGAGCTCAAGTGTCAACAGAGCCAGCGAGCGGTACCAGTGCGCGCGCCTCTGTGTGTGTGCGTGTGTGTGTGTGCATGTGTAGTGTGTCTGTATCATGCAGGGCGTTACGGGTCTAACGGCAGGCAATAAAGCGCACCAAGAGCCGTACTCAAACCCGTAAACAGCGACCGCCCGCGGCGTAATTGAATATTTGGAGTGTAAAAACCGCACCCGGTTGCACTCTGCCTCTCTCTCTCTCTCTCTCTCTCTATGTTTGTGTGTGTGAGGACGAAAATAAGGACATTCAAGTCTCACACACACACAGCGCACAATGGTCGATAGAAAACCAAAAAGTGGCCCATCAGCCAGGCAAAAAGAGACAGAGAGAGAAGTAATGGGTAAAGAGAATTAAAATTCATAGTGAATATTATTTAAATATAAAAATAGAAATTTATGAATGTAGAATATTTTTTAGGCTTTATTTTATAAATTTTAAAAGTTCTATTTGACTTAATATTATACTTAATAATTATTATTAGTAATCAATTTATCTCGTAGACTGAAATATATTTATTAAAATTATTATCTTAATGAATATTAGAATAATATAAATATATATTGACATTTTATTATTAATATTTTAATAAACAAGCTAAACTTTAATGCAGGTGAAAATAATAATTTCTTAGATATTAGAAAAATTAAATTTATTACACTTAAATAATATTATATTTCACACTATATTTATTTGTAACTTGCATTAATATAACTTGCTGTGAGCTCTAAATATTATTTAATTTTAAATTTAACTTAGCTTCATGTATTGATATTTTTTTATTAATTGATATCTATTGGTATTATGTTAAACACACGTGCATACATACATATATAAATAAGGAAAGCTTATATTGACAATCCCAAAAGAAGTATATATAATCTAATGTCTATGAGCTTATAGTCTAGCGTGCAGAAGGGCTTAGTAAAGACATTTGTGTCATAAATCAATCGATCGATCGACGCTCGATCCTTGTAGCTCTGCAGCTATAATATAAGGTGTTTCCCGAGTCGATTACAGTTCAGCCTCAGTAATTTATTGTTATCTTACTTGAAGTTAGCAAGTAAGACGATAAATTCCATAACATAACATAACATAATAAATGATTAACAAACCCATGAGAAAAAAATATTTATTGAATATTGTGAGTTGGGAATTCCATTCGATTGATCAACAAACGCTGACTGCGTGTATCACTGGAAGTTTTCTTCAATTTATTTTTAACTGATTAAAGTAATTTTGCCTTACAAAAAGAGTTTTTATTAATTTATATTCTCTTTAGCAACATATATGTGCATAAATTAAAAAACATATAACTTTTAAAATATATACATATATTTAATATTACCTAAATATATTTAATTTTATTGATAAAAAAAATTAATATTTTGTAAAAATAAATTTGATATGAATTTAATTTTTAAATATTAAAAAAAAGAAACATTTTAAATAGCTTTTAATTTTTTATTTCTAGCTATTATTCTCCTCTCTTTCTCTTTTCTTCTCTTCTCTTTATTTGCGCTCAATTCAAGTTAATCAGGTAAAATTTGTGGTCCGTATTTGGGCCAACTGCTCCACTGTAATATTTGCAATGACCTATCATAAATGTGGGCGGCATTATGTAGTTTCCGAGTGTGGTTGGGTGGTTGGGCGGTGGTTTGTGCTAGAGTGTAAATAATAATGAGTGCCCTTTTTGCACGCATGTGGGTGAGTGCGAGTGCACGAAGAAGAAAAAGTCAAGTCAGTTTATTATTAAAAAATACAAGTACAATAAAAATATATAATAATCATAATAAGCATCATAATGACGAGCAGCCTGGCTGGCAGTGCGTTGCGAGCACAAAGGCAGCGACTGCGACAATAACACGCCCATTCACCGCAGAGGCGAGGAAGGCCCGGGAGCAGAGGGCATAAAGGATGTGTTATAGAAACGAGAGCACGCCGAGTGCAGAGAAAGAGACGCAAACTGGGCAACAGAGAGCGAGAGAGAGAGAGAGAGAGAGAGGGAGAGGGAGGTAGAGCGAGCAGGCTCTCAAGTAGGGTTGCCAACAACATGAATTGCTCATTTAGATTTAGAGAACCACTCGAGGCGCCGTGGAGTGGCGCTGTGTGTGTATGTGTGTGTGTGTGTCGAAAAACAAGGACAATTGCGTCGCGTCGAGTGGCCAACAAGTCGCCGAGTCGATTCGAGTCGAGTCGAGCCGCTAAAAAACAATGCCAAACAATTGACGACAAACGTCGACGACGCCAGAAGTGGATCTGTCCCCTGATTCGGATTCCTGCTGCCAATGGAGCAAGTGGCACCTGTGCCACAGCCTCACTCACGCAGTCTCAGGCAGCGTCCTCCGGCTGCTCCAGAGTACAGCCATCTCGGCGCATATTTGTCTTTGGCATTTGCTCGTTCAGTTGTTTGGCCAGCGGCTTAAGGGGCCATCATCCTCAGCGCCGCAGCCTACTCATCAAATGCACATCCTCCGACCTGTTGTCATCCAACTGCTTCCTATTCCCACAGCCATACCCATTCCCATGCCTAGTCTCGCTCTCCTTATCAGCCAGATAGCAGTGGCAGGTCCAAACATGCTAAGATCGCTGCCATAGCAGCCCGGGATTAGTCCGGGGCTTAATGCGATAAGCGCTAAGCGCCGATCATCGCAGCCTTAACACCAACGCCAAACGGCTTATATCCATTAGATTAGCCAGCAGCGCTGCCGAATGATCTCTCTAAACTCTCAGTCAACACCAGCCATAAATGATCGCAAAGCGAAACAAACTCAATATCAATTCAACTAATCCAATGTGAACCAAACATTCAGCCATTGACTAGAAAACAAATTAATTCATTAATTTGATTCCTTGAGGAAGAACTAGCTTAATTAATAATCATTAGAACTGTTTACAACTGTTAATTTTGCTAGTATTTTAAATTGTATTTTAGATATAGGAGCATATAGGACTACATATAAGGTATATATATGAGTGTAAGAAAAGTAAGCTGACTGAGGCTTGGAGCTAAACTAAGACATCAATAAGGCAGTTGATTATGTTTTTATAGCTTAATTGTATTATTTAGAAAAGTCAAGATGTGCTCTATCTGAATCTAGCTTTTTCTAGCCCGATTTGCTAATACTTTCTAGAAGTTTCAATCTTTACGAGAGCTCTCCAAGAATTCACCACGCCCACATTCAGCTTTCTTACTCTTCCTTAACCTAATCTTTCTTTCATCTGAAAAGTCTTTGGAACAACATAAGTTGTTTCTCAGTTGATTTTTAAGTTTTTCCAGTTTATAGCAAGATCTAGCAAACTTTACCACTCCTTAACAGGAAAATCTATCCCAAATCGAGTTCAAGTTAAATATCAAATCATAAGCTGAAAGCATTTGAAATACGTCAGTTAATGGAGAGTTAAATATTTTCTAGAATTATCTCTCAATATTAACTAAATAGTACATTATGTATGATATATGTTATATATGCTTACTTTGGGGCGTGACGAAGCGGATCAAGTTAAATTTATCATAATTATAGAGTTAGAGGTCAAAAACTTGAGAGCAAAGTTAACAGAGAAACCAGAAATTGATCAGAAATCTTATAATATATGTATATTGTGGCATATATGCTATGTAACGTCAACTATATTATAACAAAAATTGTAAATTCCGCCAAACATTCCTCATCTCCTTTAAATATATTTTTTTATCTAAGCCCAGTTTCTATGTTTTGATGGAACAAACTGCAGGCACAGCTCTATGAATTTCTTGCATTTATTATACATTTCTAAGAATTCTTTGACTATACATATATGTATAGAATCATAGAGAATCGGTGATCTTAGCGCGAGCTCTGTTCGCCGGAGCATTGGCCCGGGCTAATTGCTCAGCCATTGTCCAAACAATGACGACGTTCAAAAACTTTCGACACTTGATTTAATTAGCGCGCTAATGATCAGAGCGATCGCAGGTGATCGCGATCGCAATCGCGATCGTCATCGTTATCGATCAAGCCGCTAATTTAAGTCGCGCTTCGGCCAAAAGGGAAAGAAATAGAAAAGAAATATTTAAGCGAGTCATCGCGTTAATTGCGTAGAACCCGAAAAGCGAGCGACAGCGCTGGTCAGCGATCGTGACATGGAGAGAAACTGTCGACATCATGATATTGGCTAATCGAGAATAATTGCCTGATGATGCTCGTCAGAGGTCGGGACGGAGCCAGAGCCAGAGCCGGAGGCAGAGGCAGAGGCAGAGGCAGAGGCAGACGGCACAAAGGTATTAGGCAGGGGGTACAAAATGAATGGAAACTAAATTTGTCAAAGGTATTAACGATAGAAACCTTCGGCCCGCTCGATGTAAACACGGGCCCGTCAAACAATAACTGTTGACAGCTCGTAAATTAATAATTTCGCACAGAGCCGGACTACAACAACAACAACAACAACAACAGCAACAATAACAAACAACTATTATTGAAACAGGCAACAGAGACAGCAAGCTGAGCAGCCAAAAGGGCAGACGCACACACACGGAACAGTAGCTGTGGCACAGGAATCGGAGAAGGAGAAGGGGAAGGAGGAGATGGAGGAGGGGCGCAAATTAGCCGCATTTCCGCCTCGCACCGATCGACATCGACTGACACTTTGACTTCCTGTGGCCTTTCCCATCCCCTCACAGACGAACGATGCAGGACACTAAGACTCTCTCTCTCTCTCTCACTCTCTCTCACTCACTCTCTCTTTCGCGCTCTCGCTCTCTCACTGTCCATTGTTGTTCGACTGCTTCTGTTTAGTATATTAATTTCATGCATAGCAATTGCTCTCCTTCAATTCTCTTGCTATTTGGGTAAAACAATTCACAGTTCGGAATCAAAACAGATTTCGTTACGCATCTCTCGCATTGTCTCTATATGGAGCAGATTCCACAATGCAGTTTGTTTTGATAGTTGCCGACCAAAGCGGAGCCATTCAGAGCCATAGGAAGTCGGCTAAATGCTGGAAAAATACAATTTTATGCCTAACTAATTGGGCTCAAATGTGAGGCAACTTAACCTCTGTGCCGACCATGATATAGATGATCCTTGATCCTCACGAAATGATAAAGACTTCTGTGCTTTTAGTATAAACTAATTCTATATAACTATACTATTGTTAGAACTAACTATTATATAAACTATGTTAAACAAATACTTAATATACTGGAAGGAATTGGAGGAGTTGGAAATGCTTTGAGTCTAAGCAAGGTTTTTCTATAAAAGATACACATGAAGGGAAATGTATTTATAATACATATGTATATTACTCCGATTTACTTACTTACGCTTTACTTATATATAGTAACTTGTAAATAATCAATAATATTATAGACCTGTCACCTTGTTAAAGGTTTATTGGTTCCGTGCACCTGACTGATGGACATCAGTCGCCAGCACCCGTCTGCAACATTCTTCCTTGTATTAATGAACAACTCCTTAAATGCAGTTAAAGTCTCGCTGTGAAGAGTTGCCCTCAAAACTGTGCTACAAGTTTCGACAGTCTGAAAGAGGGAAGGGCTTAGGCAGCGATCGATCGCGCTTGGCGCTGACGGAACCGACGCTGTGACAAACAACTTTGGGGCAATTTGTGAGCATGACTTGTTGAACTGCGAGCGAGCCAGAAGATCGGAAGCTGCGGAAACTGCTCGATCATGGAATCAAGCTAATTTGATGCAATGAAGCTTACAGAATGGCCAAGTGGAGAGCAGAGAGACGAAGCTGACGCTGTCTGCCACTGGCGTAGACGAAGGGAATTGAATTTGACAGCTATTTATGACTGTCGATCGACAGGCCGACAGATCAAAGCGTGGGCAACGGACAACAGCAGCAGCGGGCCGACGTTCGGTGAGTGAAAAGTGTGGGAAATGCGTTTTCTACGAAATATCCGGTGAGCCAGACAAAGGTTGCATTGTGCTAAGGACGTTGCGACGTTGCGACGTTACGACGTTGCGGCAAGTGTGTCAACCGCTCTCTCGCCTCTTTTGTACCTGCCGTACCGTACCGTGATGCCTTTGACATGGCCTTTTATCATACGCATTTCCCTGCTACAATTTTAATGCGTATCTCTCTTCTGTCTCTGGCTCAAACGGCATAATAAAGCAAGTCCATATCCCAAATACTGAAAATAAAGACAGAGAGAGAGAGAGAGAGAGAGTTGAATGGAATATACAGATATATATATATATACATATTTATATATGTATGTGTGTGTGTGTGTGTCTAATAGCGCACACCCATCAAAAAAGAAGAAGGCAACTAATGAATTTTCATGGCGATTCCTGCGGGAAATGCCAATACCTTTCAACGTTGTCTCGCTGCTTGCTGACGCAGTGGCTCGTAGACACACAGCATGGAAGCCACAAATATACAGCAGGACAGGCTGGCTGGCTGACAGACAGACTGGCAAGTGCGGCCACCGAACAGCCCAACCGCCCAGCCACCCAACCACCCACAGAACGCGACGGCAAGCGCTCAACAAAAGGAAACACAAACCGCAGCGCACGGCCGGCATTAAGGGGGCTCCCGCTCAAGAGCTATTCAACCAAATGTTGTATAAATGTAATTCAATACTTTTTTCAATCTTACTGTTGCTGTTGTTACTGAAACTGTTGTTGTTGGTGTTGTTGTTGTTGCTGTTTGGCTGTAAGTAAGCCCACAGTGCACAGAGCACAACAAAAATGTAGCGAAAATTGTTGCTGCACGCACACACACAGATACACTCACAGACACAGATACAGATACACTGGGCCACACACGCACAACAAATTGGAAACACATTTTACCCTCCAATTACTTAAATACAATACACTCGCTGCGCAGAGGGGCGGGCTGCGTGCCCTGCGTGGGCGTGGCGAGGCTTTGGTGCGGTAATCGAGGAGGGGAAGGGCACGACGCCCAGCCACAGTGTCGCGATGGATTTTTGTTAAATCTTTGAAAATAATTAAGACGCAATTAGCTTTTATAATTCCAATTAATTAGGCATGCTTAGCAAAAAAAGAACTTCAAAAAATGCTAAATACCAATTAATTTACAATACTCCAGCATTGACTGCAACTATTTCGACTCCTCCTTCTCAGATAAGCTTAGCTGATCTCTTCGTGCTTGTAGAGTAGAGCAATTAGGCAATGTATCAAACGGAGTATCGCTTAAGACTTTTATAGTCAAAAGTCAAAAGTCAATTAATTACTAATCAAAATGCGATTTACACATTTTACGCTCTGCAAGTGATCGCATTTTAGCTTAAAAATCTATCGATACTTAAGATATGCAAATGAGCAAAGGCACCTATCGATAGGCACCTAGTTTATCACGCACTGAGGAGCCAGCTACTTTACACACACACAGTAAGTCGCTCTCCTCAAGTGATCGCATTTTGGCTTAAAATTCTATCGATACTTAAGATATGCAAATGGCTAAGGCATACACTTAATTATCGATAGGTGCTTAGTTTATTGCACACTGTGTTGTACACACACACACACACACACACACATGCAGACGCGTGCACTTTTCTTGCAAGTTTGTTTGTGTGTCACATGGCTGTCAGTCTGTCTGTCAGTCAGTCTGCCTGTCTGTCTGCCTGTCTGCCTGTCGCTCGTCATGCACGCTTCACGCCAACAGGTCTCTAATTTCAAGCAACAACACACAGGCGCCTGCTCTCTCGCTCGCACTCGTGCATATGCTATCAAAAGGCTGAACTGAATAAATGAATCTATGTAAGTGTGTGTGTGTGTGTGTGTGAGTGTGCGTGTGTGTGAGAGTGTGTCTGTTTGCCCATCTCCTGCCTGTGGCCTGCTCTCCAGAGAGTTTAGCGCTTTGTGCGCGCTAATAGATTTTCTATTACCTACATCGTGCAACCCCCTGTCCCTGTCCCTGCCCCTGCCCCAGCCCCAGCCCCAGCCCCAGCCCCTGCCCCTCGCCCACTCCCTCCCTGGCCTCGGTCACTCGCATGACCGAATTTTCATTTAACAACTCCCAGCGGAGTCAGCATCAAGGCAAAACTGATTATTATTATTACTATTATCATCATCATCAGCATCATCAGCTTCATCATCGTTGTCATTATTAAAGGTTGCCAAATCAGAGCCAAATCTAATGCCGCTGGGCGGGCGGGCGGTCGCTTCGCTGGGCGCTGGAGCGGTCGACCGCAAGCGCAGCGGGCGGCAGGAGGCGGGCAGTGGGCAGCGGGGGGCGGCGTTTCTCTTACACATGTCCATATTAGATTTAAGATTTTGGGCGAAAGTTAAATGGGTTAAAGCCAGGCCAGCTGGAAGGGGGGAGCAGAGATAATGAAGTCGAAGTCGAGGGAAAGGGGTCCAGGGGTCCAGGACACTTGTGCATCGGTTGCAATCCACAGCACATTTCGCATAAGCAAATTATTAATGTCGAAACAAAGGAAAGCGAAGCTCAGCTGAGGCCAACTCCCAAGTGGGAGGCAGTGGGCGTGGCTGGGTAGCTGCATAAATCAAAGTAAAATTGATTAATGTGGCAAAAGTTATTAAAAAAGCACAAACAAAATCGAAATTCGCAGTGCGAAAATTTTAATTAAATTAATGCGAAAAGGGCCAAAAGGAACCGTTAGCTGTGCGCTGTGCGCTGTGTGCTGTGCGCCTTGTTGACCCAGTTAACAAAATTAAGCGCGAGGCAAAAGCAATTTGTGTAAACATTTCGTTCAATTAACTTTGAGCGGCTGAAAAGTGCATTAGAAAGGGGAACTGCACGACTCCCCGAATACCCTGCATGTTAAAAATAATATTACATAATTTGAAATACGAGCAGTCGCAGCAATCGATCGATAACAGTGACTGCACTCTCTCGTTGCCCATCTCTAGTTCGATATGCGATCGATAATAGATCGAATTTGAAATGTTCACTAAAGATGTGCCCATCACTGATACATATACACACATACATGCAGAGGCAGAGACAGGCACACACACACTCATGCACGGGTAGAGATAAGGATAGATGGAGAGAGGGACACAATGCAGTGGGCCAACAGCATTTAGAGATAGAGAACTAACGATGGCTAACAATGCAATAGAGCAATGGACAGTAAACGATAGTAGCATTTTTGGTTGGCGATTGTTATTACTATCTCTGCTTAACGATGGCACATTCGATGGTTAACGATAGTAAACGATAGTACCATCGTCAATTAGTGATGGCAGCATGAATAGTACCATTCCTGGTTAACGATGCTAGACTGTGGCTGACGAGGATACCCTCGTTATCGATAGGAGAATCGATAGTCAACGATCGTACCATCGTATGTAGGCCATAGTAACATCGATAGTTGACGATAATACAATTGGATAGTTAGCTATAGTACAGCTAGTAGTTAACAATAGTGCCATCGCTGATTAACGATAGCTATAGCACAATCGATAATGCACGATAGTATCTTCTGTAGTTGGCGAAACTAACATCAGAAGTAAATGATAGTTAGTGATAGTACCATTGATAGCCATGCTTGACTATTACTGAAGATGGTGCCCTAGACATTAGCATCGGTTGTATGCGATACTCTAATCCCTCTTTACTGATACTCCTAAGGTAGGTTACCGACTAGTGATAGCTGACGCTGGTATCATCGATAGTTTGTGATAGTACCATCACAAAGTCAATTGACTATGGCTGACTATGGTACAGTTGATTGTTAGCGATAGTACTATCAATAGTTAGCGATAGTGCCATCGCTGGTTAACGATATAAAACTATATCTAACCACTGCTGACGATGATTCCATTGATAGCCAAGGATAGTAGCATATATATAGTGAACGACAGTACTATCAAAAGTCAGCTAAAATATATATAGTCTACCGATTCAGGCACGCCACCTACTGCCTGTTGCATGCAATTGCACTAAAGCAATATACAAAATGAGTGCGAACTGAAAACCTTAAATGGAAAAAGCCAAAAAAAAAACAATTCAAAATAAATTTGAATTTATGTAAATATATATAGAGTGAGTAAGAGAGAAAGAGAGCGAGAGAGAGAGAGAGAAGGATATACATTAAGAGAGAGTGAAAGAGATATATAGCGAGAATAGTAGAAAATAATTTTGCATTTGTTAACAAATGTTAAGTAATAAAAATTAAATAAAAACATATATGAAAATAAAAAAAATATATATATATATATAAAAAATTTGTTTAATTTATACTATTTTTTTTTTATTTTATATAAGATACTAAATTGAACAAATAGGAATAATTATGTTTTGGAAATTTTTAAAAATAAAAATATATAATATAACGATAATTACAAATTTGTGCATTTACCTCTCTTCTATCATAATACTCATAATTTTATTATTATTTATTATTATAAACGAAAGCCTACATTTCAAATGTTGTGTTACAGCGCCATCTACATGTCAACTGCTAAGTGCATTTGGACACAGCCGACGCGTTGCCAACCATTGCGAACTATTGCAGACGTTAAAACTATCGCATCGATCGGTCGCATGCAACTCTGCGTGAAACATCTGTGCGTGTTTTGTTTTTGGCGCGCTTTTCCTTGGACTGTTGTGCGTGTGTTGTGTGTGACGCGCGTAAACGAAGAAGCGAGAGTTGGGCGACTCGGCAACTGCAATTGCAATTAACATATAAAAACATTATAAACACCGAAAGACCGACCGACAAGTGTGCTAGAATGCCACCAGGCATTGTGAAAACACCGAACACGGTGCGCGCAAAGGATGCAAATGGCAGCAAATCGGCGGATCGCAATAGCAGCACCGGCAGCGGCAGCAAGAAATTCGTGCAAACGCGTCTGCCCTTCAAGTTGATAGCGCCCGTGGCAAAGGGCAGCGCTGGAGCAGCAGCAGGGCCACCCGCAGCTACTCCTTCGGCTGTGGAGCTGGACCTGGACGTGGATGTGGACGTGGACGAGGCGGCGGTGCGGGCTGAGCCGCGCAAGCGCAAGTTGTCCTATGGCTGCAACGAGGCGCCGGAAACGGAGCAGCTGCGTCGCTCCAACAGCAAAGAGAACCTGGAGCTGGGCGCGGCGGGGGTTACGGCCAGCAAGAAGCCCAAGACAGCTGAGGCCATGGCCGACGATGTCATTGAGCTGGACGATGACGACGACGAGGAGGAGAAGGCGGAAGAGGTAAAGTTGAAAGAAAAGACAAAGCAAAAGGACAACAACAAGAAGGGGGAGGAAAAGCAGGTGAAAGGTAATGTCAAGGAAAAGAAGTTGAAGGAAAAACCGACAGATGGCGCCATCCACGCGGCGCACATTCAAATCAAGCTGCCCGTGAACAACAAGCGCGCCAAGCGCCGGAAATCGTTAAGGAAATCTGAGACGGCGAAGCAATCGCCACAGCCCAAGGCGGGGTCAAGCGCTGAGCGCAGCGACTCCAGCGATGACATCGAGGCCATCGCCGAGAGTCTCAATCCGCAGAAGCGAGCCAAGGTGATTGAGCCAAAAACCAAAGAGAAGACGCCTAGGCAGGCCAAGCTGGATGCCAAGGCTAAGGCGGATGTCAAGGTTAAGGGAAAGGATCAGGAAAAGGGAGTTGCAGCCAAAGAGAAGACTCCCACTCCGACTGCAAAGTCTAAGAAGGAACTCAAGTCCAAGTCTAAGGAGAAGGAGGAGACGGCTGTGTTGTTGGACAGCAGCGACGAGCTGCAAGCGGTAGAAGAGTCCTGCACCGAGATGGACATGGATGTGGACGTGGATACAGACACATTGAACAACACCTCGCCGGAGAAGGAGAAGGATCAGCAGCAAGAGGAATCGTCGGAGAAGGAGACCGAGGAGGAGGGCAAGTCGGCCAGCTCTGCGGCCGTCGTGGCGGAGAAGCTGCCCAACCTGACGCCCAAGCAGCAGCGGCTCTTGGAGCAAAGACGGAAGGCGCGCGAGGAGAAGGAGCGCAAGCTGCAGGAGGAGCGTCGCCTCAAGCAGCTGGAGAAGGAGCAGCGCGAGCAGCAGAAGAAGGCGGAGCGCGACGTCAAGGAGGAACAGCGACGCAAGGAGCGCGAGGACAAGGAGGAGCTGCGCCGCAAGGAGCGAGAGGAGAAGGAGCGCAAGCGGCAGGCCGAGAACGAGGAGAAGGAACGCAAGCGGCAGGCCGAGAACGAGGAGAAGCGTAAGCGCAACGAGGCTAAGGAGGAAATCCAGCGCAAGAAGGACGAGGAGCGACGCCGCAAAGAGCAGGAGAAGGAGGAGGCCGAGCAGAAGAAGAAACGCGCCGCGGCCACCTTCAGTAAATTCTTTGTGCCCAAGCAGCCGAGGCAGTCCAGCGGCGGATCGCTGGAGCACGAGCAGAACAGCAACGACAGCGATCCGAGCGGCAGCAGTCAGCAGCTCGCCTTTCGTCCCTTTCAGGTGAAGGACGACATGATCCTGGCCCCTGTCATACGCGCCACACTCGCCGCCGACACGCGCCAGCAGCTGGACACGCTCTTCCATGTGCCGGACGACAAAGACGATGAGGAGGATCTCAACGCGAGCATTGGCCGCATCAAGCGTCCCACACGCGCCCAGCTCTATCTGAATGAGCTGAGCCAGGGCAGGCACAAGCCGCTGTCCAGCAAGCGCGACGTCCGCCTGCAGCGCTGCGCCAAGGACGAGGAGGACGACGATGACGTCCAGGTGATCGGTGAGTGCATAGCCAGCTCTTGGATCCTTCCAGTATTATCAGGTGCTCTTCTCTTCCAGATGACCTGGCCAATGCAGTGGGCACACCCATCGTTGAGGAGCGCCCGAAGCAGCTGCCATGGACGCGCGCCAAGTATCTGCACTTTGCGGACAATCGCCGTCCGCCGTACTACGGCACCTGGCGCAAGCGCAGCCAACTGATCAGTGCACGCCACCCGCTGGGACAGGACAAGGTCTGCCATATTAATCTCTAGCCAAGTGTAATCCTAAAACCTAACTATTTCTCTTTAACAGACTCACTTTGACTACGAGGTGGACTCGGACTGCGAGTGGGAGGAGGAGGAGCCCGGAGAGTCGCTGAGCGCCAGCGAGGACGAGAAGGAGCGCGAGTCGGATGAGGAGTCCGAGGAGGAGTACAATGAGTGGTTCGTGCCCCACGGCCACCTCAGCGATGAGGAGCTGCAGAACGACGGCGAGCTCGAGGATGGGAATACACGCGAGGCGCAAAAGGCGAAGCTACAGGTGCTGCAGCAGGAGTTCGCCCAGGAGATGAAGAAACAGACCAAGAAGATCAAGCCCCGCCTGCTGGGCCCCGTCTGGCTGGACGAGAACGGCAACAAGTCGCAGCTCTGCCCGGCCGTCTTCATCCAGACCATTGACATGTACGGCTGCTGGCAGCTACAGCCGCTCACGCTCGAGCCGCCGCAGGATTCCGGCGAGGAAGAGGAGCCCCTAGAGGAAGCCAAGGTCAAGCCAACCACATTGCAGCTGGACGACCAGCTGCTGCAGCAGCTGGTGCGCCTCGTTCACGGCAACAGCAATGCCAAAATGTTCCTCATCTCCGAGTACCTGGAGTATCTGAAGACGCAGATTCCGCCGGAGTCACAGACGATGTTGCCGTCAAAGACGACGCTGCGCGAAAAGTTCGACGAGCTGGCCAGCTGGAAACCCGTCGAGAAGCCAGCTGGCACCGAGGCAAAGAAGTCCAAGAAGCCCAAGAAGCGTCTCAGCTGGGTGGTCAGCGCGGAGACACTGCGCAAGTTTCACATGGACGATCTGACGCTCGAGAACCAGTGGAGCTACACGCTCACGCCGAAGATAAGCAAGGCGGACACATCGCTGGGCGAGGCCTCGCTATCCGCCGAGGCCCCTGATGCGGGCGGCACATCCAAAGCAGATGGCGACAAGGCAAGCAAAGCCAAGGACACGGCTGCCTGCGCGCCCGCTACAGCCACAGGAACGGCAACTCCCTCGACCGCCAAGAAGCGCGTTAACCTGCTCATGTCTGTGCCGCGTGATCAGCAGTTCCACGTGGGCACCAAGAACGCGCTCATCAGCCAGTATCTGCGCAAGACCGAGGACTCGCCCAGCAGGCAGAAGCCGACGCCCGCTCCGCCGCCGACCAGCTGCAGCGAGGATGTTGTTCTGCTCTCCGACTAAGCCGCTGATCCCAACTAGTCTACGAATCGCATACAACATTGTCGCGCCTCCTGCGCCTACCCCCTAAGTTTGTCTAGCCGTAGTGTTCACTGTACCGTGCCAGTCGACTATGTGTACGCCGTACCCCGATAATCCGGCAACCCAAGTAACGCAATATCCACCCACTTGCCTTGCTCTGCATTATCTGTCGCGGGTGCGGCAACTCCCCGCCAGCTGCACCGAATATACAATTTAACGTTTTTTTCCCCTATTATAATACTACTATATTCTATATATATACGTTTATTAACTGCAAATAAATGTTGCTCAATTTTATATTTATCTGCAATCAAAAGAAAATGGTTTGTAATGGAAGAAGTTAGACAGGGACTATAAATAGGTGAAGTCCTAATCGAATCTGAAGAGGTTTAGAAGAAATTTTATACGATCGAAATTTAGACTATATAGTATAGTCGAATGTATCTATATACTATATAGTATAGCCATACACGTATATCATCTTTTTATACTATATTGTATAACCATATATATGTCCTACATACAATATAATATTATAGTCAAATTTGAAAGAGCTGACCACAAATATTCAATGCGAACCTAAACTTTTATCTCGAAAAACTCAACTATATCCAAAATTATATATACTATAATATCAAATAGATAGTAATTCAATTTGCATTAGGTATGGTGTCTTTTCTGACGAGAATGGCTTGACTTGGGCATGAAAATCACCAGTATCCATAAAGTGAATCATTTTACTCTGTTCTTATGCACTGGACCCATAGTTTAATGGGAATTTAGGGTATATTGGGTTTGTCAAAATGTATTTGATAGGCAAAAGGAGGCGTGGCAGAGTCCATATTATGAGAACGAGTTGCGTCGATGTCGCTTTGTTCCTCCGTTCGACCATCCAATCTGTAAGATCTCGAGACTTGCTATGTGGGTGCCCCCCTTGTAGGTCACTCTATAGCAAGCGATGATCCCGTTTGATTCACATAATCGATAACTGCTACAGTTTCACGGTAGTCGGTAACAATCATTATCGATCTTCATTTATGAAATTCCGTACATCTCGTACATCTGAAGAGCTAGAGTTGTCATGATTTCGTGATTAGTTTCGTATATATTTTATGCAATTTTGGTTTTTTCTACATTTTGAATATCTTCAAGTTCTGCAAATTTAAATTCGCATGCAAACAAACTCTACATCTGAAAGATTTTGAATTTTCACTAAATTTCCTTATAATCAATAGAATTTGTAGATCTAATGCTGAAAACATAATTCACATACCCAAAGCAATACAAAAGTTATTTAATAAAACTCCAGGTTTCGGGTATCTCCCAATCTGGCACTCCCGCCGACAGATTTTCGACTTGTTTAGGCTTTAAGTTTTTGTTTTTTTTGCATTTATTTTTAAATTAATTTAAACATTATTAAATATACAATTTCTTAAGATGACCGACAAAAAGATTGCTGAAATACAGATACTTGAGTTTGTTATTGTTTTTCGATTTTATTATTCAAAACTTTGCTATCGTTGCGCTGTGTGTGTGTGTGCGGGTATATGGGTGTATTGTGATCCTTAATAGATTTGATCTGTAATATAAAGTTCAGTTAAACAGGCTGATTTCCTTTTATTGCAATTTGAATCGTTGTCATCGTTGTCTTCGTCGTCACGTTTGCATCCCAATCTAAATCGAGTTATCCTAAGTCCAGCCAGCCCCGCCCAGCTATGGAACCCTAATATATATATATATATATATATATATATATATATATATATATATATATATATATATATATATATATATATATATATATGTATATATGTATATTTCCCACCCCCACCCCTAGGCTTTTTCGAGACATCCCATTTCATGTGCTATCTACATTCGATCGATGAAATTCATATTTTTGAAATAAAAATCACAATTTGAAGGCGATGCTAATTTGAAACGATGAACCACATACACATTGCGCAGTCCTGCACACGGTGTGGTTGTACAAAAACTAGTTATAGATGGAACGCATAGGTAGTCTATATGTGCATGCGCAGATGTACCATTATATTATATATAATAAGGCAATACGTCGAGGGTCAAGTTGTTTCGCAGTTGGATACAAAAACATGAAAAAAACATTATATATATAATAATAATTATATATATAAATATATCAAATATATGTATGTGTGTATTGTCTTAGAAACCAGTCATTTATGTATGTGTGTGTGTGTATATGTGTGTGAAGGAGTTAGCTCTACGCGGAGAGCTAAAGAGAGAGAGAGAGAGGGAGAGCGAGAATGAGCGTGTTGTGTGTGTGTGTGTGTATGTGCTAAGAAAAACATAAAGAAAATGTCAATTCAAATGAAAATACACAGAAATAATAAACATTAAGTACTTATGATTTAAGTTCAAGTCATTTACAAGTCAAATTTTGCTTTCGATTCTCGGCTTGTTGTTGTCAATTGATGTGGTTGTTGTAAGCGTTTTCTGGTTGCTTTTTATCTTTTTGGTCGTCATGTCTTTTACGGTTTCACATTGTCGTCACATTCGTTTATGTCTTCAGCTTCAGCTTCCGCCTTCGCCTCTGGCTGGACCTCATCGTCGGCCGCACGTCAAGGCAGCAGCAGCGGCTTGAAGTATGCCCGACAGAAGATCGTGGAGGCCGAAGGCGGCAGGTCCTGGTTGCGATAATACATATTGCACTCGCGCTCCGTCAGCTTGTCGAACACGGCCGCATACTCGCGATGGAATGTGGCCAAGTCGACGTTGGCCCGGCCGATGGCCGTCAGCGCCAGAAAGAGTATATCCCGGTAGAACGAATGCGAACGCTCCACGCCGCTGCTCTTCAGCTTGTGGCGCTCGTTGGCCAAGCGCTTCAGCGGCGTCGCCATATCGTTGCAACGAATCGCCGACAGGATTTGCTGAATGACACTGCAAAGGCAAAGAGATGACAATTCATTAGGAATGACAGAGAAAGCAATCTGTAAGCCACAACTCACTTCATGCTGAGCTGCGCCTGGTCGGTCAGCAGAGCCTTTATCAGTGGACTGGTCGGCTGGGTCTGGCGATAGAGAATGTACATGGGCGACCCGCTCGTCTCGCTGTGCAAATTCAAGTTGTCCCAGAGGCACTGGATGTGCACTGTCTTGACCTTGGTCAGGGGGTCCAGCTGCTCCTCGTCGCTCTGCCGAAGAGATAACCTCATTACGTTCCTGGGATGATAGCTTATGTATTCTTATGTACTCACCGTCGGCGGCAGGCACAGCTCGGGCAGATGGGTCTTGCCCTCGATGCGCTCCATAAGCCACAGCAGATTCCAGTAGATGATCGGGTGCTCCTCGACGAAGTTGGGCTTGATGAGCGACAGGTCGCCCTCCTGGGTGAGTATGTTCTCCAACTCCTTGCGCAGCACCAGCGGATTCAGATATGGCACCGTCAGGCTGGACTTGTCCGCCGCCAGGCACTCGCCGTTGCTGTCGGCCTCGGCGGCCTCCAGGCGCGTGATCTGGACACTGAGGAAGGGCACGGTCAGCTTGTTGCACGCGTGGCACGTGGTGTTCAAGTTCGAGTCCTCCGCCGACCAGCCGCTCATGATCTCCTCGTCGTAGACCAGCACCGAGCAGTTGTGGCACTGCGAGCATGTCGTCAGCTGGATCAGCACGTCGCATTCAGGATCGGAGTGGCTCTGCAATGGATCCACATGATATCTCTCATTCGGACTACACTTGACCCTCTCACTCACCTCCGCTGGACTGCTGTACAGATTGTCGGGCAGCACGGGCAAGGCGTGCATGTGCATGGCCGCATTCGAGCTGTTCTCGCCCAGCGGGACCAGATTGTTGTAGCTCGACTTGCGCGACTCGCTGAGCCTGCCCCAAGGATCTAGATCGCTCGAGACACGCCTCAACTTGCCCTCCTCGGCTCCACCGGCGCCGTCATAGTCCTCCCCGCCGGCCAACGCCTCCTGCTGATGATGATGGTGGTGGTGATGATGCTGCAGATGATGGTGATGGTGGTGATGATGATGATGGGCATGCTGGTGCCCATTGTTGGTCTTCACCGGCGTCGAGTTGGCCGATATGGCGCCCTTGATCTCGTCGAACTTGCGCGTCAGCGAATTCGCCGCGTACTTGATACTGCTCAGGCTGCCCTGGATGAGCTCATTGGACTTCTTGCTCGTCAGGCTGGGGCTGTTGGGAAGTAAGAGTTGCATGAGTTAGACGCTTGAGCCAAGACAACTGTCACACATGGTTAACATATACAAAAGCTACGGTTAAGGACAGCAAAGACACCGACAAGCAGGACTAGGACAACAGCAGCAGAGATTAGAGATGAAAAGTAACTATAACTGAAAGCATCTTTCCCTGAACTTCGTATGTTAGAGATCAACTAATATTTGATTAAGACTTTAACTGAGCGTGATATAGTCGATAGCGATGAAATGGTTTGTACTCAAATGAATAGACGGACGGACGAACATTATGCAACTAATATGCTCTTAATATATACTGTATTTCGATATATATACTGTATTTATAGCAACATTTGCCTATTTGCTGCTGCTGTTATGAAAAGGATAGAGAGAGAGATAGACAGAGAGAGAGAGAGAGAGAGAGGCTGAAAGAGTGAGTGAGCTGAGTGAGTTAGCGATAAAAAGTGAGTACGCAAGTAAGAGTGAGACAGAGAGAGAGAGAGAATTTTTGGTGCTGCTGTGGTTTATGAAGAAAACGAGGTTTACTATGAGTGTTGTGGCAATGTACGTAACATGAATAACTGTGAATTGCAAACATTCAGTGTGGGTGAGTGGGTGACTGTGTGTGCGTGTGCTTGTGTTTGTGGGTGTGGTTGGGTGCGGTGTGTGTGGCTTGTGTCCAACCTTGAATTGCCCGCCACCAACAACGACAACGACAACAACAACATCAGCATCAACAACGCCGACGATCAAATTGCGTTAAAGGACAACCCAAAACCAAAAACCCGAAACGTTTCCGTTTCGCATTGCAGTAACCGATCCAAGGTGAAACTTAAGTGGAATATAACAAGAGTCTTCAATTGATGTGTGTGGCAGTGTGTGTGTGTGGGTGTGTGTAAAGCAAATGCTGCGTGACGTATTCGAGAGATATCAATATCAACTGGAATTATTAATCAGCTATGTGGAAAATATATTTCAATTATGAAAGTCTTAGACAAGAGGCATGAATAGAGGAGACTGCTGAAAGATCTGGAGCTGAAGATATGATCAAAGTTTAGTTTGGCATAAAGTTTTGCTGAGTTTTGTTAAGATTTTTCAATTTTGCTCAAATATATTACTAATTGGATTTACTATAACAAAATTGAGGTGAAAAGATATATTATTCGATAATATGATTTACTATAGTAAGACTGCTTAAGTTCTTCATACTGAAATATTTACATAGATTTTACTATTGATCCTATGGCAGCTTAATGATATAATTGCCTGATTAAGCAATACATATATCTGTTGTGCATAAAATAGATGCAGATATATAGTTTTATAAGAGATTCAATATGGAAAGATTACTTTTTGGTGAGTTATAGATAGACGGATATAATACAAAGTGAGTCGATCGATCATATAGATCAATAAATACAATCACTAAATGTGCGAAATGTTTAGAAAATCCCTCTCTATTCTATATACTTTATACATATATAGGGAGGATTGCTGAGAGATTCCTATACTATTCGAAGTGTCTATAGTATTAGTAGTGCTCAGTTGCATTCATATTTTCATGATATTGATAGAATATATTAATATTCTATAGCTGTACATAAAATTCATAGCGTTGGAGTTATCTCTAGAATAGATTTTACATTTCTATTACAAAGTCTTTTTAAGGAATACCTCTTGGGAATATTACAAATTAGAATATAATATAAATTAGATATAATAAGGGCATATCTGATAAAAATTTGTAATATTTCTATGGATGAATTTATTTCAGAAGAATGTGTTGTATAAAAGGGAATTTCTTAAAGAAATCTCTTAAAAGGTATTAAAGATATATCTTTGATCCTATACAGTATATATAAATATCCATTTATTGCTCTATATCTATATCTGTGTTATACAACTGTAGAAGGTATGCAAGACATATTTCTAATATATCTATTATCTCATCTATCATCTCAGTAATATAATCTTCTATTTGATCTATCCTACCCTACCTATATAATTTGTATTATATTTATCTCTCTGCTCCTATATAGTGTATATAAGCTTAAAGTTGGCGCTAAGCCGATTTGGAAGCAATGAGGAAACAGCAGCATTTGCAACATGTATATATATGTGTGTATGTATGGTGTAGGTGTGTGTAGAAGTTTTAAGAGCTTTGCTGACAGACTTACCTTATGCTTGATATATTTTCTATTATATTGGCGGGCAATTTCAAGTCTTTCTTAAGGGACAATCGTGCGGGTGAATAACGTCTACAGTAAAAAAAAAAACAAAAACGAATACAAAACGTTGCACAGAAACGAATTGGAGCGATTCAGAGAGAGAGAGAGAGTCAGTTTCGTGTGTGCGAATATCACAGAAGGCAAAAGTCAAATCTAAACAAATGAATCAATTAAAATAAACATGTTAAGAGTCTCGAGGAGGAAAAGAATACAAGAATATAGCAGTTTGTATCTGAGTGTGTGTGTTAGTGGGTGTGCGTGTGTGGGTGTGACTATGTGTGTGTATGCAAGTGATACGATCGATGGAATGGCACACAATCATATATGTATGCATTCTGACATAGCAAGAATAAGTCGCCTGCTGCTGCTTCTTTCTGTTCTGTTCTGCTCTAGCTGCGACTTAGTTACCCGAATGTGAACTTGAGAGAGGAGCCGATGTTGGCCAGGCTGTGGGTGACGCCGCTGCTGGCCACTGGCATCGTCTCGGACCGGTGCATGCTCTTGCCAATCTGGGTGGACTCGTCGAAGGTGGCGCTGCGCTGACCTCTGAACAGGATCGGCTTGTCGCTGTACATGTTGCTATTGACGGCCGTCGTCGTCGTGGCCTGCTCTGGCTGCGCCTCCGGCTGCTGTGTGGGCGTGGCGTCCTCCTCGTTCAAGGCGCCCAGCGGGTCGTTCTGAGTGACGGGCGTACGTGGCGAGATTCTGGCAGTAAACCAAACAGAGTAGAGATTATTGAATATTGGAATGCCAAGAGCAGGCGCTTACTTGGTGGGGCTCTGCACGCGCTGTCTGGCCGGATGGACGCCCACATGCTCATCGAGCTCGTCCTGCTCGTGCTCCTCGTCCACGTCTACGTCCAGGTCGTAGTCGCCGCCTGCGAACTCCAAGTCTTGCTTGCTCTTTTGCGGTGTCGGCGGCGCCGACAGCTCCGCATGCTCGGCCTGCTGCTCCTCGTCATCGTCGTCCTCGCCGTCGCCAATGCTCATGATCTGCTTGCGCGGCTTGTTCAGCAGCTGCGCATCGCCGCCGTAGGTGGGCGTTATGGGCGTGCTGCCGTTGGCGCTGTTGGTGGCCGACTCGCCGCTGATGAGCAGCCCCGCGCTGTTCACCACATCCTCAGTGGGCAGCGAGTCCGCGGTGCCGCCTGCCACCGTCTGGCGCACGATGCTGCCAAGCTTGTTGCGCAGCCTGTCGAAGGCGGCAAAGTCCAGGAGACCGCCGCCGCCACCGCCCTCGCCGGAGCTGGCCAGGCTGCTGCGCGACTGGCCGTCCACCGTTTCCAGGGTGCTCAGATTGTGGTCGTGCGAGGAGCTCAGGGATTTGCACACCTTGGCGGCAGCGCGGCGCTTCCCGGCGCGTCGGAAGTGCGCGGCGCCCATCACGACGTTCTTGATGCGGTTCCAGCGGATCTGGCTGAGAGTAGTGCTGTCGCTGGGCCACTGGGACTCGAGGACGCACCGATTGTAGAAGCCGTAGGTGAGCGCGTTCGGCTGAACGCCCGAGCGCTTCATCAGATAGTGCAGGCGCACCGCCAGCACGGGCAGGTTGTGTATGCCGCAGAGCTGCATCATGATGCGGTAGCAGAACTCGTCACAGGTGATCTTCAGTTTGCTGGCGCGCACCAGAACGTCGTAGGCGGCGCGCAGGATGTCGTGCTCCTTGCCCGCGTGCCGCGTGTCCATCACCATGGACGGCAGAATCAAAAAGTAGAGCGAGTAGCAGGTGGCGAGTAGGTACTTGGACCACGCCTCCGGATGCTGCTGACAGCGGCTGGCCATCTTCTGCGACAGCTTCACCTCGTGCTTGGTGCGACGCGCGATAGGCGAGCCGGGCGACAGCGACGCACTCAACTGCAGCTGCAGGAACTGCGACAGCGCCGTCTTCTTTGTACTGTGCAGCAGCTCCGGTTGCAGCGTGAAGTTCTTGTACGCGTAGCTGGCGGCGCCGCCGGACGCCACTGCCACATTGTCCGGCGGAAAGATGTACTTGGTGCGCTCGCTGCTCTGGCCCGTATCCCAGTCAACCAGATGCAGCTGGGCGGGCGTCTCATCGTAACCCGTCACCTTCTCGGCGCACTCATCAAAGAAGCTCAGGCCGTGGTCTCCGTCGGAGACGAAGCTGCGCTCCTCAATGAAGCGAATGAACATCTGAGTTTTCATCAGTAGCTCGAAGAATTTCTGATGCGACTGTGGAGATAGGAGTGAGAGAGACAGACAAAGAGAGAGAGAGAGTTACTATAAATATTTGCTATAATATAAATAAATGTATAAAAATAAAAATATATGTAAAATAATTACCAATATATATTTATATTACTGACATGAAACTGAATTGGGCTATTCATCAATGCTAATGGAATGGCAATATATTTTTATTATAATCAATATGAGATCACAAGACGTGACTCATGCGGCACAGCATCATTTACGATTTTATTGAATGATTTCATAAAACAATTCACTCAAATTAAAAAGCAACTGGAAGCTGAAAACTAATATAGGAAGTTCGCAAACAAAAAAGGCGAAAGATATCTTTTGCTCGACATTCAGGGGCGAATGTAGGCAGAAGTGCGAATACCCTAGTTTGTGAGAGATTACTATATGATATATATATATATATATATATATATATATATATATATATATATATATATATATATATATATATATATATATATATATATATATATATATATACAGATTATTCAGTGTTAGCTATACTATACTCGCTCGATTAGTGTTGCGGTTAATTGAACCAAACTGCTTGAAATCTGAGCAATTATAATTACATCAATTATTGTTATCAAGCAGTCTGAGCTGAAGGCCACTTAGGAGGGCATTTAAATATCGTCGGATATTATCGCACGCATTAGGAGATACCATCGGCGGGCCAGCGGCATCTCCCGACGGGTTACTTCTCAACGCTGACGTCATTTGGGGAATGCGAACATTGTTTGCGGTTAAAAATAGATTGAACACTCTGTAGACTGCTGCGAGGGAAAAGCACGAAAACAAGCGCGCAGCAATGAACTTCAAGGCCAAGTCGCCTGAATCTAGTGAGACAGTCCGCACGCAATTGCTTGGCCCCATTATCTGGGACTGGCCCGCGCTCTCTGCCCACTTACCTTGTCGCGCGAGCGCAGAAAAGCTTTCAACTGAAACAGGGCACTCGGATCCGTGGCGCCCACAGAGGGCGCCTTCGAAATGGGCACCAGATAATCGCGATAGCCGCGTAGTATGCACGCCATGAATAGCAGAAACGCCTCCTGAATGCGCTGCTCCAGCACCAGCTGTACGAAATACAAATTGAGTTCAATAAAGTGTATTAAGCAGATGGGTGAAGGGGGGAGCAACTTGCCTCACGCTTGCGCTTGCGTATGTCCCGATCTAGGCTGTTGGTGGAGTCGTAGCTGATGGGCTTCGTATTCTCCAGCTCGGAGAGCGTCTGGCGCAGCAGTCGCGCTGCGCGTTTGGGCAGCAGCTTGGGCGTCAGATGGCGCTGAGAGTCACACAGCTGTGGGCGAGAAGTCAGAGATTAAGCCAATGGAGAGCTGAGTGAACAGAGAGCAATGCATACGCTTATGTTGTTGGTGTCCAGATCAATGCAGGTGACATCGGTCGGAGGTTCGTACAGATCAAAGAAGCGCGAGTCGACGCCAATCAAGTACGGCAGAGGCGCATGCAACACTTCGGCCAGGCCCAGCGGGCACAGAGGTATGTAGGGGCATTGCCACTTGAACGGAAAGAGAAGTGAGACAATCGCCTCAGCGACGGCGGTCAGGGTTGCAGGCCTGCCAAGGAGAGCTCAGTTAGACAACACATTCAAGACAGAGGGAGAGCGGAGACTTACCTGAGCGAGTGTATGAGTATCTTTTGCTCGGTGAGCGCCAAGAGGAGCACGTGCAGGCAGTTCTCGGTGCCCAGATTCTGGAGCAGCATATGGAAGCCGGCGCCGCTGCGCGGTAATGGCGAATCCTCTGGCTGAGTGAGAAGAATCCGATCGTTCGACTCACTGGACAGCTGCAGATGAATGCTGGGCGCAGGAAAGGGCACCTCGTCCAGCAGCTGGATAATGTAACGCTCCACGGGTATCGGTATATTGACGCCATACAAGACCATGCGCTAGCCGAAAGGAAAGAGAAGACTCGTTAGCGGGCGCCTGTTAATTGCTGCAGTCACTTACGTGTAAATATTTCAGCCACTTGTCGAATGTGTCACCAAACGGATGGTGCGAGAGCAGGCATATGGCCTTGATCATGTGGAGCGAGTGCTGGGCTGCAAAGTCATCATCCCAGCCTAGCAGCTCGCGCTGTTCCGCAGAGAGTAGCGATTCACTGCAAAGCAAAATGCCATTAGGTGAATCATGAATTTAGTTTCTCTCTGTGTTTAGCTTACTCGTAGTCCTCGTAGAACGTGAGGGCCGAGCCGTACACCTTGTAGGTGCCGTCGCTCACGGTTAGGACGAATGTGCTGAACACAGGACTGATGGGCTTGCGCTTCTCGGTGCCGTTGACGTGGGGCCAGGCCTCCAGGCTGGCGCCCATGGGCAGGCAGAAGAGCGGCACGCTCGGGCATAACTGGAGCGGAAAGTCCGTGTGATCTACGGTGGGATAGCGCAGTAGTATTTCCGGCTTATAGCTAATGTGCTTCGGACGGTACATGGACTTCTTGTAGCACAAGTAAACATCGCTGCCCACATAGCCCTTGTTCAGGGTCTTGTATATGAGGCAGAAGGCGTGCGGAGGTCGTTCCCCCTTGCTCTGGACGATCACGCATAGTTCGGTGACCACCAGCTCGTTGCAGGGCATGTCTGGACGGGCTCGTCGATATGTAAGAAACGTTTTCGCCGACGAGTTGTTCACATTGGCCACGCGGCCGCCGGGCGTCTCGGCAACAATCTCTGCATCCGACATGATACGCTCGTGGCCATCGTAGAGTACACCTTTACGGAATGACAGAGATAGATATAGTTGACACGTGGGCGGACTCGATTCACTTACCGATGTCCACTAGCGGCGGTCGATCCTTGCCGCGGCGAAAGTAAATATAGCATTCAGTGGTGCGGACGGAGCCATGATTGAGATTTGCTGGCAGTCCAGTGGGCGTGTGCTCCAGCAGCTCATAGCCATCGGGCATCTGCTCGCCGAGGAGTGGATAAAAGACGCCGATGTCTGTGATGGGCTCAATTGTATTGGCCGCACGCAAACGGCCGGAGTCGTTGAATATGTTCTCCTGGAGCAGCTGTGGCTGCTCGGGCATTCCGGCAACCACAAAGTAATCCGCTATGCGCTTCTCCTCCATATCTTACGTTCGAATCGGTCGTGTGTTCGTCTCAACTGGAAAGAAATGCCAAAAAGGGGGAGAGCTTTCAGTTGTGCGATAAGATAAAAACGGACGGGCAAAGACACTGTCACAGGCACCGCCACAGGCAGAGGGCACTGTCCCAAAGTCGATTTGGTAACGGCGGCTGGCGCAAATCTTTGTTTACATTGCCGACGTCGCTGCGCTATCGCCGAAAGCTGATTACAAATGCACACAGCTCGAATGAAAATCAAAGCAATAATATAAATATAAATAACTAAGCAACTCTGCTCGAATCTCGATACGAACGGCAATGTCGCCGCCACTGCTGTCGCCGTCAACACTGATGTCGCGGTTCGTGTTGTTGTTGTTGATATCGTCGTCGTTGTTGTTGTTTCATATTATGCTACGACCACAGCTTACAACAAAAACAAGTTCCGCATGATGATTCAACGACGTTTCCGCTGCTGCTGCTGCTGCTGTTGGCGTTCAATGATAGCTCTTTTGTTTTGTTGCTGCTGATTTGGTTTTTGTTTACAGGAATCGGAATCCGCTTGCGTTGCGGTCGCTCCCAGTTGTATGTGCATAAAACTTACGAATCCGCTGACGTCGCCTTTATCGTTGCTGCAGCCGCGTTCAAGAGGCGCTGCTGCTGCGTCTTTGATTTCAGTTTTCAATTTTCGTCGTCGTTTTTGCAACTTCTTCACACTACGTTAATTTCTACACAGCGTTGCACAAACACACACTCGCACACACCACACACACACTAGCACACTCCACACACACACACACTCGCACACGCATATACTCTATATAGACAAGACACGAAATTATACATACATATCGATATGTAGGCGGCGACATTCGCCCACTTGCACTTTGTCTTGACTTTGTGCCCTTAACTATCGCGCGTCTTTTGTTCAATTTGTTACGTCGTAGATGTTTAATGCATGCCAATTCACTGTGTATTGAAAGCTAGAGTTGTTGATATATCGCACACAGCCCATACCAACTTTCGATACAACAATACAAATATGTATCGATTGGGCTTATAAATAAATGATCTTACCGTGGTTAAGGTTAGGGATTAGCGACTCACTGACTATATCACACATGTATTTGTAGCAATGCACTCGAAATTGATTTTTAGTAGAGCAATCAAGTTAGCTTATTACAGTAAATAATTCCTTGAGATGAACTGCCAAATTTGGTCGACTATCGGCAGAGCTTTAAGATTGACCGTTTCCGACTATCGATTGCACATGAAAATAATTGAAATCTCACCGAGCTTTGAGTATGTTTAATTGAAGTGTTAGCAGTTGGAAGAATGAATGTACACATTTCAAATAGTTACGTTATACGCCAATCAAATGATTACGTGTTCGTTAGCCGTTTGTTTACATGTTACTCAATACTGCAGAATCAATGATTTCTTAGAATTAAAGCATTTTCATTGGGTTGACATACACACACATATTTAATAAATGTGTAAATGTATATTATTATGTCAGTATTATGTTTGTATTTACTTATTGCTGAACAAAGGTGTTGGTGTAATATTTATTATATTTATCATATAGTCTATATACAATGGGCACTCAAGGTTCACGAATTCATTTGACTTTATGAATGCTTTCAACCATTGATTTAGTAAAGAAAAAACCTTTAGGAATTTATGCTATGAAAGGTATTTCTGCTTACCAAATTTGATACATATTCCTCTTTTGTGAAACTGCGGCTTTTGAATTTATTATCTCAGTGGAGACGACTTACTAACTATCGTTTTCGATACTCGTCTTCAAATTTTATCGATATTTTACTCATTTTTTTGCTGATAGAACAATCGCTCATCAGCTGCATTTGACAGCGCAATTTGCGCACAGCTGATGAGAGCAAATCGAGTGCGTCTTATCGATAGGCCTCATACATCGCGTACACAAAGTATCGTAAAGAGTAAGGCGGGAAATCAGTTTTGAATAAACATTTTTAAAATAATTATTCTACAACTGTCGATATATTTTTTAATTTCTTAGTGGATTGTGGTGATGACATAGATAACGGACAGATATCGTCACCCAATAAGGTATTGTTGTTTTAATGAAAGTGCTTTGCGCCGCATCGGACCAGCCAAGCAGAGCGTAACCGACCCAACAATGGCGACACATACATTAGAGCTAATTATGCTTTTTATGACTGAAAGCCAAGCTGCTGTCTATTATTCCTAATTTACAATGGCCCAGTTGGCGGCGGCACTTGTTCATTGAGCAAAATCGCTCGGTTTCATTCATAAGGGCGACTGACTTGAGTTGAGTTCTCGCTCAACTTGAGCGCAACTCAACTGCTGCGCAGGCAGAGGCGCCTCAAAGCGAAGCGCCGCTGTTCAATGGGGTGTACCCCCTGGAGCAGCGCCTCTGCTGCGCAGTCTGACTCGTTTTTGTTTACAAATATTCCGTTGTGCCATCCACTCGTACCGTAGTCCTTAGAGACTTCCATGCGCGCCTGTTGCGTGCGACCGCTGGATGTTGGCTTAATGGATTCTGCTTCGGCCTCGATTGCCTTGGCCATTTGGCTGCCCCGACCCGGCCCGGCCCGGCTGCTGTTTCTATTTGTGATAATCAAATTAAGCGTCTTCCCGAGCTGATTATCAGCTGTGCCATTGCCATTGCCATCGCCATTTAATTTCCCCTTAATCAACTGCACAGTCGTTCCTTGCTCTCCCATCCTGCGTCGGGCCATTACAAAATAATATAACAAAGATTTATCCACAAATACCCCAATAAAAATCACAGCAAAACAATTAACTAAGCAATCTGGGCCAGCAAATCAGATTAATTAAGAACAATTGCCCAACATTCAAATAACCGTGGTCTCCCACATTATCCGATATATTTTTGTATTTATGTATTTATTTTGTTATTTATATCTCGACTGCGTGATACCCTATGGAGAGCTTTCGTTTTAATTAATCTCAAATGACGATTGCTTTCTTTTATTTATAATTTAAACCAATTTTTTGTGTAAATATTTTATTTTGGTTTATTTTATTAATTAATTGCATACTTATATATTTCCGGAATAAGAATTTATCTTATTTATTTAAAAAAAATATAATTTTTAAAAAAATTAATTACATCTTTTTTTATTTTATCAGATTTTTTAAGCAACATATATTATACATTATATTGACATAATTTAAAAAGAAAATACTTTTTTAAACTTTAAATTCTAATAATTATTTATATTTATTTTTATTAAATCAAATTTGATATTAAATCTATTTTTTTAATTATTGATACTAATTATTTTCGTTTTTTCTTATTCTGGAGTTTGTTGCTAAAAATATAAAAAAAAAACATTAAATTTTTCTTATATTTTAAAAAGAATTTTTGACACACTTTTCATATTATAAAAATGTAGTTAAATTTTATATATGTTTTATTTTTATTTGTAGTTTTTACTGATTACATATTTCTTTTTATATTTAAAATGAAAAGTACGTAATGTATTCTTAGTAAAAAACACATTTAATGTTTCAATTTAAAAATATATAAGTTCTAAAAAAGTTTTTAAATTGGTTTCATTTTCTAACTTTTTATTAAGCTTATAGATTTATAAATCATATTAAATAAAAGATTTTACTTATATACATTATCAAAATTGTTGAAATTATGTACAATATATTTTAAATATCCTTTATTACATTTACTATATTTTCTTGACTTGATTGAACATATTCAACCATACAATTTACTTTTATTTCAGCTCAACAATTTCTGAGACCGTTCATCTTAATCGCAATTTGATATATTTAGTGGAGCGTAAATATAGAATGTCTCAGCTGACGTCTTTGACGCTTAGGGGTAAGAATAGTTAATCTTTGTCTGGCTTCGTGGAAAATATATTTTGTTATTTTTGAGTTCTAGAAATAATTCGTGCTTAATTTTGGTTTCGCAGAACGGGTCGACTTAATGCATGCACATATTTCTATTCGCATCCTGTTTTGAAGGCGAGCCAAAGTCACTCAGGGCATTGAGTGGGCGTGCGCTGGCAAAGCGCTCCGAGTAGAATCAACAAAATAGCTCATACGCCATGTCGGCTGTCGCCTGTCGCCGGGTGCGTGTTCGGGTGTCGGTTCGTTGATTCTTTGGCAACGGCAACGGCAACGTTCACTTGGATTTCTGATTTGAATTGTTGAAAGCGTTTGCAGTTCGCATGCGAATGTCCTGACCGACGGTTGTGTGGCCGGCGCAGCATCCGAGCACCCGCATCAATTCACCAAGCGAGAATTCGAAAATGGTTTTTGAAACTGTCAACTCAACGGGCCACAAGTACTCGAGCAAAACTGACTCTATTTAGTAGTAGATATATCTTCTCTCTGAATCTGTGCTTATTTTTCTTGACTATTTTTTTTATGTGTGGAAAACTACAAAATAAAAACATTTCTTAAGTGAAAATTAAATTTGAAAAATATTTATAAAAAAAGAGAAACTCAAAAGTGGCAAAAAATTGAAAATTGAAATGAAAAATAATTACAAAGTCTCTGAGTTGCTCGTGCTTTGCGCCACCTGCGCCTATCCTCGCATGTAAACAGGTAAGTGCACCGCATAATTGCCGGAAATTGAAATTGAATTATAAGGTGCGGCGACAACTTTCACTTACGGTAATTACATTATTTCGTTACGTTCGTTCTTTCACCTCAAAATCGAAAACACAAACAAGGCGAGAAAATTGCGAATTGCAAATTGCACGCACAACAAATTCTCAAATTTTAATTGAACGAATTTTGCTTGATTGAGAGAACTTGTAATACTCTGTTCCCCCTCTCCCACTTGATCAACACAGAGAGAGAGAGAGAGAGAGAGGGAGAGAGAGAGAGAGAGAGAGAGAGAGAGAGAGAGAGAGAGAGAGAGAGAGAGGGAGAGAGCGGACAGCGAATCCTTTTTATGTGAGTCCGCATTGTATTCGTCGCTGGTCTTTAGTTCGATTCAAATGAAATTATGCGGTTACCCCAATCAAAGGCGATTTCTAACCAACTCAAAAGGTTGAATCGAGCTCCCTTATATTTTTTGCTCCTTCTGTGAGACCTAATTCAATTAGGCAAGAGAAATAGGGTTGCCCCTAAGCTCCCTCTGTCTGTGTGTGTGTGCGTCTATCAAAGACAGTATCAAAGACGGCGGCAGTGCTATTTAAATACGCAGACGGCATAAAGCTCATTAGCATATTGTCGCCGGAACGGTCATCAGGTTGACGGGACAGCTGGTCCCTGTTCCCTGTTCCCAGCTCTAATTCTTCCACTTGATTGATGAGTCCAGCTACAGTCGGAGCCCGAAAAACTGACGACTCATTCGACGCGGCGACGCATCTCAAAATTTTACCTGCCAGCCGAGATGAAATGCATTTGTCAAATAGATGAGTTCGCCTCACCTGTCCCGGGGCAATCAGCAGCCGCTTAAATCTTATCCATCTGTATTTATCGTGGAAAACTTTTGAACAGGATTTTTAACAATGTGACAAAGTTCGGGAATAGAGGGAGCTCTACATGATTTCTAGGCTGCTTTATGGATGTAGAGTCCTTATCAGCCTTACATTTGATTGGGTTCTTAGAATTTTATGTAGTTTTGATATCTAGTGGCTTTTGAATAAAATCCATTTTAATTTATTTAAGATATATTTTTTCAATTTTTCTTTGTTCAAATTGAAAACTTTTACATTAAAAAAATAAGTGATAGCAAATAAATAAATGAGTGAAACTAATGCCTTTATTAATTAATTAAAATATAATTGATTTTGCTTTCAAGAATATTGAGTTGTATGTGGTGGTTCGATAAAAAAATGAATACAATAAATTCAATAATAATTAATATTACATTTAAAAAAACAATTTCACTCAGACAGTTACGACTATATAGTGCATTAAGTTTCTGCTCTGTATTTATATTTTTCTTATTCCTGTCAAAATTTGTTGCATTTGCACCACTGCGCATCGTTAGTTACCCTCTTTGGTGCTCATTTAGATGTTTATATACTATTTGTGATTATTATTTTTTTTTTTACTATATTAACTATTATGTTACATATTTTTTGATTGTTATATTATTTTTTTGTTATTCTCCAATATTCTATTCATTATAATTAAGTTTTTAAATTCATTTTTGTTCCCATAATTAAACTGGCTAATTCATTTTATATTTGATATATTTATTATATCTATGTATAGTTCTGTGATATATAAAAATTCATGTTCAACTGCGAATTATTTTTATTTTATATTTATTTTTAGTTGTTTAACTTTAAATATATTAGACTTAAATTTTTAAATTTATTTAATGCTTTATTATAATTATAGTCATACTTATTTTAGTTATAAATTATAATTTTTAAATTATGATTATCCGTACTATTTTACTGTTTTTAATATATTTATATTAACTATCATTATTTTTTATATATTTATATTAATATTTATTATTACATTTTATATTTATTTTTAAATTGCATAAACATAAATATCCGTTTATTATGATTGTCTTTTACGCCTCAAGCACATTGAGTATTGAAAAGGCAGACAGAACTGTAATATATATGTATATAATAATATAATGTAATGTAGCTAGAATTCCATAATATCTGATTAAATTATATGTGACCGTCGAAAAAGATATTCTTGAAAAGAATCAGCGCCTGTTCGCCTATCTGTCCGTCTGCCTCTCGAGGCTAGAGACTTGCATATTCAACTCAGACTCATTCTATAACAGAAGAAGCTTAAGTTTAAATTAAAATGAATATTAAACTTAAGTTTAAGAGCATATTGACGAGTATATCATACATAGTATGTAGATTCATTTGAGGCATAGAAACAATATAAAATTCTGAGCTCTTTGAAGGATTAAGGTATGTTATAGTCGATAACTTTCTACAAGTTTCATTTGTAAAGCTGAAAGTTTTGCGAACGTCTTTCAGGATTTATACAATTAAATTTGATATCGGGTAAGGCCTGGCTTTGGGGCAAAGAGCTGGATCGGCCTTGACTGCTTTGAGCATATTTCACACACTTTTCTTTTCGCGCCACACGCGACAAGGTGTGGTGAGGCGTGAGGCAGGTGAAACGAGTGTGAAATATGCGACATGCATTTAATTTGAAGTTCCACTTAATTTGCATTTAATGCGCGTACTTTTCGTCCAAATTTAATTGGCCTAATTAGGTGCGACATGGCCGTAAATGTAATGTGAACATTTCGCGCATTAAGTGATTAAGCGCCAAGACTCCGGCAGCGCAATGACGCGATGCGACGCGACGCGACGCGCAGTGAAGCGAAGCGAAACAAATGCGAGATATGAGAATTGTGCATAGAATTAATGAGCCAAATGTCAAATTTGAATGGGTTAAATAATGTCTTACAAACGCGACAACAAAGGAACCTGCCCTCGCCACGTCGCTCCTTCGCCACCTCGCCAGCAGCCACCCCAACCCCCAAGGGGTGGGCGCTCTCCCCTAGCTACAGTGGCCAACATGATTGAGCTGGCCGCAGAGCTTAAGGTTCAACCAGATGCAGATGAACAAAAAACCAACTGAAATTCTTATAAACTTCTCCATAATGTTTTCACAAGAATTTAACGCCTGAGGCAAGGCAAAGACAGCACATCGTCTCGCACCCGAAAAAAAAATGAAAAACGAAAAGAATATGAAAACCCAGCCCACTAGAGCAAGCACAGCAGACCAGACCAGACCAGAGATAAGGCATTAAAAATGAACACGATAGAGAGAGGCTGAGTGAGTGCCACCGCACTGCTCGACTTGCTAATGCCCTGCCAATGCTATGTCTAGAGAGTCTATCTTACGGCGATTGGGCCTTAGCTAATACACACCTGCCTGGCCGGGTACAGGGTACAGGTACACGGCCCACGCACAGCGTTGACTTCTCTTGAGTCTTGCATCACTTTAGAAATGGGAACGGAACCGTAAAAATACCACAACGTACAGCGACAGCTACAGCTACATCTGGAGCATGGGCACAGGTGGGCGTGGCATGCGCCTGATCAAAAAAAAAAAATTCAAACAAAACAAAAAACACTTGCCTCATCTGGCCCAGCAACCCGTTCTAGCTCTTTGTCTAGCTCTTCCGCCGGGGCCTTCCTCCTGGCCGTGCGCCCAGGCATTCACAATGTTTTGCTTATTGTCCTGATGGCAAGTGGTGCCCCAGCAATTGCAGTTAGATAAGCATGTCCCCCTCACTCTCGCCCGCTCTTCTACACCTCTTCACCTCCCCCCCCCCCGTATACACAGCGACCCCTTTGGCTTTGGCCCTTTGTGGGGATTCCTGCTCTCAGCCAAGCTAAGAAGCTACTGCTGTTGCATACTTTGTGGCGCCAGTTAAAGCAAATTTATATCTACATTATGTATCTGAAATGTACGAGCTCTGAAGTGCCCAAGCATTTGTACTGACATGTGCCTCGGTCAAGCATCTCCTTCTCCATTTCCATTTTCCATTTTCCGCTTTCCTTTTTCCCATTTCAAAATATTTTCATATTACGCATAATAAATTAACTGTTTTATTTGGCCAAATTAGCTTGGCCTCGCTCAGTCATGGATTTAAAAAACGCCTTTAATGTTGACCCCGTTTCGAAAAATCTAAAATCCCTTGGAACCAGCTGCAGTAATGTGTGCCGAAGCAGCAGCTCCTGTTCCATTATATTAGTTGAGTCGAATCAGCTTTAGTTCTATCCCATTTATAGATTACTTGTCGTTGCTACTGTTGCCGTAGTATTAGTGTGACGCTGAGTTGAAAAGTTATTATCCGAGTGAGTTTGCGTCTTAGCTGCAAGCTCCAATTCACACTCTGTGAGAGAGGGAGAGAGACAACGTTGCTGTTGCTGAACGCAGTGCCGAGCATAGCTGAGTGGGAGCGAGATGGCTATTCATTACGGCTGTTAGTGAAAGAAGAGATGGGGTCTAGAATTTGCCATTCTGTTAAAGATCATTGTGAAAAGCAGAAATGGAAGGCATATATAAGTATATGTAGTATACACACACATATATGTATATATATATATATATATATATATATATATAAAATATATATATATATATATATATATATATATGTATATATATATATATATACTCGAAGTAGATCTCTTTCAAGAAGGCAGCAATGTGGTCGAGTTTCACTGCCAGAAGGTTAGCTTTAACGCACTGCGCTGTTTTGTTTATCATCAATCAGTCAGTCCATAGCGTCCATATAGTAACACTTATATTGTCTAGTAACTCGGCAGTCTATAAACCCGGCAAACAATAGTACATTGTGAGATTGAGATTTTATTGTTTCTTTTATATTTCGTGCACCAACATTTTTCATTTACCTCGCTTCGCTGGCTGCTCAGCTAAAAAAATCAGCTGCGGGGGCATACCTGACTGCCACATACTCCGTTCACAAATGTAACTCTTTTTGCAATTGAGTCTCTCCATTCAGATAACAAATATGCCCGTTTCGCCTGCCAACAGGGTATCCGCAAGAACAAAAAAAAACAATAACAAACCGTAAATACGTTAAAAAATTTGTATGCGTTAGTCTCTCTCTTTGCCCCTCTTTCTCTCTCTACCTCTCTCTCACACCTGGGCTAAGCTTATGCATATCATGAAAAATTTATAAAATTTTGCCAGCGGGCGGTTTCCATGCCTCCTGCTGGGCTGCTGCGCTGTCGCTACTGTGAGTGTGTGTGTGTGTTAATATAATTGATTGACATTATTTAAGCGTAAAGACAAAAAAATTTGCAAGTAAACAAATGACATTTAAATTGTTTTCACACACACACAGACGCAGCGTGTGTTCCCGAAAACAATAACTCTCAATTGGTCTTGTTGCCCTGGCGCGAATCGGCCCCAAATGCGATTATAATAATTGACAATTAAAACAATTTTGACACGACCTTCAGCAAATTTATTTGGCATTCATTTACCATGCGCCTATGGTAACAATTTCATTCGATCGGTCAGTTTTCAGTTGAATTGCAATTTGGGAATTGCTCAGTTATTTATTTAATTTATTTATTTATTAATTTTTAAAGATAATTGACAGAGATAGAGCCAGCTTAAATAAAAAAATAAACAAATTTGTTTATAGCCTAAAAGAACAGATCAATATTTCAAAATATTTGGGTATTTTATTTGCCAGTCCGGCCAGCTATGGCCCAATTCACAGCCCTGTATGCTCAGTGATATTATTGAACTAAAGAAATTGAACGAAAATTAAAAACAAAATTAAAAGAAGCTTAACTGTAATTATATGCATATGTATAAACAATGATAAATGTAAAAATAATAAATAAATTATTGATGAGTGGAAGATATGCCTTATCAACAAATTTATCCACCGTCATGATTTGGCCCTTTGAGTGATATGCCATAGGAAAGCTAAAAGCAAGAGAGAGAGAGAGAGAAATTTGATTTGAAGAAAATGCAGAATCGCATCAGTCGGAAATGATAGAGAAGATAGTTTCCTGCAGTTGGTTTTGTCATGCGATTTGTCAACTCTCGTGCGGTGGGTTGATCTTCAATCAGTGCAGTAATTAATCAGAAATGCAGGGGATATCAATTGGTCCATCAGTCAATCAGGCAGCAATCATTTTAAATAATTCATAGTCAATCAATTCCTTAATAAATTCATGCAGTTGTGCTGTGCATTGATCATCAATCATTCAATTAACCAATTCGATAATGCTTACAAGCTTTGTTATGACTGTCAGTCAAGCAGGCCCATTGATCATTAATTAGCTATGTATTAAATCAGCCAAACATCCAATTAATCAGTCAATCCTTTCTCAGTTATTCTTGGTGGCTCTCAGTGCGGTTTCCCAGCTGAAAGTCATCATAAATCAAGAAGTCAATCAATAATTCTTTATACACTTGTGCTATGCACTATCATCAATCAGTCAATCATTCAGTTAACTATTTGGGTAATGCTTATCTCATGCTTACCACAAAGGTCGGTCAGTTAGGCATGCTTCTTTATGTCTGTCAGTCAAGCAAGCCCAGTTTATACGGCTCGGGCTTGATCATCAATTAGTCAATCAGCCAAACATCCAATCAATCAATAGTTAGTTCGTCAGTCAGCTTACCTCTTGTTCAATGCATCGATCATCAATTTGGCAATCAATCAATTCTTACTCAGTTATTCAGTCAGTCAATCAAGCTTCTCAGCGCCTGCTAGTCAGGCATACCCGGCACATACACCTTTCAAATCCATCAGTCAATCATCCAAGCATGAACTTTATCAATCAGCCAGTGATCAATCAATTTCAGACTTAGCTTTGTCCAATTGTTCATGCATTTAGTTCATTTGTAAATCAGTATCATCACCTTTGAACGTCTTCATTGAACTTTAAGTCTGCTTCAGTTCACGAACTAGTTCTTTATATATGATTTTCACTCAGTTTAAAAACATTGAAAAGCACCTTCGAAACAGAGACTCACAAATTAAATCCCGAATTGATTTAGATGTTTTGAAGCTTTAATGAACTAGTTCATTACTTCATTCAGCTCACAATCATTTCTTTTCATTGCTTTAAGAAGAATTATGAGAATTGGCTTTGGGGAGGCACAGGGCATAAATGTTTACGTTTACGCTCATTGCAATTGTTTAAACGCTTATTGCTTATTGTTCTGATTGCTATTTTTCTTCTTCTTCTTCTTCATCCTTGAGTTGTGTGTGTAAATAAAATATGAGATGTCCTTACAGTGCCAGCTTACAGTCTGCCTCTTCGCTCGCTCGCTCGGCTCACAATTAGTTAATTGACTTAAAATTGTTAATTTTGTTGCTGTTGCTGCTGCTGCTGTTGCTTGCCGAGATGAAAGTAAAGTTCCATTTCTCAGAAGCAACACACACACAAACAAGCAGATAAACAAAAAAAACTGAAAGGGAGAGGGGGAGATAGGGGGTAAGGGAGGCGCGCAGAGACCGAGGGTGATTGAGACACAAATGTGGTGCAAAGTCACTTTGAAGTTCTTCGCACCGCCAACCACAAGACGTTGCCAGGTGGGGGTGCTTAGGATAAGACATGGAGGGGTGTGCATAGGGAGGCTTCACTGTGTCAATAGCTACTGCTCCTGCTGCTGCATGCTAATCGAGTCAAAATGTGCCCCAGGAGCTATTTCCGTCTGCATTACACGAAGCGAGTTTGTTCTTTTTGTGTTTGTCGCGCAATTCGTAAATAATTTATGAAGAAATTAAACTGTTTTTGCTTTTAATCCCACACATACACACTCACAGAGTTCTTTTTGTTTGAGCCGAAATAACTAATTGAAGTGCAAATGTTGCAAAAGTTTTGCGTCTGCTGCCTGGAGAGGCCAGCGCGCTTGGCCCCCTTGGCCATTTGTTAAATGCCAAAATGAAAACTGTTTCTGGCCAAACAGACACGCCCACACTCACACTCACACACACACACATACACACACACACATATATACACACACACACACAGAGTTATGAGCTTCCATCTATGGACAGTGAAAAGTTCTTAGTCGCAGGCATTTTCCGAATTTGTCTTCGCTGCCGAGATCACTGAACGAATGAGTGGATGAGTGCATGAGAGAGAGAGGGAGAGAAACAGAGAGAGGGGGTGGATGGCCTGGCGTTAGCTTGTTGATTTTGACTGTCGCCCGTCAAGGCCAAAACACTTTGTCCGCCAAAATAGTTTGCCCTCTGCGTTTTTGGCTCACCAAATTGCGCACATTCATTTCCGTTCCAGGAACTTGGTGACAGTCAAATGAGCAACGCCTACCAACAACTCCCCGACCTCCTCTACCACCTGCCACGCCCCCTGCCATAGACAGGCAAAGAAGCTCGCGTAGTCTTCGGGGAGTTGGATAATTGTGAATTTATCAACTGTTGGTTTTCCTGGGGCTGACTTCAAGTCCACGCGCCCAACTAATTTCAGTTTGTCATAAATAAAAGAGAGCGAGAGCGAGTGCTTCAGCTCTCTGTACTATCTGAGATAGCTAACTTACTATAACTGTATTTGAAATCCTATAGAAAGGTTCGTTGTCCACATACTTTTCTGTAGAACTGTATAAAGAGAGTGAATATAATGGAATTTCTAATCAGAGAATTATTCCACATAAATTTATGTATCAATATCAATAAGTGACCAACAACAAGTTAGAGTGTACTAATTGAGACAGATTAACTAGGAGATACTCTACACATTTGTCAGACCACAAGTTTAACTATTTATAATACGTTCTTTGCCTTTGGGGAGCAATGATGTAGGTATCCAAAATCCAAACATTACAAAATCCCTGTATTCATTACAGGGATCTGCAATTTGAATGATAGACTCGTCTGCATATGGTATACACGAGTCTGTATTCAAAATTGCGGGCCTGTAGCTTTTGTAGTTTTCGAGATATGCGTTCAGTCGAACGGACATATAGATGGCCAGACGCATAGACGATCGGGTAGACGGAGAGAAAAACATAGTTAGATCAATTCAGTTCTTTAGTCATATATATATATACTATATGGGTCAGACTTATGAATTGAAGTGAATGTTCAAGTTATTCACACTCACAACATATTTTATACTAGTCATTTATTTAATTTGTAAGTCAATTATAAATTTATGGCATTTTATAACCGTTTTTGCCTTTCTCCATATTATGGCACCTCCCAGAAAAGGTCAAATGCCAGTACTACAGGCTTTCGAAATACTTAAAGTATTCTATATAAATACAAATAAATTACAAATTATTCCAACTATTTACTAATATAAATGAATAAAATCCTCAGTTTAACAGTTAGATATTCACTCGTGTATCTACAATTTCACTCTAATAATTTCCCTTCTTACACATTTTCACATTTATTTAAGTTCATTGTAGAATAAATAAATTTATTGTCACATACGAAATTGTTAAGCTCAGCTCGTCTCGATAATCCAATCCAATTTCAAATATATTCATTAAAGTTCTGCCTCTAGTTTCAGTCGAGTAGCAGCTGAAGCCGACCCTCGGAGAGCACACTCTGTGCTGCCTCAGTCGAGCCATAGGTTTTTATCTGGACTTGAGCTCGAGACCTCAGCTCGACTCATCTCACATGATTAAGCTTAATTCAAGCTAAGCATCAACGTGCGACCCGTTTGCTTATTAAAATTTATGATTTTTACTAGGTGTGTGTGTGTGTTGGGTCTTTCGTATGATGTGTTGCGAAAAGTTTGATAACTTTTGCCAAATTGTAAAATACGTTCCTCCTCAAGTACTAAAACTTTTACGCCTCCAAAGAGTGTGCAATGTTCATGCTACAGTAGTCAATTGTATTCATGATCTGCATGTGTGTGTGTGTGTGTGTGTGTGTCGGTTTGTGTGTGTGTGCGCTTCAAGTCAAATGTCACAAAGGAGCGTGCGCTGCTCAAGCAACGGGAACAGCATAAAAAATTCA
Source organism: Drosophila mercatorum (assembly GCA_961210405.1). Lineage (NCBI taxonomy): Eukaryota > Metazoa > Arthropoda > Insecta > Diptera > Drosophilidae > Drosophila > Drosophila mercatorum. Next base: position 660,654 of record CAUIUS010000015.1, on the reverse strand, counting down.
ACAAAAGAAATGTGAAAATATGTCAGCGGGTTAAGCAGCAGCAGTAGCTGAATCCTATTGACAAAGTTGTTGCAGTCGAGCATGACCAACTGTGTGATACGCGCTCAGGCTTACTATATATATTTACATTTTTTATATACTTTTAGAGAACTTCGATATCATAGATGGCGAATATATATAAATTATATATAATATATATAATCTATACAATCTTTATTATACAGATATATAGTCTACAAGCTTTTATATCTCTCATTAACATACGCCTTTAAGTTTGTTACACAAAACCAATATACTCGTTTGCCGCTTGTAAGAGTGTCGAAAGTATGCGGCATGCGGATGTGGCATGTGTCCTCGTACGTGGGCGTGGCATTAAATTATGAACTCGAGATTGCAAACTGCGTTTCCTAGGATACGCGTAGGTCACTCACAGTTAGGGGGCGTGGCTGACGCAGACATACGCAAATCGACGCAAGCAGACAAAACTTATGCAAAATCTGCTTCAATTTCGCCCGCTTTTCGCCAATAGCGTAAGTTGCAGTAAAACTCCACTTGGCACACATTCTTGGTAAACATGATACGCTCCAAGTGCTTCGGCGGCTTTGGCAGCTCGCTGGAGCAGGTGGTGCCTTGCAAGCTCACGCTGGCTCAGGCATAAAGTGGTTCCTTATATAGCCACACAAAGAGCGGATCGTAAAACTCACAAGTTGGAAAAATTCTCTCTTAGCGAATTTGAGTTTTTAGCTTTTTTTTTGCTTCCCCGTCGGAATAGTCATACGCTGTTGCATGCCTTCGTGTTGGCCAGTCGAAGCATAACTTGTGCTTAAATGTTAAGTAGTTCCACACACACACATGCACACCCTTACACACCCACGCACATACATAGAGACAGTTAGCCGAGGGAGGGGACAGAGCCAAAAGCTAATTTGATTTTATTAATGAAATCATTAGTAGAAATGACAAAACGTAGCCCTGCAGGTGGGGCGACAGGTAGGGCAGGACCCGGGAATCAGCAGACCAGCAGGCCAGACGAAATGAATTTAATGTAGCATGTGAGTGGTCGTTACAGCTATTCCCTTTTATACCCTGTACACGTGAAAGCATTTGCTGGGGAGTTGGAGGCATCGGGGACCGAGCTTGAAATGCTTGGAGATTCTTGATATTTGTGACATTTTTATGGATGTTTATTAATCTTTTAAGACGAGACAAATAAATATATAGCTATGATAGCGTAAGCCTGGGTAGAAGCTAGAATGATGTGGACCAATGATTATGCTTGCTCATTTATTTAAATAAAATATTTATAACAGCATTTCTATGGTAATATAATCTCTACCTTGTAAATGTCCTCTTCAACTACTATGCATTAATGATATATATATATATATATATATATATATATATATATACACATAACAAATATACATATAAGTTGGGCTTGTGTGAATTGATTCACTTTTCATTATAAATTCATACTAACAGATTCCAGCGGAGCTGTCTTTCACAATGTGCTTTAACAGAATGCAAATTTTTAGTCACCATTTCTTCGTCCATTAGCAGCCATAACGAATATCCGATTCGCTTCAACAGTCACCTCACTGTCCGTCAGCTACGCTCCGTTCCGTTGTTCCTTTCTCTCTCTCTCTCTCTCTCTCTCTTACACACAGTGTCAATTGAAGCGTGTAGCTAAAACGCAAACTCACTCGGATAATAATTTCAAAGCAACTCTATACGAGCTCTCAACTGTATCAGCCAATCAGCAATTGAGAAGCTTAAGAAACTGACTATGCTATTATTAAAATCAAATTATATTAACAATGTCACAATATATATATATATATATATATATATATATATATATATATTAATACATACAGTATATGATATTTGTTTGTTATAGTAAATTTTCATAGTTAGTTGTTAGGCACGTTCCCTTATATAAACAAAGCTGTATTATTTATGTTAAAGCTATTTAAGAGAAACGTGAAGAGATTGAAGAACTTTATATATAGAGATTGCGCATTATTTCTGTATGGTTATAGAGTTTCAACCGTCCAAGTGCACTCTGTCCAGCATATACTTTCAGTTCCACAACATTCTCTACACGTGCTATCTCAGTGATAGCAAGAGCCATAGTCTCAAGAGTATCACAATTTCAACTTCTTTACACAAACAAACACGCACCTCATACTTGGTCTTCTAGGGTATGTAAGCTTCGAAACTCCGCATATAACTTTCACTTCACTTTCACTTTTTTTCTCCCTTTTTCTGCGTTTTGCGTGTCCTTTGTCAGGGTAGGTGGTGTCGCAGGTAGTGGGCCGGACATGCCGGGGGCACACATGGCCCGGACTCTTTGTCATGTCAGTGGCTCATTTCATGTGCTCGGCTTGTGGACAGACGGCCCCGACTCTGGCCGCGATGCAAGCTGTACGGTAAACATGTTGTACGATATAACGGTTACGGATGTGGTCATTCACACAAATTAAATATTTGCCTTTTGCTATTGTAAGCGAGCGAATGCTCATGCTCCGATGCGGGAAATTTTATGCATTTCCCAACGCCATGTTAAATTAATTGAGGCGAATTCTCGTGGCAGGCAAAAAGCCTGGAAACGACAGCCCGCCAAAACAGCTGTAAATACAAAATACCAATTTACGCATTTCATTCCAACTCATTGTTCCAATTTCAATATGTTTTTGCCTCTTTTCGTTTTAATCGCTGAAGGGCTTCGGACGCTGAACAAGAAGCTTTAAAAGTGCCAACGACTGCATAATTTATTGGCATTTTAATAGTATTTTGGGATTGCGAATTGATTGCAGCGATTGCAGCAAAAAGTAATTTAATAGTTGCATATATGAATATTCCTTGCATAGATGTATTTCTTATATATCTCTATTCATAATTTAAGAGGATGCGGAGCTGAATCTCGAAAACTATGTCAAATACAGGGTATTATTGCCCCCTAGAGGATACAGTTTGATATTTGATTTGTTGAGTGATCGGTCAATTATCAGGTTTCCAGTTCAAAGCCCTTAGAATATCCTATGCCTCCAATAGACATACATATATATATAATCTATACCTTTTTAATATTGGGTTGTCAACGCGAGTATATATTCTAAATTTTAAGTCTCTAGTTTCATAGTTTACTCCCATACGAATAGATGGACATTGCACAAATCCAATATAGTCTCACACTTCGTGAATAAGTATAACAATATTTTCTGGATATATTTGAATATTTTAACACTCAAAACAATATTCAAATTATTGAAAATATTTAAAAAATAAAATAAAATATTAAGCAAGCAACCCAAGTCCGAAGCTGTCTATATCCTTGCTACACTATCCTCTTTAAAGTAAATTTCCCAAAATAGTTTTCATATTTCTGTCAGAGGCTTCAAGCAAATTGTGCTTGGAGTAAATTATCTTAGCCATCGCAGTCCCCGAAATTCTATTTAATATAATGTGTCGATGTGAGCTCGAGGCTGTTGCTGATGATGATTTGAGCCTGTTTGGAGAATTTTGTTTGCCTGTGAATGGAAGGCCTATTAATATGCCACCTGCATGCCACCTGGATCCATGCGAATGGTTACCCTTGGAGTGCCAGCAGAGATCAGGGAGCCGTTCAGCGTGGCCATTTTTATATTCATCTTGGAAGCTCGGCCATTGTCAGTTTTGGACAGCTTTAATAATCACCCCACACACGGCAACAATCAACGTCCTGGCCATTGAGATGCTAATGTATCCATGCGCGTGTCTCTGGGCTCAACAATTGTCATTGTGTGGACAGTTCGCACACTTATGCATAGTAAATGTCCGCTGGTAACTCAGCTCGGAATACTATTTCTAGTGTTAGCTGTGGGCATTAGCATTTGCCTATGCAACTTGTAACACAAGTCGGGTTGATGTCGGGCCTGTCCCAGCTAAAGCCTGTGGCCGTCTTTGGTTGGTATGAATTGTAAACAGGATATAAATAGCATATGATAGTCTGAGTCTATAGAAATCTCCCATCTTCATGTAGGCATTCCCTTTAGGATACGATAGCATAGGATTATCGTAGTCTATAGGGTATCTTATAGTCAGATACTCCCTATACGATAGTATTGCCCATCTTCATTGGATAGGGTTATGGTCACATATTGCTTATATGATAGGCTCGGATAGGATAATAGGAATATCCTATCATATTTGGTCAGGGTATCTTATAGTCAGACATTCCCTATAGGAAATAGGGTCATTGGTCAGGGGCATTCCCCATAGAAAAGAATAGAATAAAGTTAAATAGTATAAACGATGTCTTTAGAAACCTTCCACCATAATGGATCAGGGTGTCTTATAGTCAGGCATTCCCCACGGCCCTATTGTTGAAGATGATTTACGAAAAATGGATTATAGAGCATGTTAATGTAAATAGGTTTGTCTGTGACGTTAGCTTCTGGCGTTGGCACTGGCACTGGCACTGGCACTGGCTCTGTTGCCGGCTCTGGCTCTGGCTCCGGGTCTCGGTCTACCTCCGCCTTTGGCTCAGACTGTGGCTCAGCAGAATGGTTGATATGTGTACACACCCTTACATACAGAGATAGAGAGAGATATGTGTATATAGACACGCGCCCTAGGTAGGCACACACAGCTATGTAGACGTGCCCCATTGGAGCGCAGCTAAGCACACCAAACAAATCAAATGTGGCAAGGATGTGCGGCAAGGATGCGTTGCGTACGCACTGAGGTGCTAAACGTGCTGACTAAATGTTTGACTTGGCTAGATAAAGACTACAACGCAACCGGGAAAGTCTGTCTCAGCGGCAGTGGCAACGACAACGGCAGCGGCGATAAACGTGAGCTCGTCCTCTTATCGGGTCGGCATTGCACCCGACCACGCCTCCTTCCGGTAAGACAATAACCGATGCTAATGTATTATACGTGTCAATTTTGAATCCCGTTTGACTGATATGTGTGCCCACATCACTGGGCCGTATGTGTGTGGGCGTGGGTGTCGTCATAATACATTGCCTGCCCCCGTGGCCCACGCCCACAGCGACTGCACCTCTCTCCTAGTCAATGGGTAGTCGAGGTCCCAGGATAAAAATGTCTCTGTCAATTTGTGACAAATACCCAACACAGAAGTAGACAGCAGCAGACAGAAGTGGAATTTGCGTCCCATAGTTGATGAAGCACAGAGGGGCTATCGATCATAAGGCGATGCATAGATGTGTATAGAGGCTACATTATTCGAGTTGATTGAATGATCAAAGAAATTGCGCTGATAAATATCGATATTTAGAAATTTTCGACTCCTTTCATTAAAACCCAATTGAAAATGAAAATTGATAAATATCGGTATTGATTGATTTCGCGAAAACGAAGAAAATTTACATGAGCTGATTGATTGGAAATAATCGATAACTTGTGTCCTGCAAGCTTGAATGAAAGAAAATTAATTTAAACTGTGTAGCATATCCCTCACAACGACATGATTCTCTTTTTAATCTAAATAATTTCATACATGGTAGACAATGAAAATCGATTATTATCGATATATAAGTACAGACTTTTACAGTATATTTGAAATTATAAAAGAAGAGTCTCTAAAAATGTCCGAAATTTCTTAATATTTCAATTTCTGTCAAAATATAATATAGGGTTTAGAATAAGCAATATCTATAGAGTATCCACTCGTCGTGCTCAGCTCTTTTGCTCCTACGCTTTGTTGGCTGTGCGCGTGCGAGTTTTGATGTGCTTTGTGCATCGGTTGAATTATCATCGAGTGGAAATAAGAGCATACACTCATTGAGAGATAGAGAGCGGGAGAGGGACAGAGAGATAGAGCTAAAGATAGAGTATCAGATACATTTGCAGCTACACTTGGCAGCTACGTGAGCCGGCAGCATTTACGGCCTACCGAGGCAAATATATGGACAAGTCCTACACAAGTTAAGCAGAAACATGTTGCTCTCGGTCTCTAAGCAAGACGTTTGCGTAAACTGCGAACATTTAAATTGAATCAAGTTCCGGCGGGGCTGGAAAAGGCTTGTGGGGGTAATGAAGCCCTCGAGGATTTGCAGCGTTTGGCCAACTTAAGTGACATTTTCGTTTTTTGCAACTTCTTTGTTGCACAACTTTTATGATGTTCGGGCCAAAGTCGTGCGACAATAATTCTTTAACTTGTCTGCGTGCTTCTTTCTTTTTTATACGACTGCCGACTGGGATGAAATGCAAAAAGTTTAAACAGTTTACGGCTTAAGGCGGTGTGCCCCGAGCGCCGTCTGCGCTGCCATTGATACGCCGCGCAGCAAATTGGAGTCCATTGGTCCGGGGCAGAGTAGTCGACTGCCGAAGAAGGAAGTTTAACGCTTGGCATATCGAGCATACGCACTGTTGCACGAGCCGCCGCCAACGCCAGTGCCCGATGATGGGTGTTGACTGCTGCGGCGGCGGCTAACCCTTCGGTCGGCTGCCGGCCCGGGCTCAACAAAAATTAAACGAAGCAATAAATTATGCGTCTGCCAATGGGCGCCAGTCAGCCAGCAGCAAGCTGAAGGCCAACAAAACTCGTATACACACGACTTCTACATACCAAAATGCTCTCTCTCTCTCTGTGTGGGTGTGTTTAAATATCCCATTATGTATGCAGATTTGCCTAATCTTTGGGTTTTCCTCTTCTCCTTCCACTCCCTCTCTCTCTCTCTCTTTCTCTCTCTCCGTCTCTCTCTGTGTGTTGGCAGCAGTTTAGCGACTATTATAAACAGGAAATTTCACCCAAAACAGCTTCGTGTTCCGGTCGTTGGATCTTTGGGTCGCCTCAGCAGCGTGACAGGCACAAGGCACAAGGCCGAAATGCCATCTTAAATTCATGATTACTTTATTGTGATTTTCAAAGATTTCTTGCCAATTCACTGAGTCACAACAAATTACTAACCAGCCAACCTGTTGCATCAACAGATTTATCGATTATTTTTTCAAGGATTTCCAGTGAAAGTTTTAGTGCAGCGTATGAAAGGGGGATTTGTTTGGTGTAGACATCATTTGAGTTTCTTGATCTGGCTGCCGAGTCTAGTTGACTTTTGCGCTGTCTTCGCCTTTGTCTCTCTCTCTCTCTCTCAATTAAAGTTTATTTTCGGTTTTCTGCCATAGATTAAATATAGAATATCTATATTTGCAGCGCAACTCGTTAGCAAATGTCTTGAATAAATATAGACACAAATCGTGGGTACTTAGTATTCTGGCCAAAAAAGCTCTGATAGCTACGCCAGGGCGTTTGTATGCGGCCCGTTTTCGTTTCAGGCTAAATCGAAAAATAAACACCAAAGATATTCAGTAACATATTTTCGAAAGGATTTCGAAAGGAAGAATTGTCCATATATATATATATATATATATATATATATATATATATATATATATATATATATATATATATATATATATATATATATATATATATATATATATATATATATATATATATATATATATACATATTTAGGTAACTGTGTGCTGCCTTTTCGAGCCATACACAGATTTAGTACACACATACACTGCGCGTCATCAGCGTAGCTCATAGTTCAAGTTCTCCTTCAATGCTTAATATTTTCTATGTCATTTTGATATTATCCTTCTTCTTCTTCATATTCTATTGAATATATTCTTATTGACATATTACCTATATTTGCAACTGAACTTCTGTTTTAAGAAATATTTAAAATTTGCAGTAGTTATCAAAAAGCTTAGAAGAAATCAAAATGCATAAAATACACTTGAAACTAAATACAAAATTTGAAAATTCTAACTTCAAAGATATATGAGATACAATTTAATAACTGCATTTTCATAAGGTTTCCAATCGATAACATTAAAATGGGAAGAGTTATCTACTTTGTAAGCAAACTCTATCTTTACATATCATAATTAAAAGGTATTTATAATAATCTTAAGTCGCTAGCTCTTATGGGTTCTGAGATCCACGCTGGGTCTTGGATAGCTCATAGATTGAAGAGAGAGATTGAGTACATTATGAGTAACAGGGAGAGAAAGAGAGAGAGAGAGAATGATTAATCAAAAGAGCTGCCACCTGCTGGGCAATGACTCGTTATCAGAATTGCTAATTTTGCTTTTGCATTTGCTTTTAAATGTCGCTTTAAGTTTTATACTAAAACAAAGCTCCCGCCTGCGGCGGGCACCGCCCTTCAGTTAGACTCAATTGCAACAAACTTATCTAATCGGGCAGAGATTAACTGGGCCAACAGCGAAAAAAGGCTGCGAAATGTCATGCCAAAATCTGTCGACACATTTCCATAGAACCTTGAACGGACACACGCAGAGAGAGACGCAGAGAGATAGAGAGAAACAGAGAGAGAGAGAGAGAGAGCGCCATTTATAAATATATTTATTAATGTTAATATATGCGAACGTTCATTTAAGTATGTGCCTAAAAGGGCTGGGCCATTAGGCCGGGCCTTATTGAAACAACATAAAAGCCCCCAGGGAAAAGAGGCGGATTTGACAGGCGAAAAAGTTTATCATATATGTATATATATATATATATATATATATATATATATATATATATATATATATATATATATATATATATATATATATATATAATATATATATATATATATATATATATATATATATATATATATATATATATATATTGGTGGCTATCCTATCTGTCAGCGCACGCCCACAGTGAACTGTATTTAATGCGCATATATTTATTTTTTTAAATATTTATATAAATTTTTCGTGAAGTCTGTTTTTGAGTCGGAACTTATGTAATTTTTTGTTGTTTTTTATTTGTTGTTTGCTTTTTTTTTGCCATGAATTAAGTTAATTAATGCGTCGCATAAGCTGCCGCTTAGGCATTAGCTGACATTCTCGTCCTTGTTGTCCTTCATCAAGTCAATCACAACAACAGCAACAACAACAACAACAATAGCAACAGCAACAAGGATGGATGTCTGTCGCATAATTTGAAATGTTGCTTTGGCAGGTTTTTGTTTTGTCGCATTTTTAATTAATTTCTCCGAGGATTTTTGCGGCTTATGAACTTTAAATGTTTTCAAGCCAAGACCAAAGCAACCCAACTCCGCCCACCTTTATGTAAGCAAACAAAATGGCCAATGCAGGTACACAGATCCACACACACATCCACACATACAGCTATGTTTATGAAAAATACAGTCTGTGGGAAAAGTAATCACCAGATGTTCCTCTGCTGTAACCTTTTTGTTTTAGTTAACAATTTTTGTGCTGCCTATCAAAATTTGTTTATTTAATCCATTAGGATTTATGTCGTTACGTTGAGAAATTGATAAGGGCCAAGAGAAGAAGAAGGCTGAAATAGTTAAATTGACTGATGTTGCCGATCAGAAACGAGAGATTCATCAAGCTGGAGCTGCTTTTTCTCAGTCAATATGCCGCGTTCCTACGATCTAAATCGATTCATGAATTCTCCATTTGTATTCTGTGTTTCTCTACTTCAAAAATATTAAAACAGAAATAATTTTATTATTGCGTTTTCCTACAGGGAGATTACTTTCTCGCCACTCTCTTTATGTAATGCGTCTATATAGAGTCTCTGACAACAAGCGGCAAATAAATTTAAAAAATATAAAAAAAAATCTCTTTATGTATAATATGTATATAATTGATATGTATACATATAATATATATATGGATGTTTTTTAAGATACAACTGAAGATAGAAGACCTAAGATATCAACTGTTTCTTTAGGAATATAATAAAGATTTATCTCTCTCTCTTATCATATGTACATATATACTATGAGCATATAAAATTCAAAAAACAATGCAGAATATTTGGTCTTCTGTAGGACTTATAGCATTTATCTGCTGCTTTAAATTCTTTTAAGCTTTTCTACCATCGCCCCATGCCTTTGTCTATATTTAAGTTGCAAACTCGGAAATTTTCATAATTTTAAGTATTGAATTCCCTTGCGCAAAGGTCAAGAGCAGCGCGCTATGAATAGCCCGGGGCAACGGAGCTGGCGTGCAGTATCAGTTGAAGGTGTCGCCTTGGCCGGGGTTTAGGCCAACGCCGACGCATGCAGAAGCTGAACACGAAAGGCCAGGCCAGGCCAGGAGTGTCCAGGATGCCCACGCAGCAGAGTGACTTTCCCCGGCGCAGACTGTGCGTCGGCTGCACTGGGGCTACTCGAGTTTTGTAATTTATGATGACAAGCTGTGTGTGTGTGTGTGGGTGTGTGTATGAGTGTGCCTCATATTGCCACGCACGCACACACACACACATGCGTGTGCTTCAATAAAAATTCATAAATTATTGTTTATGCGTATTGAATTAGGCGCTGCGAGCACTCGCTCTGCCTACAGAAATTACTCCTGCCACGCCCACACACTCGCACACACACACACACGCGCGCGTGCAGAGTGACGCCCGCTTGATAAACTTTGCCGAGATTTGAGAAATGTATGCAAAAAATGTTTCACCGCTGTCAATAAAATAGAATTTCTCTAGCCACGCCCACAGAGCTGCCAAGCGCAGGGCCTCTGAACAATGGGGCGGCCGGCAGTCGACAATATTTGTTATTTATTGAGATTTGTTTACATTATATTGTATGTGGAATTTCAAATGGCAGCCCACGAGCTGGTGCACTCTTTCCCTGCTCCCCTGCTCTCTGCTCAGGCTCCACTCATTCTCCCAGCTTCGTCCAGGCTTCGATATCCCGTGCCGGCCACCGGAAGGCATTTTCCTTTAGCCTTACACATTGTTGCTTTACATATTTCCCCCGTCACGCCCCGCCCCGTCCCGTGCCGTGCCCCTCCGCCCTGAATGGAGGCATTTTAATATACGTTCACTTCACGGCCTCTCTGTGTCAGTGTGTGGGCGTGGCATGTCAACAGCGCAACTTGAAACTGCCGGAGCTAAGCGAATGGCGCTAACTTTGCCAGCTAAATAAATTTATGTATATATGTATATGTACATACATATATATGTATAAAAAGATATAAACATATATTCAACTTGGCCAAAAGGCCATTAAAAAGTTTAAGAAAACATGAGGTTGATAATTTCTATAATAATTATTAACTTGAAGCTATTTATTTTGGCATTTTATTTTATTTAATATTGCTATTTTGTTTATTATTATATCATATTATTATTATAATTGTCATATTGATATATTATTTCTTAGCTTTAAGTAATATGTTTGAATTTTTTTATTATTATCCCTACCCGCAGCCACCTAAGAGACTGTGTTCATTCGCATTATTTTGCTCTCGCTTTCTACTCTAGCTTAGAATTAGAAATATTTATTAACTGTTTAAATTTAAATTAAATTGAATTCGTATTTAAGTTTATTTCGATATTACAAGAATCTATTAAATTGATAGTTTTAAATGATTTTTAACGTTTATTTTACGATCCACGAAGATCATCTCCATCAAATTTGGCATCTAGGATATACTCCTTATGTGAAGGAAATTGTGTGAGAGTAGCAAGCTCAATGAACTATCAGTGAATGGAAGAGTTGGTTTTCTTGTGGATATACTAAGTTTAAGCTATGCCCATTTCGGAGATAACTCGCTTGGCCTGATATTGAAATGATCTCACTTTAAATGGAAAAATGTTGAGCTTTAATAGCAAAAAAATCCTTTTGCTTTATTATTTTATACAAAGACTAACTAACTAAGACTAACTAAGACTAACTATATAAATATAAGTTATAACTGTGGAAAAAAAAACATATTCTGATGTAAATATATGTATACTAGAATAAGTGGCTGGAAGGTAGGTTAAGCGCTACACTACTACAGTAGCGACTTCAGGCGCTGATTCCTATTTCCACGAAGAATAGACTTGGTATTCAGTGAAATTAAGCAGCTTGTATAATATTAAATTTAGTGAACGTTAAATGTCAGCCTCGTCAGAATATTGGATGTGTTCTTCCTTGGTGTCTGGCTGGAAAATCTAGCTCGGATGTTAAATATATATATATATATATATGTATATGTATGTATATATATATATGTATGTGCAGAGCTGCTGCTTCAGTTATTCCAACAGCATGGTGTAGTGTTCAGGGTATTCTCTAGTGAGGCGTTCCTCCCACTTGTATTTGTTAAACTATTCAAAATCTGTTGATTTAATTCCCTTCTTAAGTATTGCCAAAACGCTGACTGTGAAATAAAAGTTGGCCATAAAATCTATAGAATATAGAAAAAGAATAGAAACCAATTAGTTTTCTATAGATTTTATGCCTGTAATATATTTGAATAGCCAGCTGAAATGAGCCAAATTCATGAGCAATAAAATTTGATTCATTTAAATTGTTTTAGTTGCCATGAAAACGGAGGCAAAGTAACTCAAATGAGCGCATACATATGACTTGTATATGTATATATAAACATTTTCAGATATCGGTTGTTGAGGGATTATCAAGTTGACAGTATGTGATTGGGGAGGAGTTGGGGCTGCGCTTGGCATTGAGATCGGGCGGAGCAACTCACTCGAAGCCGCAGATGCCATAACATTAGAAAGCAAGCGACGAGGTCGCCAGGCCGATGACAATGGGGGTCACGGCCAGGGGCCAGGGTTCGGGGGTCGGTGGGCAGGATAAGCTATGGCTGGCACGTAAATCCTTCAGGCTTGCAGGGTTTAGGCTTCGAGCTTTTGGGCGTCGCACAGTTGATTAATTCACCGATTTTATTTGGCGTTTTTATGAGCAACTGCAGCCGTCAGCCGTGAGCCGTGAGCTCGTGTAGTTGCGTCGAGGTCGAGGCTGGCTGGTGAATTTAGTTGCGATTTTGTTTGCTTTGACATCGAGCTGCGCCCAAAGTTGGCCAAAAATAACTGTGCCCATGTAGACACGTGGCTATCAAATAACCATTCCCAAGGCCAAGGCGCTCACATGGCTCCATAACGAGAGCGACAACTGAACCGAATCAAAAACCAGAAACAGCAGCAGAAGCAGCAACGGCAATAGAACTAGAGCCAGAAACCGATACAGAAACCTAAACGGATCCGAGCCGAACTTGTGCGTCAAAGCGTCCCGTCAAACGGGCCACGAAAACGGAGAAAAAGCGATACTTTATTTTGCCATTAATCGTAAAAATTGCTCATTTTATTGCTTTCAAAGTGTTTTCGCCGGGTGCCAGGCGCTGAGAAAGTTTGCATGTGCTCGAGCACGGCGCAGCGGCTCCGGCCAAGTTGCGAGGCGACGCGGCGTGAAGGCAACCGAAGCGTAAAGCATTCGCAAAAAAGAAAGAACAAAACCAAAAAAAAAAAAAAAAAAAACAAACAAAGCACAAAAAAAAAGCTGAAGGGAAAGAAAGCAAAGCAAACATCGACAAAGCCTGACATCAACATCAAAAGCCTCGCGCGAGCAGGTGGCCTTTGGCAATTGCTCAAATATCGATGTTTGCCGTTGCGCATAAATCAGCGCATTGTCACGGCCGTGTCGCCTGCTCGTCGACACATGTAAGTAGTCACTCACCTCGGCGTCGATTAATATATGTATTTGCAGGCAAATATTGATATCGTCTGCATTTCACAAATTGTGTTATCCATTATGGGGTATTTTCAATTAAAAGCAAACAGAGCAGATATGAAATATATATATGTACTTATACATACATACATATATATAATAAATGATATTCATAGCTCATAGTTAAGCACTCTACTTCTTCTCCCTCATAGACAACTCAATGCATGCGCAGCAGGCAGTGCAGACTCCATTCTATTGCTCAGAGCGCAGTGAGTCGCCATTATGTGTTCTCTCTTCGTTCTTCATTCTCTCTTCATTCTCTTTTTCACACTGACTCTAGCGGGGCTGCTTTGGTCGTGCATCATCCATGATCAAAGCGACTCACTCGCTCTTGCACGTGCGGCACAATGGCACTGGCATTGATTCGTTCTGTTGAGCTCTGTTAAAGTAGCATTTAATGTCGAACACATAAATCTCTGACATATATTCAAGTATGGCACTCTTCGTAGATGCGGTAAGAGTTGAGATATACGAATATAATAATATACTATCATTCTGATCAAGAATATATATGCTTCGTGGTGTCGACCACTCCTCTGTCAAGATCTAGAATTGTATTTCCTCTCGTAAGATCTCTCCAGTAAAGGTGTCTTCAACTGGTCAGCTAAATATAAATAGACAGATATTCGTATATATAATGATTTATAATCCATTACGGATCTGTCTACGGCACTCTGCCTTCGACTTGAGACCAACTCATTGAATATGAAATGTTTCATAAATATTCCGAAGCAGCGGCAAATTAACAGAATGACAGCAACTGGATGTCAGTCGACGCTGGGCATCGGCTAGAAACTGTCTTGGCTTGGCTAAATAGATTCTCAGTGCTGATTTGTTATTTATAATCGAATCAATATTGATGCCATTGTCTATAGACTGGGCTGCTGCGAGATAAGCCATATTCAGCATTGGCGCTGGCTCTTATAGAGGACATGCTGAATACACACTGCTGTTTTCTTGCTCTGATTTTCTGGAAGGAGCAGCAGGAAAAAACAAGACGGAAAGGCGAACGAATCTAAACAAATTTCATGGCGTGTCTTTCCGCGGAACTGGGCAACTGTGAGGACCCCCGTCGGGGGCCTGGGAGCTTGCCAGCCGCAGTTATTACTCATTTACAGACATTTACTTAGAGCGGGCGGTGCGTCGTGTCGGCGGGTCGGTCGAGTCGGATGGGCCGGCGGGTGGCACCTTTTGTTATTTGCATTGGACTACGAAATGAGCAACGAGCGTCGAAAAAGTTTCAAATCTTTGAACGAATTTAATATTCACAAAGTCTGAAAAATACCCGCGCGCGTTGCCAAACTTTGCCCAGCCAGCTGTAGCGGGGGAGGGCGTGGAATCGGGCTCAAGAACTCCACACTCCATTATCATAATTACCATTCATATCATCCAGATGCATAATGCGAGAGAAGTAGGCCCTCGCAAGACGTCATGATATCTGGATTATGTTCAAATATGTATGTTGCATGAATATACCCCGATATATACCCTCAATTCCATTTATGCTCAGTCTTGGCCAGCCCGACAGAGTCCAGCAACGCTTCCGTTTTAGTTGCTCGCATCAGCAGAAATGATAAAACTATCGATTTTTATCGATAGTAAGAAAATGTGATGAGCTTTCGAAAAAAAGATAAACTCGAGTAGCCTCTAGTATACACGAATACACAATTCAAATTTCAGCTCTCTAGCTTTTGTAGTTTACGAGATCGCTGGACATGACTAGATGGCCTCAGCTCTTAATGGGTTCAGCCACTCCTCGCGCTGACAGTTACATACTTTTCCACAAAACCATTTTAAATTGGATTTCTAGGCATACAAAGTGCTTTTCGAGTGGAGCATCATAAGCCCTGTAGTATCCTAGATACGCCTATCGTAGAGCCGCACAAAGGCAGACTTATCTCTTAATCCTTAACACCAACTGTCTGAAGGACAGACGCTCTTTGTTCGATCAACTCAGGCGTTGGCCGACAAACGTAAACCGAAGCTCAAGCTGAAAAGCCATTTGGCAAATGGACTGCCGACAGGCCAGAGACGAAAGGACTCGCACAGGATACGCTGGCCGGCGTGAAGCCAAGTCAAAGGGATTCCAGCAAATGCGCACAGGATCAAACACTGCAGTGCTTGAGCGGCGAGCGTTGAGTAATGGCTTTAATGATGGCCCAAAGCACATCATCAACTGTTTAACGGAAACTTGGCCTTTGAACCGTTTCACACACACGTACCCAGGCGAGGCTTGGGCATTAAAAGGGCATTAAAGCATATCAGGATGCCGAACGCATCTGTTCGATCTTATTGCGAAACACAAATAAATATATTTATGTATGTGTGTATGTATGTGTATATATATATATATAAATGTATATATAACCGAATTGTGAAATGGCAAATTCAATGAAATATTTATTAACCTTTAATCAGCGAAACAGACAGACAGGGAGACGCAGCGTCGCCCTAAGCATATTTTATTACCCATTTCATTGGACAGAGTTGCGTATGTGTGATGCGATGTGATGTGATATATTTGCTTGATTTATTCTTGCTGCTGCTTACAATAATCAGAATTATTTGATATCGGGTCAGTGCCTGAATCCTAATTGCCCAGCCAGACGTGTGGGTTGAGCGCTGCGCTGCCCTGACCTGCCCAGGATAGGGTATATTGGGTTCAGTCAGTCCCTTCGGCTGCGAGTGAACAAAGCACGCTTAATTGCCTTTGCCGTGTAGCAAACTAATTTGATTACGTTCAACTGCCATTTCGAACAGAAAACGGAAAAGTAAATTTGTGTTAAATTTGATTTGAATTTGAATTAAAGTGGAACCAGTGAAACCCGATGCGCAAGAGCTGCACTTCAGCTCAAGCATCGGGCGCAGCTCTTGAGAGATTCCGCCATTTGTCTCCGGCTTCTGCTTTAGCTTGAGTCAATATTTGTTCGACATTTGCCGCAATCCGTCTCATGTTGCTGCTGCGCAACGATCATTGAGGACAACAAGGTCACCAGCGATAGTAGCGATGGGCAATAGTGCTTCCGATAGATCGATAGATTGTAGACAATATGAATATATCTGTTTACCAGTGTTACAATTTCCGCTTTTTTCCCGGCAGATATGTTTTATTTTAAGTAAGACGGCCTGACGGGATGGACAATAGCGCTAGCGATAGATCAATCGATTCTGTGTAATGTAGATATATCGTCTCGCTTAGAGGTGGATCTGTCAAAACCAGCGATGACACCTTTGCCGAACAGTTTTTACGATAGATGTTATGCGATGTGGATATATTGGAAGCAGAGATTGAGCTTAGAGGCCATCAATGCATCAATATATGTATATCGATTCAGTAGATCAATTCATTTGGTTTGGTACACATACATACATATGTATAGCACATTAGCCACATCAGCTCACGAGCTGAAACATCGCAAGCTCAGAGCACTGAGAAGTAATTAAGCAGCCTCTTTTTCATGATTCACTTTTCAAATTTCTTATAGGTTAATAAACTAAATTTAATCCTCCCTCCCTCTCATTGTGCAACTAAATATTTTTCAGATAGTTTTTATCAAAGTTATATAACTTTTCTCTTAAAAACTAATTTAGTATTTTGGTGGCAAAGAAATGTTCATTTATTTAGTTCGATTTTAATATACTTTGAAACTGCAACATTTGTTTGGTATTTTCATTATTTATTGCACTAGAAATGCTTGAGGATTTGAAAAAAGTGTTTCTATAAGCCATCCAGTTGATTCGCTGCTTTTGCAGCTCTAATGGCGACTCTGATGCGAACTGAGTCAATTTGATTGCTAGTTTCAATGCCGCCACAGACTTTGCTCAATTAATTGATCATTTTTAAGCTTATTAACGCTGAACAATTACAAATTATGGCGCAATTTGTCAAGGCGCGTAACTAATTTGACGATGTTGTTGCCACGTTAACGGGGCTAAGACGCGTTGGAGGCTGCTTAAAGCTGCTTAGGTCAATCAGCTACAAGAGAAAGAGGGAGAGAGAGAGAGAGAGAGGGAGTGAGGAAAACAGATTCGGAAAAGTGTTGAGAATTTGTGAAGGCATTCGACGAATTAAGCCAAACGACTTCGTCTAAGCGTCTCGAGCCAATCGACTCTCGCCCTGTCTCACTATCTCTTTTCGTTTTTTCTTTCCTCTGATGGGTGTCTGCGCGTGTGTGTGTCTGTGTGTATGGGTGTGTGGGTGTGTTGTATGTTAGTTCATTTAAGGCTGCTCTTTGAATTTTTCGTGTTTGCCCCAAGCTGCTTCGACTTGGATAGGGGAGCTCGAACTTCGCTTGGCATGCCAAAGCTTTGGCTACACTAAGTTGTTGTTGTTGCTGCAATTGTTGTTGTTGTTGTTGAGCCTAATGTGCTTGTATTTACTTAAACGCACAAAACGGCGCCTGGCAGCAACGGACGGCATTGTCCTGGCTGTTACAAGCCCTCGCCTACGTCCCAAGCCTCGTCCTGGCCCTCGTCCTGGCTACGGCCTGACTCCTTGCACCACATTAGCGCCCACTTTACTTTTGCTCAACCACTGATGAGCAGCAAATTGAATTTTATTGAGTTGATTCGCGCCCCGTCGGCCGCATTTCATTTCGCTCTGCCTCAGCCATTGTTGTTGTTGTTGTTGTTGTTCCAGTTGTTGTTGTTTCTTTTCTTTATTTATTTGGCTGACATTTCTGACCATTTGACTGGCCTCTGCTGCTCGAAGCGAGCATCTTGGCCTGGCTCCTGTATACACAATAAATTGATTTCTGATTATCATTGCATAATAAAATGTCTAAATCCGCATGGGCGGACAGACGGACGGACAGCAGTGAAAGCCCGGGCAACCGCCCCTAACAGAAGTTTTAATGAAGCGTATTAAAATTTAATTAAATAACAATTTGCACAAATGTAAATAAACACGACGCTGCTTATGCAAAGCGAGGGAGGCATCCTGAGTGAGTGAGTGAGAGGGAGTGGGAGAGGGACAGCGAGAGCGAGGTAGAGGGAGAGGGAGTCAGATAGAGTATGAAGCGAAGACGTTGCCCGGCTGCTATGTCAACGCCCAGCGCGGCGAACTTTGGTCATTAAATTAAGTGCAGAGAGCGACCACGAGACGACGATGACGAGAACGGCGATGGAGGAGCAAAAGCTAAACCGGCAAATGACACTCGCCACGAAGAGGCGCCCACTCCACAGTCCACTGCCCACAGTCCATGTTGGCGTCTATCAAATTCAAATCACAGAATTGCCAACACCCGCGCCTATTACGGAAATATCATATTTTCTTGAATATTTCAACTCAATGCAAATTATGTTAATTGAGATCCAATATACGTATATACTGCCTGAATATATATAAACTACAGGCAGACAGTGACTAACTAATCTATAGTTTATGCACATATTGATTGTGTACAAACTAATTCAGTTGTTCATTCTCAAATTGATTTCGCCCTTTTTGTTTAGCTTTGCAGCTGCAGATAAGGGAGCAATCTGATCATTAATCAGTTAGTCAATCGGTACATCTATCAATCTGTCAATTATATACTATACATATATAATACATTACTATTTGAATAATTCCAAAATCTAGTAAATTTATTTATTCTTTGATTGACTTCGTCCTTTTTGGCAGCCTTTTCAGGCGCAAGCTCAGTTAGTCAATCAGTGCGTCAATCAATCCATGAACCTTTCTTTATATATATATATATATATATATATATATATATATATATATATATATATATATATATATATATATATATATATATATATATATATATATATATATATTGACTATTTAAATATTTCTAAATTCAAGTATATGTAATTTCTTATTCATTCCTCTACTGATTTCGTCCTTTTGGCTACCTTTTCAGCAGCAAGATTCTCACTTTTCGCCTTTGGCCTCGAGGAGCTAATGTGATTTTTAATTTTCTATATTTACCTATTACACACACACTCTGCAACGCCCACACGCATACACACACATACGATGTGAGTTTTTATACCCTGAGCCCATTGAAAATGGGAAATCAGGGTATAATGTTTTTGTTGAAATGTATGTAACAGGCAGAAGGAGGCGTGGCAGACCCCATAAAGTATATATATTCTTGATCAGGATGACAAGCCGAGTTGATATAGCCATGTCCGTCTGTCCGTCTGTCCGTCTGTCCGTCCGTCTGTCCGTCTGTCCGTCTGTCCGTATGTATGAACGCGTCGTTCTCAGAACCTACAAGAGCTAGAGACTTGAAATTTTTTATGTAGGTTCCTGTATAGCACGAAAAGATCGAGTTTGTTTCAGAAATTCGATAACTTTTATCGTTTTATTGTTATCGATTAAAAACGAAAATCTAAATTAAGCAATAAAATTCTATATAATTCATCTTTCTAGATAGAGTCTTCAAATTTTGCATTTAGTGTTATGTGAGCCTTACGCAATTTCGGTTTTTGTTAAATTTTGGGTGCCACGCCCCCTTCGCCTCAAATTTGTAACTCCCGTATATCAAATACTAGAGACTTGTGCTTTGGCACATACATTCATATGGAGGACATGATCACGCCCAACAAGTTTGATCAAAATCGTTCGTCTAGAAAAAAAGTTATTAAACATTTAATTTCCCATAACATTGCCATGCAAAGAAGCCAAAGAACAGCTGACCCAACGACTTGCGCTTGTGTATGCGTGCGCCTGTGTATGTGTGTGTGTATGTTTTGCTTGTAATGAACGTACATATGCATGTGTATATAAAAGAAATGAAGAATGCTTGGAATAGCGGATCTTCGCAGGGTTCAGGGTATACCCTAGTCGAGCGGTCTCGACTAGAGTTTTCTTACTTGTTTAATTTTATTTTTTGTTATTTTCTTTCTGTCCTCTCTTCGTCTGTGTCTGAGAGAAGTCGCGTCTTTGTCCTGATTTTTATGGACGCGTCGCTCATACGCCGGATGGGCTGCGGCGTAGCAATTTCTCGCGTGCGGCAGGTAAAGTCTTAATTGAATTCGCCTGCCAAGCGTTGGCCGGGTAACACGATTCGCTGAGCAGAGCTTCCTGCTATATATACCTTTTTATATACCCAAATATATATGTATATATATTGCGCATACGTCACGTATTCCTAAATGAAATTGTATTCATTTTTATGAAATTTTGATGAGTAGATTTGAGGAAAGTGTGCCACTTTAAGGGCCGCAGCCGAATGGAAGAAGTTAAAAGCGAGAGCTTAATTTTCATTTATTGATAACTTGCCAAAGAGATGACTCGCCAGCATTCCACTCCCACTCTCTCTATCTCTGTGGATGCGGACTGTCTACTCAGCCGTAAACAAGATTTATTATGAATGCGAAAGCTCAACGCATCGTAAATGTCTGCAAAAAGGTATCGTGTCCAGCAGCAGCAGCAGCGGCAGCAGCAGCGGCAGCAGCATCTGACCAGGCCAACACCTAAGCGGCTTGAGGTTTCCTTTTTTATAGCCAACTTATCGGACATCTTTGGGTTGGCTGCGCGGATGACTGCCTGACTGGGGCGAGGTTCATATCAACAGCTAGTTGTCTCGCATCTTGTCCGAACTTTGCGTTTGCATTTCGAAGTTGTCTCAGTGATTCTCAGTTTGGGTTTATGACTGAAGGCAATAAAAAAGTTTCCACTCGTTTTTAATGCTTATTTGACAAGAGAATATCGCGTGATTTCTGGCAATTCATCATATCGCCGTGGGCCTTAGCTTCACCCGTTGTCTCAAAAATTAACTTTTATAAGGCTTATAAGAAATTCCTCCACAGCTTTCCCCCTACTCCATGCGCGCTTTGATTAATAGTTTCGGCCATGTTTCAGCTTGTCAAACTGCAGAAGTTAAGCTCGGGTTTTCCCGCATACAAAATAAAATGTTGCGGTTGAACTAGCACAGAGTTATTAAGTATTAAGATTCATATCGTGTTAAATATATATATGTATATATATATATATGCTTGTCGAGTATGACAATTTCTAGTCGCCTTCTATTCGCCCGTTGACAATGAATGCGACTCAACGCGAATAGCATCAATAGTCATTTCAGCAATGGAAATACGTTCAGTATCAGCTATCGTAGTCCCGCTGTCTCTTTCTCTCTCTCTCTCTCTCTCTCTCTCTCTCTCTCTCTGTGATTGAGTGTTAGAGTGCGCAGTCAATGCGCTCACTCAATTAGATAACAATTTTACTGTAACTCTTAGCCTCGCACTAATACTAATGCAATAGGGAGCAATCACGACAAAATTTAACATGGCTCTGATTAGCCTCTGCTAAGGCTGTGCTCTGGTCTTGCTGCGACTCCGATTTGGCTCTGTTAAGGCTCTACAAAGGCTCTGATAATGCGTAGTCGATCTTTTTTTTTATTGCAATATGACAATGATTTATTTTTAAAAATATTTTGTATTTAACATGTTATGATAATATTCCTGCTGATCTATTCCTCTTCTGTCTAATTTTTTAGTTGTTTCTTTTATATGGCATCTCTAGCATAACACATTTCTCTTAATATCTGAGATATTTTTATACTAAATATATTCATTTATCTTTCCTTGCAGAAGCAATTACTCAATTCTGGCAGCATATAAAAAACACAGGTATGTATATACAGCTAACATTATGTTATCAAATTCGCTTCATCTGGTAAAAGCTATAAATTTTTAAACTTAACGATACAAAGTTTTTTTTAATGTTGACCTAATAATTAACATTTGACTGAAGACGCATTTGAACTCTAGCTCCATGAAAGCAATGCTAATGTCCTTTAATACTCTAGAGGCTGAACACTTCTTCTTCAATTCCAAAAGTTAACATTTTAAGCTGTTCAATAAGCCCTTAGCCACCCGAAGTCCACTTGCAGACAGAGCCCTCAAAATGGTGGCTACACCAGGCTGGCCCTCAATACTTTGTTTGCAATAGTTTTGCTGCATGCTGAAAGCCTTCAGAGTGGGCAACTGTATTTAATTATGCTTTCATTTGGCTTTCGTATGCTCCTCCGCTGCTTCTGCACAATTTAATCGTAAGTTAATTTTTCAATTTGCACGCAGAGTGTCAGACCGAATTTGGGGAGCGGCTGCGCGGCTAACCGCGGCTGGGGCTGTTGGGGGCAACGGCACCGACGCCATATGAAATTCTAAATGCGGAGCTAGAAAACATGCTGAAAACAACAAAAATAAATAAAAATGTAAATTAAAGGAACAACAAAAGCAGCAACAGCAACAACAACAACAACAGCAACAACAAAGGGCAGCTAATTAAGCTCGGGCTGCTGCATAATTTTTTAGCCGCAAACCGCAGCAACGACAGAAAGCTGAAGATTTTGTGGCGAATGGGAGCGCAGTCCACAAAAAATACAACAAAAATACAAAAAATACAAAATAAAATACACGAAAATGTAAATTTATTTTAATTTGCCACAGCCGCCGCCGTCGTGCGTTGCACGCTGCGCGCTGCAAGTTAGTGGCTGCAATTTGCATTCATTTGAAATGCATTTGGTGGCTCGCCGACAACAAGTTGGCTACAACTTTCCCTTGCCCACTGGCCCAGTTGCCCACTTGCCTCCAGCTATCAGCCGAGCTGCCACGTGCCACCGGCGCTGACCAAACGCACGCAGAACTTTAGCTCGTCTGCGTCTAGCGCTGCGTCTGCGACTCCGACTGCGACTGGTACTCCTGAGCTTTCCACTTGTAGGCAGGCCAGTTTCGGTGCCTCCAGCCTCAAGTTGGCGCCCACTCGGAGAAATTTATGAAAATTTATGCTGGAGCCAAGGGCTGGAGCCAGTTGCGCTCATTGCGTGGCCCACTGCCTGGGTTTTCCCTCTGCTTAGCATTTGTCGAGCTGCAAACACGCAACTGAAGCGATTATTAACGTGTTTTGGCTACGTTTTCAGAGGGGAAGGTAATTTCTTTAAGTCATTTTCTTACTAAACAAAATGAGAAATCTTTCACCAAGAAGATTCGTTAACACTTTCAAAAGTTACCAAGGCATTGATGTAGCTCTCAGTGAATATTAAAGCCTTGAGAATCGCAAAGAAAAGCGATTCGATGAAATGGAGAATTGCAAAGCTCTGTCTTAAGCAAAAGTATGTTTTCTTTCTCATGCTCACGCTTTTGATTAGGAACAAAAAGAAAAAAGAACGTCGCAGTTGGGAGTTACAAACTGCATAATACTATTTCGGGCAAAAGAGGACGTATCGGGAGTACCTTATCACTTTATTAGATGGGAGTAATAGGGACTCATAAGCATATGGTCCAAGTGTCTAGGTTTAACAGCGGCGAAGTCGTTAGCGGTCATACAGACAGCCGGATAGACGGGCGGAAGGATGAACGGACGGATAAACGGACAGTTAGACGGATATTGCTCAGAACCAATATTCTCTCTCTCACTCTCTCTCTCACTCTCTCTCTCTCTCTCGCTCTTAGCCCTTTCATAGAGGCCACGCTGGGGGTCCCCTGCCGTATGGCCACTAATGTTGACATTAGACCAAACTATTAGTTAGCATCTAGTTAAAACGTTCCGCCATGCAAATGCCGCTGTCAACAGTCGCAGGCCGAAACGCAAACAGTTTCACTTGGCCAACTGCACTTTGCTAGATGTTGCTTGCATATTATTTTAATTAGCAACTGTCGCTCAAAGCAAATGCCACCAGCAAGAGCAGGAGCAGGAGCAGCAGGCAGAGGCAGCGGCAACTGGCGACAACAACAGCAGCAACAGCGCAACATCAATTATAATAACTGCAACAACAACAACAATAACAACACGAGCAGCTGGCAAAAAGTGTCGTCCGCCTGTTTGGCCTGGGCCCTGGGCGGGTTTTGCCCTCTCGTTAGCTGAGAGCAAAAGCAGCTGCAGCGCTGCATTAAAGCGCGTGCTGGACAAGGATATCTGCTGCTAGCCACTCACACACCCACACACACACACACATACATACATACATACACAGACGCACAGTCACCAACACACGCGAATGTTCACACGCAAGCACTCAGCGCATGACTTGCGAAATGAGCGCTTAACAGGAAACAGCGTGTGTTTTTTTTTCTCTGCTCTCACTCTATACCCTGCACGCGCGCAAGATAGCCGAGCATATTAGTTTCCTATGAAAGTTTATTTTTATTTATTTTTTACTTTCTGCTCTTCAAGCACTGTACGGAATGTCCATTGTTTTTGGCATCAACTTGCAATTTTTAATGGACGTTATTAAAGCTAAAGTCCATTAATGATTAGATCTGGCAGTCAAGATTCATATATGTAAAGGGATTTCCTCTACTTGTCTCTTGCTCTCCCCATATTTTCCCTGATTTCTGAGCTTGTTATGCGTTTGCAGAGTATCTCGCAGTCGTTGCTCAGTTCTCGCTCCATTCATTTATTACTTTTTGTTTGTGCTCTAGCCGTTACCTAGCGCCTCATTTGGCTTGGCGTTTTTGCATGTCACTTAAGCAGCACTAACCACACCCACCACTCGCAGCCAACCCACAGCGACGCCCGCGCCCTCACCTGTGTGCCCCATTCCCAGGTGGGCGCGGAAGCAGCGTGAATCCGGTTCTTAATTTAATTTATGGCGAAACAGCTCGCCAGCAAATAAGGAATTGGTGTTAAAAGAAGGAAACGAACCGAATCATTCGCTGTTCACAGGGAATTCACGGCAAGTCGAACCAGATGAAAGGCTTTCAGTCCGCCACTCTGACGGGTCTGTCGGACTGCCTAACTAAAAAACCATCTCTCTCTTACTATTGCCTTCAACCTTGGATCCAGGAGTTTGCCCGCAAGGTGAACTGTCTCTAGCAGAGCACTGTCATCCGTATTCCTATGTCCAGATGCCTCCTCTCCCAGCATCTTTATTACAGAGTTGATGTAGTCATCTCCGTCAATCCGTCCGTCCGTTCGTCTGTCCGTCCGTGTGAACGCAGCGATCTTGTAAACCTCAAAACTTAAAGACTATGCACCATATGCTCTATGAGCTTATTATTTTCGATAAACCATTCAATGGCATCGATAAATATC
This sequence comes from Drosophila mercatorum, assembly GCA_961210405.1. Classification (NCBI taxonomy): domain Eukaryota; kingdom Metazoa; phylum Arthropoda; class Insecta; order Diptera; family Drosophilidae; genus Drosophila; species Drosophila mercatorum. Next base: position 635,124 of record CAUIUS010000015.1, on the reverse strand, counting down.
GATAGTTTGGCTTCATTTTTAGGTTTAACATGAACACCTAGAGAGCAACAGATTTCAGAATACAATCAGCTCTTTATCGTATGCTGGGTATCTTCTAGTCGGACATACTCGAGTTACACTTACTCTGCAGTGCCACTGCCTATCCTGGACGCGATCTCAGCATCAGATAAATCCACAAGCAGATTGAAGTGGCACGACCCAAATGGGCAACGAGGCTCATTGCGGTAGAGTTTGAGCCAAGCCGAGTGCAGCTTGGCCCTGAATAATTGGCAAAGTTTTTGGCAAGATCTCTAAACAACTCTTAAGGCAAGGCAATTATTGTTGGCAGCGAGCGGCGTCCGCTGGGGTCGGGCCGAGATTGCGGGCTATCAGTTAGCGGGAGTTGCCAAATTTGTGGGCCATGACTGGCCACAAGGCAAATTGGCGACACGGCAGCGTTAACCAAGTATGATTAGATTTTGCTTTTAAACGCTTTAGCAGCACCGGCAGCGGCAGCGGCAGCGGCTCTGACTGCGGCTGCTTGCGGCTCTGGAGCGCGGCACTTTGTCATGGGAAAATCCAATCAGGCGGCTGTTGACAAATGGCTTATGGCACGTGCCTGCGCCGCCCCCAGCCCGCCCAACTACCCGCGTCCCACCTGCACAATAGGTGAGTGAGAGCCGGAGTTGGAAAACCATTTGCCACTTAGCAAAAGTTTCAAATACAATTTTAACTAGAAGAACAACAGACAGCGAGCGAGCGGGCGAGTACTTTCCGCAGGCCAAATGCTAAGAATAAGCCAACTCGGAGTTCGGGAGTTGAGAGTGGGGAGGCGAGTGAAAAATGTGAAAAACCAAATGAAAATGAAAATGGAAATGTAAGAGAAAAGTCGTGGAAAAACGCTCGAAAATATGAGTTCGGTGTATGGGAAAAGTATAAATTAAGTTGATAAAGTTCGCCTCAGCCGAGACAGGCGAATCTCCTCGGATGGGCCAGGACTTGCTCTTGCTCTTGCTCCTGGTCTGGGGCAATTCTTTGTGCAATTGTAATTTTTCACAAAGCGGCAACAAAGTGCCAAATATAAATAAAATAAATAAGAAAACTGTCGGCTGCCCGCGTGGCGCGGTCAAGGTGTCACGCCCACTGCGCCCCAGCTGAGCCGAATTAAAAGTTAACTGAGAAAACAACACTGAGAACAAAGCACAAACACAAAAACAAAAAAATGAAAACCAAAAAACGTCGCGACGTCTAGTCAAATTGCAAATGATTTGGCTGAAACCCAATCAGCGGGAGGCCAGTCGCTCTCTCTAGCTCACTCCCTCCCCTTTCTCTCTCTCTCTCTCTCTTTCTCTCTGATAGGGGGCCATTGACACCAATTGGGAACAACAAGCGAACACGTCTCAAATTCGCCTTTGCTGCTCAACTCCTTTTTGGGAAATTCGGATTGAAAATGTTAACAACAATGCGCGTTGCACAACACTGGAAGCGGACAAAGCCTTTGTCTAGCTGATGGCGTGTTCAAACTATCTACCATTCGCTGTATACAGATTCAACTCCATATGGATAAGGTTGTAGAGCGAATAGTTTATAGCAGTTTTACAGCTGATAAGGCTGAGAGACTCTCTCCTTAAGCATCAGCAGTACAGCGCACCCGAATTCAGTTATCAAATTTTTAACGAAGGCCACAGAGGTTATCGTCTTAAATAAAAATATTACGATGCCCTGATATATATCTCTACTTTTTGAGTTAAAATTAAAAATTTTACCTTAATCTGATGCTCAACTGCCTTTATCCGGACACGTCGCTGTGGGAGCCAAGAGATGTAGAAAAATTCTTATTTATTTTCATGAAAGTGACAAATTCAGCTGAAAAAGACTTCATTCATCGATCCACACTTAGAAAAGCAAATTTCTTCAGATATCCAGCAGAGAAACTACTATGAGAGCGACTTTTCCAAAGATTTAAAGATGCCATAAAAAAACAAAATTGTGCCACAGAGGAAACTACTTTTTAGTTTATATTTTATTCTATAAAAAAAATGATATATATATCAAATATGTGTTTTTTTCATTATTTAACAACAATGAAGTCGCTGTCAGAGTGCAACTAAAAGCTGCTTATGGCGATGACTGGCATTTGATATTTGTTACCATTTCTTTGTGTACGTCGTGCTCCATGGCGTATGTGTAATACGTTTAGAGGTAATTAAATTTTGGCTCATATTGCGTATGTGTGTGAGTGTGTGTGGGTTTGGGCGAGGGTGTGTGTGAGTGGGTGAGGGTTTGGGGGCTGTGGCAGGTCCAAGTGTCCAGGCAGAAAACGCAATTCATCACGGCACGCAGCTAACATCGTAATCTACTTTAGCAGCTAATTGTCATTACTACTATTTCAATGATTATGATTACGATTATGATTATGGGTATGATTATGATGAAGATTAAGATTATGATAATTAAGCATGGCCGTGTTGTTTTGGGTGCCACAAACTTTTGGCTAATGGCTTCGGTGTAAACTTATTCTTGCGTTTGGCTTTTTCGGCTCAGTCGGGCCCGGCAAACCAAAGCACTTTGCCCACAATATTTTACAACTAATTAGGGATAATTACCAGCCATTACACAAAAGGCTTTCCAGCCTCGAAAGTAGAAGACAACTGACTTGGCTCACTGACTGAATGACTAACACTTTGGCCATGGCCATGCGACTTGGGCCACCTCAGCTATCATGGCCGAGTCGCATGCAGGGCCCGAAATGCGCCCACGGAGAGGCGTTCGTTCACTAACTAGCTCCCATTTGTTGCTGTCTGTTGATCTGGGAGCAAGTGTCAAAATAGTTGACGCCAAATGCGCATCAAGTTTTGGGTTCATTTCCGCACTACATCGAACCGAATGTCGAACAGATAAATCTATCCGCATTCATCTGAGTCGAGTGGGCATAAAGATGTATCAAAATGATTAATTAGATTGCTCAGACTAGTCCTCTCTAGTAAAGTAAATTGATTTAACTGGAATATGGAATTTCATTTTAATAAATTAGCTCTATACTGGAATGTGATCCATTTGGATGTTGTCCAATTAGACTGCAGAGTTCGTATCTTGAAGTGTTTCGGAATGGAAGAACCGCAACGAGCAATAAACTAAAGTTGAATTTATCTAGTTAGACAATAGGATGAGTTGAAAAGTACATTCTAATGCCTTGTTGGCCTGGCTAATAAGATTAGAGCTTGACTTTGGGACTAAAATGGAAGCAACAACTAAAATAATTATAATAAGACTACTGCGAGTGCATTTTGCTAAGCTGAAAACAAGAGTTTTATGTAGTCTTTCCCACCTGCAGACACTAAGAGGTACTAGCATGTGTGAGTGTGGGTGTGCGTGTGTGAGTGTGGGTGTGTAGTTGCCATGTTTTTAATCCATTTCCTGCTACTTGTGTTAGCTTTTCTCTCAGGCTTACGTTTGCTGCTTTAGCAACTTTTTTTGAGTTATTATTGTCTATATGCAAGAGATAAAAAAAGAACTTAAATGCCAGAAGATACTCACGTAAAGTTTTTATAGAAATATGCAAATTAATTAATATATTCAAGTATATATAAACCTTATACAAGTATGATCTTTACTATATAAATATAAGCATGTCGTATAATATGACGTGATAAAGCTAAAAGCAGAGTCTGTTCATTAAGTTTCCTAATTTGTAATTGGCTCCTGTTGTAATGGTATTAGTGTGACGCTGTAAGCATGTATTGAATAGTTGTAAAAACATTATCCGAAAGAGTCTGCGTGTTGGCTGCACTGAACTCTTTTCAAATTCACACAGTCCCAGTTATTGCTGAGTGAGAGGGAGGTGGTTATTGGAGCCACGCGATCAGGGTTGTTACGCCTGTCATTGCAGAAAGAGAAGGAGACTAGAAATAAGCAAGCTGAAAGAGCAAAACTGAAACTGAATTTAATGGCCAGATCACCTGTAAGACTATAGCCAAAAGATATGCTGATAGCCTGTAGAAAATGGCTCTTTCACGGTAAACTATATAATTTTAGCAACATGCATATATGTATTTACCACCCGAAACTTGAGAAACTTTTGCTTTCATCGCCGCCCAAAGAAGCATAGATTGCTCTTTATATTATTAAGTTTGGTTGATGCAAACCTTTTGACATATTTTACAATTAAGTTAACTTTTGTTCATTAGATTGAATTACGCAAAGTTATAATGCGTGTGCGCCTTAACCCATCATCGACGAACTTCCGAAACTTTCTCAATGTTCGCACTTGATGGGAATCATTCACGCCTTCAGTGTGGCCGTGGCCAGGGCAATCGTCTGAGCATATACATACATATATTGTACTCGCAAATGCGTGTGCGTAAACTATAACAACAATAATAACAACAATGAGTTAGCATCTTCTTCTCCGGACCCCATAATACCCCCAAAGTGCCCTGTCCCATATCATGCTTGGCGTAGATTAGGCAGGCAACCAGCCATCCAGCCAGCCAGGCAGATGCTGACTAAGCGAAAAACTTCTTAGAGGAGACACACGTCTAAGATTACACACACATACACATACGCACATACACATGTATAGAGTAACTACTGGTGTTTCGATCAGAATGCCGACATCCTTTCAATCTTGGGCTCGAGCAGGGGTCGCGCGCGCCTGGTTAGGTTCGTTGGTTCGAGGTGCAAGGGTGCAGAGCCAAAAAACAAAATGGCGGCTCACGTTCGACGCTTCACTTAATTAAGCGCCTTTTTGTCTGCTGTAAGTTGATAATTGAGGTTTTGCCGGTTTCCAGTAAAAGTTATTGCCCCCAAGAATCCAAATAGCGAAAGTGGCACAACAAAGGCGCCCACGGCCATTCGCGGGGGGACTGCCGGAGGGGCGAAGGCGAGGCCAAGACGGACGAATAAAAGAAGCTAAGGCCCAAGCCAAAAGCAAGACAACAGCAACGAAAACTACAAAAAGTGACTGGCTTTGAGGCTAGTCAAATATGAAATATAACCGACAGGCGGCAACACGAATCCTAGCCAGTTGCAGCCAGAAGATGACGACGAACGCTTTTCCATTACCCCCGGAAAGTAACCGTTGAGATAATAGATAAACAAAAATTAATTTAGTTTAAGTTAACGAGATTGATTAATAGATATAGATAGAGGAGATCTGAAGAGTAACACAAACAAACTGTGCAGCAGGCCAATAGCAATCGACTAGCGATAGTCGACAATAGCTATCAAAGAGCCAGCGAGAGATAAAGATATATACTTGAAATTTTTATGAACGTTATTCAGGACAAAGTACAATTTTGAATTTCTTTTTTTTTTTGTATATTGACCACACCTTCAGCTGCTTCGCGGTCAGACTGTGCAGAAATGAAGATGGGGAGTTGAAACTTAGCTTATTTGCCTTTCGTAGTGTAGAAAATATCGAACATTTCAAACAGATCGGCCCAATGTTATCACCTACCTACGGAATAGTGGAGTATACGTAATATTTATGTAAGGTTAGCTTAGCAATAGGGAATTTGTATTGAAATATATTTCATTATTCTCATTATCATTTTTTATTATCATTATTTTATATAGTTTAAACAAAGAGCCCCCGATAGGCCTCTTTGAGTTGTTGGTGTTCTGTATTTGAAAATGTTTGCTTATGAAATATCTGTGATTTACCTGTGCTCGAGTCTCTAAAGTGGAATCTGACGTCAACAGAAAGATAACTAAAAATGTCAAGGCTTTTAACATTTTATGTTATCCATCTGTTAACATAAGTGATAATAACATAAATGCCTGCAGGAAGTCAAATCTGGCATCCAAAATATGTTTATGATAATTGCACTGATATTTGCGAGAGCCGCTGGAGCTCCTCCTCTTTCACAGGCGGCGCATTGGGGTCGCTTTAAAAACAAGTGCTGGAAATGAATAGCAAAATACGTGCTCGTACCTCAGCAAGGTGGGGAGTTGGGAGACAGACGGTGGCGGGAAGGGAATTAAATCTGTGGTCAGCAAATGCTGGGCAACTACTTATATGTGACTACATATCCAGAGCTCGCTATTTGCGGAGGCCAAACGTCTCTATTGCTGCGGCAGGGGCCATAAAAACATAATCCACATAAAGCTTTTAGCACACACTCGGACACCAGCAGCAGCAGCAGCCTCGGGAATTGCTCTGCTTGTTATATAAAAATTGCTGTTGGCTCTTAAGCTGCCATATCATTGCGTATCCGCTGCCAGTGCTGTCCACTGGCCGCCGCAGCTGCCTTTGACCTGGTCAACTGGTTCGGTGGCTTACGAAATTTTAACAATCCCTGAGCCACACGGCTCAGCCAGCTTTCTCACATCAAAGTAAATTAAATTTATAGGGATAAAACGAGCAAAGTCCGACCAAAAATGAAGTGAAAACTTCGCACTGAAACTAAAACAACTCTCGGTTCTATGCACTGTTGCATATAATATCGTCTCGACAACTAAGCAACAGCTAAGCATTATATATGTATATATCGTTAACATAATATGACTTCATACTGCAGAGTCTGTTCCGAGTTGCTCTATTTGTGATTGGCTCCTAGCGTTGCAGGAGTGTTGGTGTGAGGGCGATAGCTTGTTGTGGCGTGAGCTTGCATACTCTATTTAGCACTCTACAAGAGCTAGAGTGAGAGGGAGACAACAATGTATGTTGAGAATGTGATGGCTATTGACAGTGCCGCTGCGACTGGCAATGGAACGAGTAGAAATTATACAATTGGAATGGCAAAAGGCCAAACTGATGAAGATCAATATAGCTAGTTCTAAAAACTCCGTTAGCTTAGTATATCTTTAATTAATGTCTTTATCAGAACTAATGTGAATTAAAGAGTAGCCTACCTAGATCAGCCACATAAGAATCTTGTCTTTTAACTGAAAATATCTGCTGAAGGAACATTTAATTTTTCGAGACCCATGCCCATTGCTCAAAAGCCGAAAAGTGAGCAAAAAAAGACGAACTTTAAACTTTCAGTTCAATTTATTTTTAATCCAATAAAAATCAGCAAAGTGCGAGGCCTGCTGGAGCGAGAAAGTTTCGGATAGGTGAATTTTGGGGCTGTAGGTTTGATATGCGGTGTCCGGCAGGGAGTGGAAGTGAGAGTGGGAGTGCGAGGTGTGGGGACGACAGTCAGATTATTCGACGTCAGAAGCTTTGATTGAGCTACGTGTTGATGGGCTGCCAGCTGGTGAGCTCTCGAGCTCTCGAGCTGTCGAGTTGGCGAACTGGCAAGGTGTTTGGCAGCCGCTCGACGGCAGTGAAAGTTGTGCTCTGCTGATAAAATGCGCAATATTTCGAAACACTCTTTGCGAGACACTTTAATTTACCACAAATACTGACACTCTCAAGCGTCACACACACACACACACACACTCACTCAAGCGTCACACATGAGTGTTAAAAATGTGCCCTGAAACTGTTGACAACTAAATAATTTTTCGGTTCTACTTGGGTTGCATTTTCGGTGGCTATGGCCTGAATTATTGCACGAGATTTTCATGCTTCGTCCGCCGTGAAACGAGATATACACGCTCATGCACACACACACACACACACTCACACACACAGACAGAGACAGAGACCCAAACAACTTTTGATGACGATAAGAAGAAAAGCGAAAGGCGCAGGCGAAGGCGACACATCGATACCAGGGCAAAGTATCTTCTCGGATAACACAGAACCAATCGCATATTTAATGCGAGACTTACATTCAGCACAAACGAGAGAGTGCCTGAAACTGACACACACAGAGGCACTCACAGTGGAGACACCTTGTTGATTGTAACAACCGCAAACATCACTCATGGGTCCACAACACGAGGCGCAACATCCTGTGCTGGGGACAGCTCTGTGGGCATTTGGGGTGGTGGCTCACACACGATTTATAAATACTCTCTTTTTTCTATTTTTCAATGCTACATCTCTCTCTCTCTCTCTCTCTCCTCCTATTCGCTCTCACTTAGATTCGAATTCAGGCAGCGACTGTTTTGCTTTTGATTTTGTGTGGCTGCTTTAGCGCCGCGGCAATCGCAAATGATATGCTGTTCGAATCCTTTGATACCCTGCACACATTTGTACACCCAAAGGGGTATATGCTTGAGGAGTAATAGGGACACTAAATATGATTAACTTGAATTTACAATATGTTTGTGACTCTATACTATTGTTTGGTAATATTTGGAAAATATATGAAAAGCTATAGACGTAGGCATATACTTCGAAAGCCAATATTCATATGCATATGCATATTCATATTCATATTCATATTGATGCGTCAAATATATATGTATATACATACTTATATTCACATTCAGCCAAAAAGTATTCATATTAATATTTTAAAAAAATTCTTCATTCATATCCAAATTCATTTCATTATCATATGTATATTCATTTTCACATACAAATATACACAGATTTGTATTCAAATTTATATACATATTCATATTCATATATATTCAAACTCTTATTCATACATATATTCATTTTCATAAATGTTCATAATCATATACATATGCATATTCATATTCATATTGATGCTTCAAATACATTTCATCACTTGTAGTCAACAATTATTCTTATTCATGCTTATATATGTACATATTCATATTCTAATATTATCAATATCCATATTTATATATGTATATGTATATATATATATTCATGTACATTTGTATGTGTATATATATTCATATGCACATTTATTTTCATATATACTTACATATATTCATTTTCATATTCAAAAACTTATTCATTCAAATTCACATATTCATATTCACATTCATTTTCATATTCATCATCATATTCATATACGTTCAGTCCACAATCATAAAATATACAGGGTATCTGAGAGTCTATGCTGTAGCCCTTCTGCCATCTTTCCCACTTAGAAATTGAACTTTACCTTTCTGGTTCGCGTGTCAGCGACAATTTAGAAAATCGAATAGTTGCCGGAGCCAAAGTTTATTAGCTTTGATTGAATATACTATATATGTAGATGAATGTGTGTGTGTGTGACGGTGTGTGTGTGGCATTATCTTTGCTCCGTCTGCGCTTTAAAATTGAGTTTGTGTTAAATTTGATGCGTTCAATAAATAATAAAAGGACCTATGCTTTTTATCAGCGCCGCCAATTGACATTCATTGATTGCGAAAAAGGCTTTTAAAACGTCGCAGACACTTGGCGCCCTGCCCACACCGGGCCGTGGCGCCTGTCGTTGGCCACGCAACAATAGTGCGCCGGGGGAGTCGGAGTGACATCTGTCTGCGGCAAGTGAGGCAACTGCGGCAAGTGCCTGGGTCGGGAGCTGGCCAGGTAACTAGTCAGGTGTCGCTGGCTTCCGGCTGAGCCGGAGTGTCTGGCAAGCGCCTTATGTGCGCCGGGCGTGCTCCGGGCGTGCCATATGCACGTCTTTGCCGTGCTCGGCCGTGGCGCGTGTGCAAGTCAAATTATGTGGAAATAAATTATGGCCCGCACGCTGCGCCCCAAATGGAAGCTGGGCACGAAGTCGAACCTTTTGACAGTCGGAACAGCAGGCAGCAGGCAAACGGCAGCCGGCAACAGGCGGCGCACAGCGGGCCTCGCACTTCGACTCATTAGCTGCCGTCAGCCAGAAACAAAGGCCGATTGCGGCATATTATTAATATTTGTGCACATTCTGCCTTTGCCGTCAATTTGTTATGGATTAGCTTTAAATAACTTTTCCCACACACACATCCTCTCTTTCTCCCTCTCCCTCTCTCTCTCTCTCTCAATCTCTCTCTCACACACAGTTCATACTTCAGCTGCCATTCACATTGCGTATACGCCGTGTCGTTGCGTGATTTATACGCTCAATTAACAGCCTGCTTTTCAGCCGGTTAAATGGCCAAATAATTATAATAGCCTTCCCCAGCGAAGCCAGCCGCGTCGAGTCGAGTTGAGTCGAGTCGAGCTGATTCGCATTTCAGTTCCGCAATCATTGCAGCTGCGAAAACCTTCATGTGGAAATTTACGATTTCTCCGTTTGCCTCAAAATAGTTTTAAAGCACTTTTGGTTCAGCTGCCCGCAAAATTAAAAGCAAACAAAGTGAATGAATGATGAATAAAAAAAATAGTTTTTTACGGGTCTGTGAATGCCTCTGCATCGAGCACGAAGTGGAGCAAAGAGCTGAATTACGATTTTATTAAAATTTTAGCTTCATTGGATTCTATGAAATACATTCCGTTCATTTTGTATTTTATTTTTGCTAAAGAGCTTTACCTTGACATGCTAATAGACAAAGGGGTTATACTCTTAATAGAATGAAATCTGCATGTATTTCAATATAGTTCGGAGTGTATCAAAAGCATCAGAGCTACTAAGTCAGTCACTGCCAGTCTCTCCCTCTCCAACTCACTTTTTCAAGTTTTTAAATATTTTTTAGTAATTTCACACTTAAATAAGCATCCAAAATTAGTCTATAAAATGTTTCCTATTGCGCTTGGGCTGAGATCAGAGTATCTCCCAGTCAGGTATTCCCGACTAGAGCAGCTTGATTTATTTGTATGCTTTATTTGATTTAACATTTCATTGACTGCGATGAAAGTTTTGAAAAATAAAATGTTTTGCTAATTTGTTTGATCGGCTGGCGCATATGCCATGAATGTTGTTTGGGGTCAGGAGGGGCAGGGAACTGTTCTCAATATAGGTATGAATAGCAAGAGAAGTTTATATTTGTGCAGGGATTTAATTGGAATAAATATGGAGATATTTGAACCCTCTGCACCAGAAGAGCACAAAAATAGTTGGAACTGAAATTAAAATTTATTTTTATTTTGCTGTGGCAAAGGGATAGAAACTCAGCTAGTAAATTGTAAAAAGAATGCGTGCTAAAGTTTGTCTTTTATTTTCAGTTTTCTGCTTCTGCTTTGCTCTTTTTAAACGGGGCTAAAGTCGTAATAAAGTTGTGCAAATATTTGCCAGAGAAAGAGTTTTAGCAATATTAACTTTCAGCAATTTTTCTGTTCTCTTTTTTGTTTTTTATTTTGGGTAAAATAAATTTTATACGAAATGATTTTAGCTCCTTTGACAGTGATGAAATTTAGGCGACACTTTAACTTTAATATGAGAGAATTCATAAATAAATGAGATTTTATATATTATTATGTGATGATTGTGGAAAAATATTAAGGTTCAATAGTTATATCTACTGGAGAGTGGAGTGGGAATAAGTTCTAGACCTAATCCATTTTTATTTATTTATATATATTTTTGAAAATGATTATTTGTTTCTTTATTTAAGCTAGGCATGAAACAAAGCTTTCACTGAGATTGAAGGCATAATTGCCATAAAGATTGTGATTGCGGCTAGTTATTAGTATTAGTTATTTTATTTTTACTCTAATAACTCTTATAACTCATATATAACATATACGAACAGATGATAGAAGATTGAAAGACCTATAGACTGTTCGACTAAACTTTTGAAGTTCATGAAGAATATATATTCTCTATGTGGTTATCCAAGTCTTCTTTTGTCTTTTTTCTCTCTACTGTACTCGGGTTGAGAGTTCCTCGAACTGATTAAAATCTCTATGCTCATCGCACTCACGTAATCAGCATATTAAACCTACATATTTAATATTACTATAACAAAGTATATGCTTACGTTTTCATTAGGTTTATTTTGTAGCACTTTTTAAGTACTTTCATATTAAAGGCATTTTAGCTTGAGTCTTTCAGTCCCGTGGAGCTGTTTATTCCTCAGGCGTCTTTCTGGCTGGGGCAACTTGTCCCCTGGCCACTTAGCGTTCCACTAAAGTGCTTTTCATTACGCCCGACGACTACCCAACTCACTTTTGTCTTTCCTCCTGACCTTCGCTACGATTTGTTGTCGCCTCTTACCTGCCACAGTCTCATCGGCCTACGATAGCTGCCGCTTAACACTTCTGCTGAAACTGAAACGAAGACTTAAACGAATCAGATATGAGTGCTCGCACGAGTGTGTGCATACAAATGTTGCATCTCCGTGCACTCAGCCACGGACTTTTCCCAATTTTCTGTTTGATTCTCTCGCAAATGCTAAAAAATACTTTTATTCCCATATAGTTGTCGACCACTTTCAAAAAACAATCTCTGCTGAAGCTCTCGACACTGCCAAACGACAGCAGAGTGAGTGCAGCTGCAGCTGAGAATTGAACGACTAAAGGATATCCTGTGAATACTCTAAAGTAATATTCATTCTGTTTGTGATAGAATTCTAGTTCACAATACCCAGAACTATCTTTCAGCCACATTATACATAGATAGCTGGCAAACAAAAACCTAAACTTAAAAATTATTACAAATGTTAAAAAATTCATCAATTCGACAATGATTCCACTGCTGTTGGCAAAGTACAAGAGAAGACAAATTCCTTCAGCTTAGCAATAACCAATCTGAAACTAGTTGCAGAAAATTAATATAATATATTTATTATAACTTAAGTCGACATTACCTTATGTTATTTTGACATCTATTAAAGCATCACTGCTCTCTATATATTTTATTTTACATATAAAATTTGAGTAATAGAAACCTACTCGTTGAAATAGCCCCAAAATACCAGGAAAAACTCACGAATCTCATATCTGGGAATATATTTTAAGAAATTGAACTTTGCCCCTTTGGGAGAACTTTCCCAGGCGGAATAAGCTCTAGTAAGAGCTCAGCGAATGCATACATATATACTCTGCAAAGATGATTACATATATAAATATACATAGTAATATAAATATATTTACTTAGCTTTAAGCTTTAAATAACTCAAATTTTTGAAAGAGTATGGCAGTCATAATATGCTTAAGCATTTGGATATGCACTGCATTCGCCATGGCTAGAGGATATAGCAGGAATGTAGTGAGTGTACTGCACAAACACGGATTCGGATAAGGATGCGAAAAGCTACAGATGACGAGGACGAAATGCATCCACCCACACTCACATACCCACGCGCACACGCACAGCTATGCACTGCTGATGGCCGCCATTACGGTTAAATGGAATTCATGCAGCTGCTGAAGCAGCAGCTTCCTGTCGGAACTGCATGTGGATGCCATGTGCGAGTCACTACTCTACACGCACATACATATACGAATGTGTTTGTGTGTGTGTGAAGAGAGTCAAATGTTGATGTGCGAATTACTGCGAGATCCGCAATGGAAATCTGCCTGCTAACTCAGTCAGCATAAACGGAGCAGAGAACAAAAAATGCGTGACAAGAGCACAGTCAACACTGCATACAATGTACGGCGGACGTCAGGCATAACTGCAATCAATGTAACCTTTTCGCAAACAGATATAAAGAGTGTGTCTCTTATATATAAAATGTATATCAATTAATATGCTGTGGGGTTCGACTAGAATATACCCTGTATGCAGCTTGGACTAATTGTGTATGGACAAAACAATCGATATTTATCGATTTGATTGGTCTTTAATATTATATGGGTGGTAAGGTTCCATTATAAGAGTTATACATATTATATAAACCTCATTCAAACTTTTACACAATTTTCAACACTTTCACTTTAGGCAATATCGATCAATTTCAACTTCTCCTTGCTTGAAAGCAATAAACAACTGATTCAGTGCTTACAGCCGCTTCACTGTAGCCTGCCATAGCTGTAGGGTATTGAAACAGAGGAGAGCTGAGATAAACATGAAGTGTTGCAACAAAGGACTTAACAATGATAAAGCCCAAATGACCTGCACTCTGCATTGCTCTGCCTCGCATTGTTGTTGAGTGCGGCGCAAGGCGTGCCATGCAAATGACATCTCTTTATTCCTGTTCGTCCTCTCGTTCTCCTTCTCCCTCCTCCTCTCCATCCCGTTGCTGCTCTTACTTTGAGCAATGGCAATGACAATGTTGATGTTGCGTGTCCGGTTGCGTGTTATCGAATTGCCCACATTCGCCATCAAAGTGAAAATTCCGATATAAAAAGAAAACAATACTTTTCGTATGAACAAGTTAAACTTTACAATTTGCTTCACGTTGAAAATACTCTGAACCCATTGAAAATGCCAAGTGGCAGTACAGGGTATATCCGTTTTATTGAAATCAGGGTGACCAGACGTGTTAATGTCTGTATGAGTGTCCGCTCTTTTATACATATGTCCGTCCGCCTGTCCGAATGTATGAACGCATTGATCTCAGCAAGTGCAGGTGAAATTTTGATAGTTATGCGGGCGCATAACAAGTTTATTTCAAATAGTCGATAACTATTCCCATTTTAATGATATTGATTCAGATCGTTAAGGATAACTTCAGTTATCAAATTACATCTCATACGTATTCAGAGCTAAAGCCTATAAATTTTTTATTTGGTTTCAAGCTCTGTTACAAATGTCAACAATATGGAATATATTCAAGAAAATACGCAGATCATATGTTTCACATTAAAAGTCCGTACAGGGACACAGAAGCTATTAAACAAAGCGTTTAGTCAATTGGCAAAGGCACGTGACAAGCAGTTCCAAGCAGTGCCAAGCGTACGACTTATTCCTATACATGTGCACACATACATTTAAATTCGAGAATTCTCTGCTATTGGAACAATCGCAATTGCAATTGAATTGAGTTTGAATTGTTAGTCACTACTTTAGTTTAGATTCTCGAGTTGGAGCTCGAGTAGTGAAGTGGCGACGTTGGCAGATGCTAGAGGATGCGAACTGCCGAGGAGCTGTGGGCGTAAGTCCTGGTTTTTCATCTTCATTCCTCTGGCATACCCTTTCGTGCTCCTTTGTTATTACTGCTGTTCGCTATAGGGTGTCTTCTGGCTGGCTACAAGTAATAATGTATATAGACGAAATAAAGTTTATAAATCATTGGATTAAGATGAGAAGGGTGGCAAGCGAGCATTTATTGGCATTAACCCGAGTTTGTCGACTTCGTCGTCGTCGTTAATCTTAGTTAGCCATCGGCTGGCTAAGCAAAGAAGACCTTCAAGTGCCGCCCTAGTGCCACGAACAGTAACTGCCACTCCCCTTCTGCCCCCCCCCCCTTCCAAACGCCTCCAACAGCTCTTGAGGGTTTTACAACCTTACAAATTTTAATTCGTTTTCATTTATATCGCCGGTTGTTGTCCCTTCGATTTGGTTTTAAGCACCATTTCCTTGGCTCGTTCACAATTCGTTGGCCATTGGACTACTTAGCCAAGAGCTACTCAGTTGTTGGCCAGTTATGATACCCTCAACCCATTAAAAACAGAGATTTTTCAGTTGACTGTGAGACAGACTTCACATATATGTATCCTTCACTAGATGGATGAACTGAGGTGACATGCCTCAGAAGGCTTAAGCTAGAAATTTGTATTTTCACTGATATTAAAAAAAATATATATATATATAAGTATTATGCTCATAACATTTCCATAACATTTCGTTAACGTTTTCCCTTTAATTAGAGAAAGTGCAAAGAACAAAGCCGTGCAGAAATTCTTTATAAATCAATCTTAAGTCAGAAGCTCAGTTGCTCTAGGAGTTGGGGGCATATTATTACCATTAATTAGTTAAGCAAACAGGGCAATCAGGCAGGTGAAGGTAGCAAAGTCAGAGACTCTATACTTTATAGCTAAACTTTACTTAAAGTAAAATTTTGCTAAGCCTTAAATTAAATTTGTGTAAAATTTCTATATTTTCGGTTTGGAAATTTCGATATGAATAGTAAAGCTAAAATATCAGGCCAAGCACCAGCAACACTTCAGCTCTATCACACTGCAAAGACAAGCAATTCGAGATATTCTCAGAGCCCATTCATGCGCCCTGCTTTGCATTCACCTATGTACGGCGCTCTGAATGGGCATTGATTTTGTTATTTATGCATTTGATTTAATGGATTTCTTTGAATTTCCATGTACTTCAGTGCATGTACGCAGCCCAGCTCAGTCGACAGCCCACATGGTTTCGGCTACGGCTACGGTTACAGCTACGGCAAAAGATTTACGAGCTCGGCGGAGCAGCCGACCAATAGATACAATGGACCACCGGACGGGCAGTCCCAATTTGTATCTAGATCTAGAGAATGAGAGGTTGCGAGAGTGAGAGACTGTATAAGGGCAGGGGCGAGGTCATATATATAAGCGTCAGCATATTTAATTTAATCGCTGTTCCGCCAGAGAGCTGCAAAGTTGTCACCCCAAAGTGTCTTTTTATACCCTGAACTCATTGGAAAGGGGCAATGGAAAATCAGGGTATATTGGTTTTGTGAAAATCGATGTAACAGGCAGTTGGAGGCGTTGCAGACTCAATTGAGTCTGTATGAAAACGATGAGCTGAGTTGATCTTGATATTTCCGTCGGTCTGTCCGCCCGTCCGTCCGTATGATCGTCTGCTTGTGACTTGAAATTTGCTATTTATATTTGTGTTTATAACACGCTGTACAAAGCTATAATTTGTTTTCGATAACTCCTCCATTTCCATATTATCGATCAAATCGATATTTTTATTTCGTTTTTTGAACGTAACTTGAATACCGTCAGAGCTAGAAAGTTCAAGCTTTCTGTGTAAGTCCTCTGAATGAATACACATATTTGGTTCATTTTGAATTTTTGATATATCCCCCTTACCCCTCACTTGCGCTCTCTAGCGCTACGGTTCAGGGTATCTCCAAGTCGAGCAGTTTCCACTAGCGCACTCTTAATAGTTTTTTTTTTTGTGTTGAGTTGATCCATGGGTGTCCTGTGGCCGAAAAAGGAATTAGATTCAGTTTGATTTTCGAGCCACTGCCGGCCCCTGCCACGGACTGTTATTGTTTGTTTTATCATTGAATTGCTTTGGCCACAAATATTATGATGGCCGGCACGAGCTTTGGGCCCATTAGCCGGAGCCGACTTGGGTCAACTGAAACATTTGGCGCTGCTTATATTGTTTACGCTCTGGCTAAATCATTTAGTTATTGTAATGGATGTGGACTCAATTTCAAGTCAGTTATTTGTGCTCTTGACAGGCCAGTTGCAAGTGCCAGTGGCAGTGGCAGCGGCAACGGCGTCTCACAAGTGATTGAATAGCTCCATAGCTCCAGACCCAGACATCCCATTGGCTACGTGCGGCAGTTGCCACATGCCACACCAATGTCTGCCGGCCTGTTGGGCTGTTGGCTTTGTTTTTAGCTTTTAGAAACGCCAATTGATTAGTTTCTCACTCGCATTTGATTGATGGCACCTTGCCGCCAAACACGTGCCGAGCACAAGCAATTATTGCAACTCGCTCGCTCCCCCTTCTCACCTCCCTCACTGTTCATCAGTCTTAGACATATGAAGCTACTGAGTGGTACTCATATCCTTAACCTTCAGCCGATGCCATTACTTTTCGCGCAATCTCGTCAATCGTTCAAGCTTTCAGTTCGAATTACATTAAACCATTCACTCAGACACCTGTGACACAATTTTCGAATGCATCTGCAGATGATGCGGAGTCCAAAGAGCATCAGATTGAGTAACTCCCCTCGCCTTTCGAGCAACAGCTTCAATTTACTTCTGCCTGCCGCCTGACAGCGGATTGTCTGATGTCTGCGCCGGAGCTAAGTAATTGAGCCAAGGATTAGCCTGGGATTTTTAAGCATTTATCTTGAATTCAATTTGTGAACGAATTTTGAGCTGTCTGATGACACTGAAAGCTTCAATAATGTGATATATATAAAAATATATATATGATATATATGATTTGGACAAGCTGATCATTTTCTTCATATGGAACCTGTATATAGCTATGAATACGGATGGTTTCAGAAATATACATTCTTACATACAAACTATTCAGAATGCAGCAAAATAAGACCCAAGTTTCTATTGTTATTTCATCGATTATCTGTTTCGAATTTCCAACGGAATTTTGCTGCGGCGTAGATTGCGCATACGCCACGTGTGACACGTCAGAGAGCTTTTTACAAGACAATCCTCGGCAAAGCTGGCCATTAAATTTGTCGTTGAATGGTTTCAGCGAACAGTGGCTGCTAGCAGCTTCGGCCATTTATTTGTTTTCTGTTTGTTTGTTACCAATTTGGCATAGCTTAGGGCCAGCGCCGCTAAGTCCTGGGTGCAGGACTTATCTCGGATAAGCATCGCCGTCCACAGCACTGTCTGAGCTGCCAGCTGCAGCTTCTGTAATTATTTGCGGCTCATTCGATTATTGCGCTGCCGAAACTTCATTTCTACGGGCTCTAAAAATGTGTACTTGATGGAGTTAGAGTGTAGTAGTTGGGGTGGAATATATACGAGATCGTAGATCACTGAATAGCTTTAAGATCTGGCGGTGGAAGGAAACTTTTGATTCAAGCAGCTCAGGCTTTGGCTTAAACAGAATAATATTGCATTTTGATTGGAAAGCTCTGCGAAATTGTGTCATTCGTTCTGGACAATGCACAGTGGGACATCTGGCTTTAAAAAATGGCGAAAATTTAAGTTTTAATTGAAGCAATTGGCTTAGATAGAACATGTTTGAAACTAGATAAAAGTATTGCGTAAATTTAAATGTTTAGAACTTGAAAGTAAAATCGAACAAAATTAATATATATAACTATAACATACCTTATATCTGATACTTTAATGCCATTAAAAAGATGTGGTTATTTAAAATGAAATAGAAATTAAATATATTCAAATAATTTAATCAATAAATGAATTTAGGAGTTTCATTTTGGAAAACTGCCATATTTAAAGGACTTTTCAACTTAAGTAGACTAAAAATTGCAAAGATAAAATTGGATCAAATTAGATATATAACTCTATTAGGTATACCTATTTTCTGCTATCCATATGAGTGTTTGATATGCTGCAAATTTAGAAAATATTAAAAGGTTTGATTATTGCAATAAAAACAACTGTGCGATGGCTGACTTCAGAGTATTGTGACACAGTTCTGCGGATATCCATGATTAGGTTAAAGATGATGAGTGTTATGGCTGCATTTTATGCACGAGAAATCATGAATATGTCACATTTTATGGCGCAGGTTGCACTCACACTCAGCATAAGTCTTCCCCTTGCATATTTGCCAAGCTCAATTAGCTGCCTTTCATATAGACAATTGGCGGAAATCCATTTCCATTTTTAGCATAAAAGCAACAAATAATGTCTTACGTTCTCCCCTCTCAACTAGTATTTGAAGTGCCGCCAAGATATTACCTTCAGTCGGGGCCATTTGCATTCGCATCGCCTTCCTCGTCGATGGCGCATGGCAGATGGGGGGCCAGCTGTTAATCCGACAGTCAAATTATATTCAATTGAAGAAGCCATTGGCTTCGGCATACATCGATTGGCTTAGTGATTGGGTCTGGGCCTGGGATTACTCATTTACTGCTGTGGCGACATCAAACGGATTTTCGCACTATCATCGTCAGCAGTGTCGCATCGCACATCAGATCCGGCTGGGTCTGGCTGCTCAAGTGTGGCTCCCCTTTTCGA
The DNA here is from genome assembly GCA_961210405.1 of Drosophila mercatorum. NCBI lineage: Eukaryota > Metazoa > Arthropoda > Insecta > Diptera > Drosophilidae > Drosophila > Drosophila mercatorum. The sequence continues at coordinate 615,731 of CAUIUS010000015.1, read as the reverse complement.
ACTGACAGCCTCCCCCTCCCTGCCAGCCCCTTCTCTCTCTCTCTCTCTCTCTCTCTCTCTCTCTCTCTCCCTCTCTCTCTCTCTCTTTCTCTTTCTCTGATGGGCACACTCGTGTGTGCTCGCCCTTCATAATGTTTGGCTATTTTGCTGACGGCTGCTGGTTGCCGGTTGCGTCTGCCTGCTTCATCAATGGATATGTTCGAGCTGTTCATATTATATTTGGTTATTCAAATAAATTTGCTGAACACCCACGCACCCAGGCACACACACCTACGCATACTCTTCTGCCTGATGAGAATGTGCGCACATAAAAGATAATGAAAGTGTTGGCCTGCCCCATGGGAACTTCGGCGGATCAATGCGCGCGCCTGCAAGTATGCAATGAAATTTTGTTGCCTGAACAGGTAGCCATCGCTGTATGTATGTATGTGTGTGGGTGTGGGTGTATCGAGAGCACTCTGATACATGAAATGGTTTTTACTTGCAACTGGAATTCTAATCAGAGCGCATACCAACTCACATCGAGCCACTTCACATGGAAAGCGTAGCAGCTCTAATCTAATTACTTTTTCTTTCTCCTGTTATATTTAGTTCAATCTGTGGCAACTTTTGTTGTCATGGAGTAACTACAACCTTACTTACTTATTCCATTCTACACTATTTCAAGTTCATCTGATTCTCTGCTGGTCCATCTATTTATACCCAGACTTAATAAGAGTTCATTTGAAAATTGATATCGTTTTGTGAAAGTTTATGTAATAGACAGAAGAAGGCGTGACAAGCCGGCTGAAGTATATGCATATGTATGTACATATATTCTTACTCGAGACGAGGAACGGACTCCATCCGTCCGTCCGTCCGCCTGTCCGTTCATCCATGCGTACGTCCCTCCTTCGCCCGTCTCTTTATCCGTCCATCTGTATGAGCATTGGCTTTATACACTCTGCTCGCCTGATTTCTATTCGCAGTCTTCTCTTAGAGCGGACCCCAAAACATTAGATTTCTCAGCTGCACTTGGAATTGGGTATCCCACTATTTATTTCCGAGCAGCCATCCTCGACCATACCTTGTGGCCCAGCATTTGTAAGAGTGAAGGTATATTTACAATGAAACAAAGGCATATAGGTCATCCGAACTGGGCACTGGCCACGTCTGCCCTACTGCACCTGGATACTCAAGACAATCTCTACAAATTGAATATAAATTGAGTTCAAGGCCCGCCACAGACCAAGAGAAAACGAACAGGATGTGTGGAGCCTAGCACTCTAGCCACAGTTAATTTTAATCTTTAAAATCGAATTCATCTACATCGGGGTGTCCTACATCAAAGCAACGGTAGTCTGAACGTGTCAACAGTTTGTCAAAGAAAAAAAAGAACTATAAAAATCTAAACAACTTATTCTTCTAGCCTTAAATCACGATTAGTGGCGCCAGATCGGGGTCTTCCTGCCGCGTCCGACCATCTCGGTTATCTGGTTGGAGAGTCTGTTGCGCTCGTTGGCTGGCAGATGACCCGGGGGTCTGGTCTTAGTGATCGGGTTGGCCGAGCCGTAGCGCCTGCGCTTGGGCACTGTATGCTGAGTCTGAGTATACTGACTGCACGAGGAGGTAGCCTTCGGAGAGAGAGAGTCGCTGGACGACTCCCTGAAGGCTCTCCTTGGAGAAGAGGTAAACGAATTTGACCGCATGGTGCTGATCTGCGACGACGACGGCGTCAGTTGCGTCTCGATACTGCAGGTCGTATCGGACAGCTCGTGATTGTCGTCCATGCCCATGTTGGCCAGCAAATTGTCCATACTCTGTTCGAACCGCCACTGGCAGTGCTGCAGCTCGCGAATCCTCTCTTTCTCCATCCTCTACAAATAGAAAAATAGTAAAATGGGTCACCGCCTTCATCCCGCGCCGAGCACTCACTTTCTGCTTGCGCTTGTACATTTGCACATAGAGAATGGCCGAAAAGGTCAGCATGAAGAGCGAGAACCAAACGAATTGGTGGTCGTCCATACCCAGGAAGCACGCTACGCCCATGCCCTTCAGCAACAGCCAGCACGAGGTCGGCCACTGGCGACAAGTGGGCGTCATCATCATGGCGATCTCCGGGTCCACGGCCTCATCATGGTTCCACATTCCAAAGAACTTCTTGAACTGCATCTTGTTTGAGTGTACTTTCGCGGGGACGAAATGTAAGAAAAAAAAATTAAAATTCGTCCTATTTCTGAGTAATTTTTTTTTAGTAAGTCCGAAACTTCTCCCTGAGTAATTGTAAGTGAAGTGTTCAGTCTGTAGGCAAGCCTAATGTAACCTCGCCTTCCCCACGCCTGCTGAGAGCTGAGGCATTTTCGTTCAAAATGTAGTTAGCTTCGGTAGAAGCGACGCCCTGCAAACAATGTTATCGATACTTTGCTCACTTTGATTTCACTCTCTCTAAAGAACTTTTAGCCGAAACAAATCGTTTCACTTGAACGTGGCACTGTTACCCTGGCATTTCCAGCCATTTTTATACTCTTTAACCACGAAGCTAGAGTATTGATACCCTAAGGTGTGGACCACTCCTAAACACAAACTAAACAATATTGTTTAAAGCCTAAGAACAAACAGATATAATTAATTATAATTCGCATATAATACATGAAATGCACTGTGCAACGAGTAATCCGATGTGAGCAGTGGTAAATGCAATGGACGAAAGTGCCTAGTTGTTCTTGAAGGAACAGGAGTTTGGTTACAAAAGGATCATTGAACTCTTTTGCCCAACGTTTAATGAAGCCAAGAACACTTTTGGCATCATTTATAATGGTTGAGATATGAGTATTGAAGCGAAGTTTTGAATCGAAAAGTACACCAAGATCTTTGACAGAAAATATATTATGTTATATTATATTATATTATATTATATTATATTATATTATATTATATTATATTATATTATATTATATTATATTATATTATATTATATTATATTATATTATATTATATTATATTATATTACAGTATTGGTTAATAGAGCTCTCACTCGCCTTCTCATATTTCCTCGAGTTCTTCCTTCAACTATTAAAGTTTCATTCGCTCTTTAGGGTCGTAAAATAGCTTCAACAATCGCTTTCATTCACTCTCTTTCAGCAGTCACAAGTGTTTCGTGGCCATAACTACAATTTCTAAAAGCCATATTCGACTCCAGCTTATGTTAGCCTCATCATTCACTTTCTCGCTCGCCCACGCACTTGGCGTGTCTGTCGCAGCTTCGCGCTGCTGCAATACCCTTGGCTCACGACAAACTCAAATATTTTGCTAAATAAATTGAATGCAGCTTGGAAAATATGCTCGCTGCTTGCTTGGTGGGTGGGCGTGGCAAGGACAGGGGCAGGGGCAGGGGCAGAGACAGGGCCGATCTATGTAAATAGCGCGACAACCATGAGAAATGGCAAAAACTTTCATTTGAGCAAACAAAGCTGCAATTCTAATAAAGTCATGGCGCGCGCCATGCAGCGAGCGGAATTTGGCTGTCGTCTGGCTAACTGTGAATATGCAAAAATATATATACATACGTATATACGAGGAGTGGACGTGTGGGTGTGTGTGTCCATATTTGGCATTGCTCTTACCCAGAGCTCGTGCTGCCGGACCCAGCTTTTTTATTGTCCTGCTCCATACGTGCGCTCATATTTCACAGCTGCGACAGATTCGCCATTTCGTTCCCATAACAAGACACCGAAAGAGGCATCATAACGTGACTCCAAGTGGCGCCGCCTTGCGCCCAACCCAGGCCACGACGCACACAATTTTCTATTAGGCCGTCCCCACAATCTGGCCACACACAAGTTTCCGCCATTTTATGCGCCACATAAATAGTTTGGCTTGCCACGCCACATGCTGCTGCTGGTCAGCTCCTCCGGCTGTCACGCCCCCTACAACAACAGCCTCGCATTCAAATGGGGGCCATAAGTGCGAACTCATTTGCATCTGGCAAATAGCATATTGCGGTTGCACTTACAACTTCTTAATGATGTGCGCAAACATTCCAATGCAATCACACACACACATGGTAACACAAACACACACACACACACACAGGCACGAGCAATCACATAGATGCACACACACACAAACAGATGCACTCATACATACCGGAAATTCACCTAGAAAAGTCGATGAGAGTGGCTTTTGGCAGGGACTGGGAAAATTGACTTAGGCAAAGTATGCAACTTGGGGCCAATTCTCGATTTTGGGGCTTAAGCTTAAAAACTGTGGAAATGAAAGAGGAATATCGGAATATGGCACGCTCACAGGATCAGTGATAAAGGTGATAAGTCACTCTGACAGTTTTTAGTTTCTGATCCAGTCTTATGCGATTTGCCACTGGGCGTTGCTATACCTACTATGTATATATTTTTGAGCTTTAGTAGTCAACTTGAGGATATATTCCAAATATCGTGAATCTACCACTTTAAGTAGTACCCTTTCAGAGATGTCGGACATAGTATTTAAACGATTTTCACGCCCCTAGTGGACGTATCAGAAGAGTCTAAGCACGTTAGTAGTTGAAGCTACCAAACTTATTCCAATTTTAAAGTATCTAGCTGCAATAGTGACGAAGCAATCATACAGACAGACAGACTGACGGACAGATGGCCAGAAAACGGACAGACGGACGGACGGATAGACCGATAGACAGTGCACAAAATCAATATACTCATTTCACTTCACGAATGAGCATATGAAAGTTACTTTGATTAGACTTGTTACTCCAGCGAACATTGCTGTCAGCCCACTCAAATTCTATTTTGGTCATTTCTCGAGAAGTCGAGCAACTATAGCGAGCTAATTAGCTGGAAATGTGAACAATCAGCGGGATTCCAAGGAATGCATAATATGTGGAAAAGCAACTTGCAATGCGCAGCTTGCAGACCTGTAGGAAGAAGAAGAAGTTATCGAGCATAAAATAAAAATAAATATTTAAAATAAGAATTCAGCTGCAGAGCTTTGCATTGAAATTTAGCCAATAAATGATCAGCATCAATTGAAGAATTTTCTTCTCTTATAGTAGTTTAAATGCCCATTCATGTAGCGAAGGCAATAAATCGAGACGGTTCACGTGGCGTATGCGTGATATCCATTTCTGTGCACTTTAATTTTTATTTTTTATTTTCCTTTTACATTATGCAATGCCCCAAGGGCCGAATTGATTGAATCGAGCTTATATGAAGCACAGCCACACACAAACGTATACATATTAATGCATACACATGTATGTAGACATATACAGAGTACAGTTATTGTACACATTAATCATTGCGATTGCTATATTCCAACTTTACCATCAATAAGCATTAGCGAACTATTAAATCCTGAGCACAGAATAGTCCATTTGCTAAGCCAATCAAATCCTAAATTCAGTTCAATTAAGTAGCTAAAAGCATTTTAATTCCTAAACTAGGTCAGTTGACTCCCAATACTTGAAAGTACTCTGAAATTAACTTGTAATCTTAAACCTCTCCATTTATTTACTTGCAGTTGTTGTTGAGACCTGTGTGCCATCGAGATAGAAGGTAAGTTCGGCTCAATTAATTTATTTGCTAGCATTAAGAGTTGTTGATTGTGATATGTTTGCTGTGTATAATCATAAGTTTAGATAAACTGTAATTGTACTTAGATACTCTACTCTAAGATTTAACTTGTAACTCATTAAGGCAATGTAGCTGTGCTTTCTGCTTTCATTTGAAGCGATGTTTTCTGCTCTTATTTATTCAATAGTTAGTTACTAAGCATGGGTATGGTACGAACGTTTTTTTCCAATTCAACTCAGTTTTATGCAGCTTGCAGCTTTTTGTCTTAAAAACTCCAAAGCGCATTTATATCTAAGCCTCAAATAATTTGAGGGTACAACTTATTGTCTTATTAGTCTTATTTATTTAAGAAACTATTTTCAGTCCAAATTTATCATAATTAATGCGAACTTTGCGTTGCTTTGTAAGTATTTAAAAATTCATACATACGTACTCCTCCAGAATGCCAATTTCTAGTCGTCTTCCCTTCGTCCAATGGCACTTATAACGAGCGTATGCCACAATAGCTGTCCTGCCCTCACTCAGCAACAGCTGGAACTGCATTCAGCAATAGGCTATCGCTGTCCCTCTCTCTCTCTCTCGCGAATTGAGAGCTCGAGGCGAGGGTGCAGCTAGACGCAAACTCACTCGGATAACATATCTATAGGCACGAGCAGGGAAGCTTTGAATCAAAACTCTGTCATTAATTCAACGATTTAATTTCAATTACTAATTGTACTTATTAAGGGTGTCCACAAATTGGATTTGATAGGAGTCGATCACCCACTCAAGAACGCCTTGCCCGTAGATCGATATGCTGTAGACATTTGTTTTAATAGTTGGTAAATATACGACTTGTTTGACCCACATAATGTGGGCCAATGCAGCGGCTCGACTTGCAAAATTGTTGGCGAGGAGAGTCACGTAGAGTCATTAATTAAAGCGTCGCTGTGTGTTGACTGCTGGCGCTCGGTGTGCTCAGGCGAATTGAGCGATTGTCGGGTCGGAGTCAATGCGACGGTTTTAACGCAAAATGTCAATCAAAGAGCGCTGCACCACATGCACCACACACAGACACCGCATGCAGGTGCTAACCATGGTCGAGTGTGCGTGGGAGTCGGCTGTCAGTCGACGCTGCCCTCAATCGCTCAATCGCCTGTGGCCCTCTGCCACGGCGTATAGCAATTTCCAGGGCCACTTCAGCTCATTTAACGCCAACAAAGGCGGCACTGGCTCCTCTGATTGGCAGCGCATAGACGACAAAGCAGGCCAGTGACAGGTGAATCTGCGGAGTGGGGGCCACCCACACACAGCCAATGGCATTTTATATGGCCCGCTAAAAAGAGTAAAACAAAACTTTCAACACGAAATGACATGCCGATTAAATTAATGCAGTACCTAACGCCTCAGCGGGTGGTAGGCAGGTGGGAGAGAATGACAGAGAGAGAGAGGGAGAGGGGGGGGGGGTGCTGGGGCAAGGGACGATTAAGAAGTTTTTGTTGCTGCCGTTAGCAGCAGTGGCATCGTAAAAACTTTAAGATCGAATCGTTTGTGAGGCCCGTGCTCGTAAGTAACGGAAAATCGGTTGGGTCCATCGACACCTGCGACGCCGAAAGGCCAATGTGGCCGGGCCCGAAACGACATCAACTGTCGGCATCATGTGCACGTAATCATAATAAATGACATTGGACGCTCCCGTAAGCGGATACTTTTATTTAATTATGCATCCCCAACATCGAACCTTTGCAGCCCATGCCAAGCCTCAACCACCCAGCCCCCCACCACCCCATACTCGCAGCACACCAACTTCAAATCAAACTCAAATTCATGTCGGGGTCAAGCTGAGGTCGCCCAAGCACTTCATTTGAATAGACCTCCCGACTGTTTACCTACGTTAAGATATTCATATTAATGCATCCATGAAGAGTATATAAAAATTTGTTAGTTTCGCACAATAGTTGACTGAATTTGCAAGAGGGTTGCTCAAGGTCTGCCCTTTATGTGCAGCCGAAACTTAATATTTTTGTTGAGCCCAAGCTCACATGGAACGCTTTCACTGACGACCTCTTCTTGCTGCCTCTTGAATACGTTGAAAAATTAAGCTGGCTGAACAGATTTGTTGTAGCTCAAATAGTTGAGTGCATCATAGATTGCTATAACTCATATTTTGGAGTGATAGTTAGATAGTAGTCCACTTACAGAAAGATAGCCGTTTAGCTTAAAGTGTAGTAACTGAAGCATCTGAGTTAAAGATAGAATTTCAGTATAGGTCGGAGTACACCATTGGACGGCAAGTATAATAGCCAGTCCCCATCGAAACAATTCATTCCATGTTAATTAACATTTTCCTTTTAAAAGTTAACATAGATGTTTAATGTTAATTTACAAATATTATTATTATGTCATTAGACTATTAACTATAATTGGAAATGAGAAACTAAAGAAATCAGAAGATTTTTAGTTCTATTTCAATTCCATTTTAATTCTATTTCAATTACATTTCAATTCCATATAATTTGCATTTCAATTCCATTTCATTATCATTTCATTTATACTTCATTTCTATTTCAATTCCGTTTCACTTCCATTTTGATTCCATTTCACTTCCATTTCGATTCTGTTTCAATTCCTTTTCAATTCCATATCATTTCTTTCATTTCAAGTCTATTACAATTAAATTTCAATTCCATTTCGTTGCCATACCAATTCCATTTCAACTCCATTTCGATTCCTTCTAACCACATGTGTTTCTTCTCATTTCTTTAGTCTCTCTCGCCGAATTTGAAATTCTTTCACTGCCTTTCATAGTGTTTTCTGAACAATTCCCATTCGCTTAGCTCTTAGTAGTGCCTTGTTTAAGAGGAATTGTGAGCTGTTCTTTGGTCGCCTCATTCTTCTGAATGCTCTTTAAGCCCCGTAACCCGTTTATGCCATTGTTGTGTGTCATCCTGATGAACATGCGCGTGTGTCGCTCCTTGTGGGTTGTCCAATGATTCGGTCGTTTATTTCCGTTCCATAATCCCGGATTGTCGTCGCTCGGTCGCCCGCTCAGCTCTCTCTCTCTCTCTCTCTCTTTCTCTCTCTCTTAGCTAATGGCGATGTTTGCAAGGTGAAAGTTCTCACTGCTTACTTTTAAACTGTTTGTTCTTGTCAACTTAAAGGCTGAGCTTGCTGTTTGTCTCCCGCTCTGTGAGTGTGCGTGTGTGTATGTGTGTGTGAGTGTATATGCGAGTGTTTGCCAAGAAGTTTGTAATTTATTTTTAATACTCCTGAAATTTGTGTTTCTTCCTTTTTATTACTGTAAACAATCCCCATTTTACACTAGTCTTACTCTCTCTCTCTCTCTCTCTCTCTCAGTTGGCAATTTTTAATTATACTCGTTGCCGAGAATTTCTAACTTTGAAAGCGCCTTTAGGCGCTCGGCGCAGCGAGCAACAGCAATCGCAAACAAAACAAATAAAACAAAGCACTTATAATTACAAATTAATAATTGAAAGTTTCTCGCTTGCCTCTAAATAGTTCGTTATGAGTTTCGTACAACGTTCTCAATATGCCCACGAGCCAGCCTAAGGAGAACTCAACTAATTTGCAACTGAGCTCAACTTACAAATTACAAATTGCAAATTAGACCCAAACAACACTCGCACATACTCAGACATTTCATTCAACGTTATTTCTGTGTGGCTCAGAGATATTCATTCGGGTATTTCAATTCTCATCTTAGAAACTTACAGATTTATGGAGTATTAACTAAAGTCATCAACTGACTTAAAGATTTCGAAGTTTATATTAAATAATACAAATTAATAATTTAAAAGAGCTAATGTCATACGATGAATAAATTCTTTAAGCAACTACAAACTGTCACATGTTCAAAAGTAATTATAATGGAAAATAAATATAGTGGAGTATTTATATTTAATACATAATTTAAATATGTGTATTAATAACAAAGGTTTTCATTACATTTGTATAGGTTTAATTTCATTTTATTCGATTCGAGCTTCATACAAAACCTTAAGATCAGATTGATCACTAACGAATGAGTTGACCAGTTCCACATATCGTCCGTTATTGTTAATTTTCAAAGCCCTGTAATGGCTGATTCTAATTAATCTAATTTGTGTGGGGCGGGCGGTCGTGGGTTAGGCTGCTTGAAAGCATTTTTGAGATCCACCAAGAAATAAAAACTTTACTTTTATCGAAATTAGATTTTACAGCCCTTACCCACTGTTAACCCCGGGTATCCTGTGGATAACCCAGCCCTTGACCCTCTCTACTCTCAAGTCTCGCATCATTAGCCAATTATTTTCATCCGACATGATCAGCACACAAAAACTCATAGTTCGACCATCGGCAATAGGTGACATGATTTTCGCAAATATACATAAAAGAGTATAAAATATTTATTATAATTATATTATAAATATTATATTAATAGTAATAATAATTCATAAATTTAAAAATTGTAATTAAATTGTAGAATATGTAGGTAATGCTTTGCAAATAATTTAGAATTTATGTCCACTGTCTATTGTTCACAAGAAATAACCAAATAAGTAAACTTTATTTAATGTTGCAGAGGGCAGCTATAACATATAATAATTATATATATATATATATATATATATATATATATATATATATATATATATATATATATATATATAGCTCATAGGCATTATTTTCTTGTTTCAACAAAAACATCTTCATGCATAATTAATAATCCTAATCAAGTAAAACAAAAGCGAGGAAGTGGGCAATGCTTTAAGGCATCTTTGTCATCGTCCTCTGTTCGCCATAAATTCGTGGTCTTTAAATTTGCTTAGTGAACTGTTTGGAAAACTGATAGCGAGAACTGTGCGCAATTCAAAAGAATTTTCAACTGAGGTTAATTAAAAACACAATTTGTGTGTCTGCGAGGGGAATGTCAGTGTGGCTGTGGGTGGGTGGGTGTTGGTAGGGACTTTAACTCTCCCTAGACTTTTGATGAAAGAATTTTAGTTCAGTTTCTGCTAACCTAAATCAACATGGTCATCTAAGTTCCACTGGGAGATGACCCAAGCGAACGCACAAAGACAAATGCTAGAGAGAGAGAGAGAGAGAGAGAGAGAGATAGAGAGAGAGAAGCAACGCAGCAGCTGTTGCAACATAATATGCGAGTGTATGTGTGTGTGTCTGTGTGTGTATGTCTCTTAGTCGTGGGTCCTGCGTCCAGTCCGACGTGCTTGCCTGACGTGCCATTATTTAATGAGAGTGCATAAAAAATTAAATCAAAATGCTCCGCACGTGATGGGGGCGTGGAGGCCGCGAGAGGGCGTGAAAGGGGCCAGCTTGTAGTGCGAGCGGAGATGCAAAATGAAAAGCCATTAGCAGTGGCGGACATGGGGGCATGCAAAAAGAGTTGTGAACATACACACTTACACACACATACACACTCACACACTCCCACTCTCACACACACACACACAGGAAACCGGATCGTGGAGGAGAGAGCGTTTAGTGCTTGAGCAAATATTTAGTGCCATCTTGTCACGCCCCTTACCCATTCGCATTTTAAATATGCAAATGGATACTCGAAACTATTTTATTATTCACAGGGGCAAAAGGCAACACTCTTGTCTCCCCCTCTTACCACCCCCGCGTCCCTCCGCTCGCAGATAGACACTCACACACACACGCAGCCTTAATGTGGCCGGCTAGGCTAGGATCCTGGGCCTCGAGTTCTTGTTGTGTGCACAAATTTGAGGTTCCTGCAAGTAAGCAACAAATTTCTAGCCAGCTGCGCTCTGCCTTAGGCCCCTCCTGCCTCTGCTCCTGCTCCTGCCCCCAACAACAAGGCTCTTTAGTATTATTTGCTGTTTACGATGCCATAAAAAAAGGAAAGCTTCAACAAGAAACAAACAACAAAGGCATAAAAACGAGATACGATGCACAGGAAGCTCAACTAGCCGATACTCTGTAATATTTCATGGATATTTCGAGAGATTAGGAAATAGAAACTGCATAGAAATCAGCAGAAATTAATCTAGCCATTTAAGAAAAGTTTTATTCATATTGGATTGTAATATTTGACAGTGTTTCCAGATATCTTTACTCTGCCTCTACTCTCTAAGGCGTTGTTGCCCTCTTTCAGGCTACAGGATATATATCAACTGTATCAACTGGCTACAATACAAAATCAAAACAGCAGAAACATGACAATCTATTCTAATATATATATATATATATATATATATATATATATATATATATATATATATATATATATATATATATATATATATATATATATATATATATATATATATATGGAAGTGTAAATACTCTATCAAATTTTATTATTTGCCCTGAAAATATTTTTCTTACGGTTCATTATTGTGAATTATTTTCGCCTTAGACGAACAAAAGAGTTCAACTATTCAAATTATATATATTATAAATTATATATATTATATATAAATTATATATATTCGATATTCAAATATAATAATATTAAAAACTTACAAATAAATAATAAAATAAAAACTGAAAATAGCAAAATATGAAATTTTTTAAACATAAAAATATAAAAATATAAAAATATTAAAATATGACATCATATGAAAGAATAAATATATACAAATACTTAAACGACGAAATATTTAAATATTGCAATACTAAATACTAAAAATATATAACTATGAAAATTTTAAAATATGAAAATTTACAAATACAATTTATTCAAATAAGAAACCATAAAAACTGTCAAATATGAAACTAAAAATATGAAAATATAAAAGTACATACTTAAATGATAAAATATTGAAAAGTAATGAATACTTAAATATGAAAATATTAAATAATAAATAAAATAAAAATGTTAAAATATAGTAGAATGAAAATATTTAGATAGTAAAATATTTAAGTATAAAAACTTTTAAAATATTAATTACATTATATTTTTATATGACTAAAATATATTGGGTTCTCAGCCATGTCTTCGGCAAAAATTTGAAATAAATTTACACATTTACCATAACATTTTTTCGTGCAGAAAAAGCGATCTCAAACGTGTCAAATAGCAGAATTTCCAAGCTCTTGTCACAGATTACCTAAACTAGGTCGACACGTTTCTCTCAATGATCGACCTGCTCAATGGGCTTCACAGTTTGTCGCAGCAGCGTGTAAGCTGTCAAAGGATGCGGGAGACACACGATTTGAAAGAGATTTGGACGCTTTCGGTGGGAAAAGGCAAAATATTGCTGCCGAACAGAGAGAGTGACACGTGCGGGGACTTAGTCGCCAATGTCCGGGCCTCGATTGGGCGGCGGACGATGGACGATGGACGATGGGCGCTGGACGAGCTCTTCTAATAGAGGCATATGCACACAGCGGGCTCAACTCTATTTGCGAGAGCACAAATGCCTGAGCAATAAGCCGCCTAGGCGCACACCAGGGACCCGGACAAACAGCGCAGCGAGGACAGGCAGTGGGAGGGGGCAGCAGGTCATGACCCGGCTCGAATCGTGTCAACTGGGGCACAACCTACGCGGCTTTGGCATCTCGAGAGCATTGCAACTCTTTGGTCCTTTCATGACGCATATTTGCAAAGGAAACGGAAAGCGGAAACTGTCTGTAAATGTGAGCGTCCAGTGTCCTGGATAAGTCCAGGCAAAGGGACTCTGATTCCGACTCCGTCTCAGTCTCAGTCTGTGTCGCTTTCAAAGCGGAAATTATTTGCGTTCTCATTCGCCGGCCAAAGGTTGCGCTCATTCATTCAATTTCAGCTGCTGCAGCTTTTGCTTCCATTTCAATTGGCTTTCGATTCTGTTTGCTTATTTCTTTTATCTGCGTCTCCCCTCCTTTGCTATTCGAACTTTGTTTCTTATTTATTATTTACAAGACTCGAATTCCTGCAGCTGTCGCGATAATTGCACAAAAACGAACTCAATATCTAAAGATATTGATTTATTTCTATTTTATTTTACTTCTTGAATTCATTTTATCTAGTCCTCGATGAGAAGCCAACCCAGAGCTCCTCCTCTGCCCCCCAAAGAGATGCAATTTCTATAGCAACTTTCGGCTGATGTCAAATTTGGGTAAACAAAATACTCAAATCGAGACTGCGCAGGCGGTCGGCAAAAAACTATTTTTATACCTCGCAAGTCAACAGGGACTCTGAAAAAGTGAATCAAGGCAAAGGAGGAAAAGTATCAGAAAATAACAAAAAATAACATTTCACAGTTTGATTTATATGGAGAGGCGATGATGGGAATTGGACTAAACTTAAACTGTCTGTTGGGGTTGTTAGTGTTTTATATTAACTAACTTCTATATTATTTATTGACCTTATTGATGTTGGTAACTGAGGTATGTGACCAGCCGTGATGTGGATAAACCTTTGATACACCTTTAACACCGTAGGAAGTCATTCAGAAATGTCTAGAGAGTCAATTATTATTAGCTGGAAGACTTTTAATTGGCTGTGGCGACTCCTGAATATTAGCGAGACAAATTCTTCCAGCACAGCACATTCCTTTAGCTTTTTCAGTCCACTCGTAGACAGAACCTTTAGAGCAGATCTTAGCCCCGCTTTACTCAGAATTTGTTAAGAACAATGTAACTTACCAGCAACACAGCTGTTGCACAGCCGAGATAGCGTAATATATCCCAAAATCAATCCAAGCAATACTTGCGCTTCAGCGTCGCGTGCACTAGTTTTACATAGTTCGCGAAGGTAGCAGCTATAGCTCCTACGATAATATTTTGTTGCTATCAAAAATATCTTTTCAACAACACCAAAGTATGCATTATTTGCCTTAATGCAATTCAATAATAAAATTAAATATTTTTCACATATTTTCGGCTTCTTTGAATACTCGCAATTATACTTTACTTTCATCAAATTTCAAAAATCTTGCATACTGCCTCTCCGATGAATACCCTATCAGATTTATTTGGGCGATTGCTTTCGTCAAAGTTTGATTTTTGCCTTTTTGCTGGCAGTTGTCAAACAGGCACTGGGCGTGGGGCTAGCATTTTTGGGCATAGACCTAACTAAGGCAGTAAGAAAATCAATTTTTAGCTCTAGTCGATATTTGTCAATCGCACGCACTGGTCATCAGCCATGCTCATGCATTCAATCAAAGTCTTCTCATCTCGCGTAATTTATTAGTTTTACTGCCGGAGTCAGCTCCTTCAATGACAACACGCAAAGTCTTCAAAGAACTTTGATGTGGCGTCAGTTTTCTTAGCTGAACTTAAATGTTTTCAAATCAATTCGTATACTCTTTAGACTTAAAAGGGCTTAGATCTTCAACAAGCTATTTTATAGATATAGATTAGGAATTACACAGTTGAGTTTTTCTTCTCAGAACTTTGAATGCTGACCAAAATAAATAATTAAAAAATTTAAAACTAAAATAATAAATATCTTCAAGCTGCAGTGTATCTCACAGTCGCCCCATTGCTCTCAACTATTCTCGTAATAACTTTTTCAAATCATCTCGAAAACATAGCAAAATCGCTTAACTTCGCCTATGATTGCTTATGTCTGTGAGTTGCTCGAGCGGCCTGCTCGGAATGCTCAGTTTGTTATTTTTATTGATGGCACAAATGGGTCGTTGTATTCATGCGGCCCTCGTGCCTCGTATTAGCCCGTGACACGCCCCAAGATAACAGCCCAAGCCAGAGCCTGCCGATGTCCAGCCTCAAATAGAAACTCAATGTGTATAAGTGTGTGTGTGTGTGGAGAAGAGAATCCTTAAAGACACAAATCCAATTGATTTATAAATGGCAGCCACGTTGTGTCCAGCCGGCCACAATTTGGTTGGCCGAAAACAAAGGACTTCAAGCAGGACAATGGCGCGGCTCGGCGCACCAAGTGTCAAATGCTGCCATTTTTCATTACTAAATTGTATTTATACAGTACTAAAGTCGTATATATATATATGCATATATATCCAATATATGTATATAACTGACTGTCGTCCGCTCTGGCGGCAGTTGGATTATGCTCTGCCTTAGACTATTGCCACAAGAATCTGTAAGTCGTCGCCGTCGCGACGTAATTGTCGAATTGAAATTGAAAACAAAAAAGAACGCACACACACACAGATACATGTGGGCCATGGCACAGTGGGCAGAGCTTCGTGAAATTCCGGAACAGCAAAGCCAACAGCAAAGCAACAATAAATTCATTTCGAAATGCAACTTTATAGTTGGCTTAAGTTCTAGTTACTCTCAGCTGATAAAGAAGTGTGTTGCAATAAGTCCAATGTGCCATAGTCTCTCTCTCTCTCTCTCTCTCTCTCTCTCTCTCTCTCTCTGTCTCTCTTTCTCTCTATCACACTGATTAGCCAACTGCCAGTTGACAAGGGCCTTTGCTGGGCAGCATAAAGTAGAAGAGGCAAAAAGCTGAAGGAAATTATGTTCTCGGCCAACTTTTGACTTTTGCTTTTACAGCTGATCTATATGAGTGTGCGTGAGTTTGCGTGTGTGTGTGCGAGGGAGTAGACGCTAGTGTGTGTGTGTGTGTGTGTGTCAGTATTACCAAGTTGCGGCCCTTCGGCTTCCACCTGTGTGTGCATGTACTGGAAAATTTATGTGCGTTGACAAGTTGAGCACGCACACACTCAGACACACACGCAAACACACACACACACACACACACACACACAAAGTAGTCGTTGCCCTGGACGTGACACCTTCAAGGTGTGGGCGCTGTCCCAGCCTGGGTAGCTGGCAGCATTTCTGCTTGACTGCGGGCTGATTTTTCAATGTGCCGCGCCTAATCATGGCAACAAAAGGACACACCCCAACAACAGCAACAGCAACAACAACAACTGCAACATAAAATGGCAACCGCAAGGACAGCTACAAATTGAAACGGAACTTTTCTGACAAATAATTTCCTCATACATATTTAAAAGAAAACCATGTGAGCGTAGCTCAGCGGGAAGTGCCCGACTAGTAGATGCCCGGCAGCTATTGCAGCTTTGGGAATGCATTCGGGGAGGGACTATATCAATATGTATACATATATATATCGTCTTGTCCGTCCGCAAAACATTATATCCAATATCTCAGAAACAGTTCTATTCCAATTTCTAGGGGCTAGAATTAAAAATATATACTCGCGTGCCGATGCAAGGTTAAAGAGTTATATTTGATCGAAAATCGTAAATAGTATGTATGTATAATAAATAATAGATATAGTAAATCGGTTAAAACTATACCTTCTACAGCGCAAGAGCCAGATACTTGAATACTATGATTATTGAGTTACTGTTGACCTTCTTCATCAATTGCTCACGAAAAGTTAAGGCCTCTTTGAGTTTTAAGTTTGCAGTTACTTTGCCAGCTCCACTACTGACTCCTTCGAGACTGATTCTTGGTCGTTGAATGGGTATACCGCTACCTGTCGAGCCCGACATGCAGCATTCTCTTTCGCTATTCATAAAAGTGGATAAACACCTGTGTGCTTACCTAGCTATATACCTATAACAAGATTTCGTACTTGACAGAAGGGGATATCTGCAGTCTTCAGTGTCCGCTGGCGTTTCAGCTCCATTAGGCGCTTGGCAAATGCTCCACATACCGAGTCTAATAACAGTAAAGCGTAGCTAACTACTTGTTGTTGGCTCGAAGTATTCATAACCGTTTTCCATAATCCACGCTCGACTTCAGTCATTTCGCACAGCTTATTTCCATTCTATGTGAGTTGGGCAAATTATTCCAGAATTAGCTCTCAGCTGGCGCTTTTAGTTTGCATATTCCGTTCGCAGTGGATGCAGTCGAGGTTCAACAGGTCAGCCCAGGCAGCCGGCTGGCGTCGGTGTCGTATACGTAATGCTTATGCGTTTGCTCGGTGACATCTCAATGGAGCTTAGTTCTGGTGCTCATCCATGACACAACAGCAAACAGCAAGCTCCGCTGGCTGGGGCTGCATCTCGACGCAGAAGTTTGTCAGTTATGTGACATCATTGCGGCCGCATTGTGTGGCGCCACAGGGCCAGGGCGGGGTTGGGTGGAGTTGCACGCTTGTTATTTCCGCTAGCCACTTACATGGATATTATGGCTACAGAGGGCTGGGCTGGCTGGGCTGAGCTGTGATGGGTTAACTGTCTGCAACTGTGGGCGAGCAGGACTCTGCTTGGCTTCTATGCGTGTCCTGGCGCAGCTCCTTGTGGTCGGCTCCACATGGCGGCGCTCGTTTAGCTCTGCCGTTTGACTTGCAACTGGAGGCTCAAGTGGACTACAAACTTTTCCAATATGCGCACGCCCATTGCGTTGGCCCCGACTATAAATAACTCCACCTGCAGCTGGCAGTGACTGCCCCCCTAGGTGCAGGGCTGGCAGGTGACTGCCGTTAACTGTAAACGGCTTAGCATATGCATACGCTTGTTGCTCCGCTCAAGCCCTTAATTACCATTAACTCTCTCTGCACCGTTTAAGCCACAATTCGCTGCCAACAACAAGGCGCGCCCCTTCCCGCTGCCCGCCACAATTAATTGACTTTTGACTTGACTTTTTGACTCTAGCGAAAATGCTCGAGTGCAAAGAGGGCCCGCAGTGCTCAAGCAAACTGCGCTTGACTCCACATCAATTATGGAAAAGGTCCTCTGGCCTGGTTCACTCCAATCGGTCGGAGTCGATGGCAATCTAATGTCAATTACCATTAATAATGCACTGACAACAGAGGTAGGCAATGTGCCCTTTAAAGAACTAAATGATTTCCGATTCGAACTGGAACGTACATCTATTTTTCATTATAAGCGAAGCCAGGGAAGGGACACCAAGCCAGTTGCAAAGGGGACAGCCAATTGTCTTCAATAGCAGTTTTTACCTTTTCTGCTTCTCAACTCTCTTTCAGTCTCTCAGGGAAGGTAAGGGCTAAAATCAATTTGGTGAATACATAACTCGAGAGACTAGATTCTCGCATCAGCAGCCTGGATAGAGAGGTCTAGGTACTCCAGTTGAAAGATCTGAAAAGAGTATTAGGTGAAGACGCCAGCACCCTCAAGACCTTTTAAAGAGGTTAGTAGACTCCAGTTCTATCAATTATTCCCATGGACATTATCTTTGATATATGTATGCATACATATACTCTTTACCTCTTTCTTCCGTTCAGCTATGTGTGCTCAGTGTTCATGTTCCACAGATTAATGTCATTTATATAGTCAAATACTAACCTGTAAATATTTGAACAAAGCAGAAACTTATTTTTCCAAACTTGAAATAATTCAATGTAAGGGTGGAAGGCCTACTATATCCTCTATCGTCCATTATCTATAGTTTTGGTATAACTATTTCCATCTGTCGGCCTCACCGACTAGTGCATTCAGTGGTCTTAAATAGTAGATGTAGAGCTGCAAAGTGCTTCACTCGATAATATCAACTGTGGATAATATCGATAGCTCCATAAATGGCTTTAAAAGCTCGACAGCTAAAAGAAGACTTACCTCAATATTTAATAAACTCAATGCAACTTAAACAATATCACGATCGATTTCTGTAGCAGCTCTACCTGTTACTAGCGTCACTAGCTGTGAGACTGTCTCGTTAAAGAGACCCGAGCATACTTCGCGGAATGAATTTCTGACAATAATCGAAATCATCGTTATAAATTGGTAATCGAATAGAGTGGGGAATTCGATTAGGGCCGTTTGCATCCCCAAGAGCGTGCATTGCTTGCAAATCTCGCAAATGTCACTTCATAAGCGAATTACCTCACTCTCTGACAGCATTCGGCATTCTTCAGAGCCGCTAACTTGATGCGCAATAGCCATGAGCTGGGGCTGGGGCTGGAGCTGAAGCTGTCGCTGTCGCTATTAGCTGTCATAATTGGAAGGACTCTTAGTCGCTGGCTCAATTTGTGTCACTGCAGCTGGACAATACTGAAAAAGTGAACACATCGAAATGGACATCGAAACATTGCCAATCAATTAAATATGCGAATGCGAATGCGAATGGGATAGGGACTGGGATTGGGATTGGGATTGCAATTGAATCGTTATGCGAGGCATGTGACAGCTGATGGACAAGGCCGTTGCAATGGAACGAAACTTTTTGCGATGCGACAGGCACACACGCACAGCCGGGAGCCAAGCAGACAGGCGGACAGATAGTCAGAGAGCCATCCTCAGCCGGTCAAACATCATAAAAATAGTTTCGAGTTATTGGTTCTGTTGGCATGGCAAACAGATACGATTCCAGAGCTTTTATGCAAAAACTTTCTGTGAGGGGGCGGCGCTTGGGACTCGCCAACTACTTCACAGTTCTGAAACGATGATTTCTAATAGCTTCTAATTTTGGCAAACACACTCAGGATCCCAGACAAAACTTTTGCCCAAACTTGTAAATTTGACAAAAAGCCCCATATGGGTGCGACGGAGGAGGTATGGGGGAGCGAGTGTTGAGAGTGGCACAGCTTCAGCCCGGAACTACAACTTTTGCTCTTACTTACCGAGAATGCAAACTAGTTGCTCAAAGCACTGCACAGCATATGTGGATACTCCATGAAGAGCGTGCCAAACGTGAAAATTTAAATATTCTTCGCAATTTAATCGTACCTGAATCCTTTTTGGCATGCCAAAATGATATGGGTATGAATTCGTTTATTTAAGATAAGTTATATACATTATATTTAATAAATACGGCATTTCAATGTAATACATTTTCTTTTATATTAGAAAGTATATCAATTAAAATAATGAAAAGTTTCTGCTCTATAAACTTCAGTTTTATTAAATTTTTAAGGAACTCAGAAACAGAAAACCAATAAAGGACTCTTTTTTGTCATTATTTAGCATTTACCTCACAATTCTTAATAATATTAACTATACGCCTTGGTCAAGGACTGCAATAAATAATATTTATTTAATATCAGTTTGCGATATTGTTCGTACCAGGTCAACCTGCCTTCCAGCTTCCTTGAGATTAAATAAGCTTTAATGTTTTAAATACGTTTTATGCCCATTGAGTCTGACCGCCCATTCCGGCCACATTACTGCACAAAAAGACGACTGGTAACTCTGGACAATTGAAGGAGATCCTTCCTAAATTCTTCCGATTTGCATTTTCGATTTGGAAAATGCTGCTCGCAACTCATTTTACTTGAGGAATGAACGCACTTGAATGTTTTTATTCAGATCGCAAAGATAAAATCAAATTAATAATTTGTGTTCTTTTATATATTTTACTTCATTTTTTTGTTATTTTTATTTTTTTGCGCCTATTTGCCCTAACACATTGAAGTTCGAACCTAATGATGCTCTCGTCATAGCATCAATATTAAAACTGATAAAAACCGAGAATTTAATGATTTAAGATCTAAATGATGAGGTGGAGACTAATCTAATTCTAAATTCCCGAGTTCAGGCCTGTGTAAAATGTGTTCTGAGTTTCCTACCCAGCCGGACATCTTTAAAAACGGAGACGTTGGCTGGCTGGCGATTCGCTTCGCATTCCGCGCGCTCAATGTTTGGCTTCAGTTTTAAGCACTTCTGTCCAGGTGGCAGGCGGCCACTGGCGTTTGATTTGTCGATTTTATAGTCGAATTCCAATGCACGTTTCACGCGTGGTCACGTGATGTTTGCCTGCCAAAAGAGAAGCAGCATTAAAGTGCAAGTCAAAGGGGGTTATGGGAGAGGGAAGAACTGCATGCGCAGTGAAATACCTGCACACCCGAGATAGATGCAAAAGTTTTCCAATCGAAATAGAAAAAGCGCAAATCACAGCCTCAAATGCATGCTGAAAGAGACAAATTCCAAAATTAGTTCAATTCTCAATTGCATTTCAATTGCATTTCAATATGACTTACATGTTAACTAATAGTTC
The DNA here is from genome assembly GCA_961210405.1 of Drosophila mercatorum. Classification (NCBI taxonomy): domain Eukaryota; kingdom Metazoa; phylum Arthropoda; class Insecta; order Diptera; family Drosophilidae; genus Drosophila; species Drosophila mercatorum. The sequence goes on along the minus strand of CAUIUS010000015.1, from coordinate 594,366 downwards.
AGTGTAATTGAAATGTTTGTAAAAATATATAAGTTTATGAAGTGTAAGCCAAGTCCCACCATCGAAAGTGCAATTGTTGTGATTGTGATCTAAGCGTGTACCTGAGCTAAACTGAAACAAACCTGTGGAGGAAAGCAAAGAAAATCATTAGCAGAATAACAATTAAAGAATGACGATGAAGCCCTGAAACAATATATACAATATAAGTACCCTATAAAATGGCCATGCGAGAGATTGGAGTATTTGAAAAGCAAAGTACTCGTTCTACGATTATGCCTCAATCTATCCATATCCCTATGCCATTAACTTTTTAAGCGTTTTCACCTTGCTCCATATATGCATCTTGAGCTGCCTCATTCAACCCATATTGATGAGATGATGAGAATGCATATGCATCAGCAAATATATGTAGAAGCAAGCAGCGCTTACCTACGGTTCCATGGATCTTCTAGATATGATTGATAATGCATATGACAAATGGAACAGACAAATGACGGACGGACGATGGAACGGACAGATCGAACGGACAACGGACAAAGAGAGACTCAAGGAAGAATCCTTCTATCACTACTACACCTATCGAACCACATCTCAAATTCAGATCGAACTTACATGTATATTGGATGAATAAACAAACCCTAAAGCTACATGAGCAATGGTCGAACGGAGTGTTCGACGACCTGTAATGGAAGAGTTGGGTTGAGACACCTTGAAAAAGCACACGAAATCCCAGTTGACCATTACCTTCACTATGCACACGGTGTGGAGATGTGTGTAATCGTGTGGGGAGGCGTTTGGCTTTCGATGTTCTTAATGGTGGTTCCACATGCGGTCCTGAGCTAGGTGAGCCTCCATATAAGCTTCTCTTTGAGCCTCCATGAAAGCCTCCCTATTAGCGACCAATAGGTCGCGTAGAGCTTGTTGATGTATGCCCTGCTCGTAGTCCCAGCACTCATCATACTCGGCAAAGCCTATGAGAGTATGGTAGACAACGCCGATCATCAGGAACAGCTTGAAAATAGCCACAGACTGTCGCTTCAGGAATACGACTACAGATGGGAACGTTTCGTAGAAGTAGTGCATAATTTTCGATTCGTAAAATGCGGCGTTTTGTTGTTCAATTTCCTCCCAGATCGGGTGCCATACGTGGAACATCACATATTGGGTAACGACATAATAGACACCCAAGGCGATTAAATATATCCAGAGCCTATTGAACACGCACATATTGATGCGACAAGAGTCCAATTTCAGTATCATCCACGATAAGAACAAAGCAGAGGCCAAGTCCGGGTGGTAGCTGCTTTCGATGATGTTGAAGCCAGTGACGTACAGGCACACGCACAGCACGATAGAAATAGAAGTGGTCGGTGCTATGTCCAGTTCCATGTTTTCAATTTTTCAAATATTAATTCTATTTATAAAATATTTGTTTTCTGAAATTTCGTAAAATTTCTACTTCTCCTAAAATAGAACTTTTGCTACTGCTCCCTAGAACTGAAATGACTAAAATGACTGGCCGAGCGAGCTCCCTAGCTTCGAAACGGCACAGGCCTGCTACATGGGGTACGGAAAATGTGTGTTTTCATCGAATTCAAAATGTGGTTTCTGAGTGTTTATGAACCTGGCTCTGTACGAGCTAACACCACTTACCAGCCATCAGTCGAGATAGCATGAAAAGTACCAAAGATCAATCCAAGCGATGCCTGTGCCTCAGCTTCAGTTAGCAGCAGTAGCTCCTCGGACAATTAATGCAAGAGTATGGTATAGTTGAGGATGAGTACAGATCATTCCAAGACCAAACCCTTGGCAGCTAGCTAGGCATCCGGTGCGATAGACTTTGAGGCACACATTCGGGCGCACGACTTCGCACACACGCAAATCGAGGAGAGCAAAGAAGGCAGTCCTTCTTAGCCAGGCCGGGCTGCAGCCTGGCGCTCACGTAGTCAACGAATCGAATTTTAATTTCTGGCCCGGATGGCCTTGCCGTTGCTGCCTTTGTTGGCTCCGAGATTGAAGTTAAAGTTGCGCTAAAAACTTTTGACTGTTTGCCGGCAAAAAGTGACTTTCCGCGTGCACGAGGTTGCCACAGAGGTTGCCCACAATGAACGAGGTTTCGCTATTGAAGCTCAAAGCGGACTTGAATAGTTGGCAAGGCAAGTTAGGAAATGGAACGCAATTCGCTAATACACGAAGCTGTGTATATATGTATATACACACTCTATATATACAAATATCTTTTCGATTTTTTGCTGGCGCTCATAAAGGGAAGAACTTAAACTTGCCTTTAAAGGTATTAGTTAGAATGTCTTTCCTTCACTTGTCAAAGAATATCAATATATATCTCCTACTAATATGTAATATGTGAAGAGCTTCCTCTGATAATCTCAAACTAAAGAAAAGAAAAAGTCATTGCCATTAGCAGTGCGGAGTGGATCAATCAAACCAGCAATAGTGATGATAGTTGCAGCCATCTAATAGGTCAACTATCTATCTAAAAGATCAACAACTATCTGATTGAGAGGCCACAATTAAAGCACTTGAAAGTCCAAATTGTAAATAAATAATGTAATCAAATTGAAGGTTGATCAACTTCAATTGAAATCAGTCAACTGTGCACCACACTTAAATAGATACACTAGCCTACGCAGTCAGAGTTCTAGACATTTATTGAGGCTTGGCTCGCAATGCCACAATTAACAAAATTGCGAAATTTGTTCGCTTTTACTCGAATATGGCCCACTGTGGACGCTGTACGGAGCTTATTATTGAGCGCCCAACGGCTCCCATTGTGAGTGCGTGCGTGCGTGGGCCTTTGTTTGAGCATTACTTGAACCAATTAGGAAATTACTAGAGTAAATAGCTTCCCATACATAACACAATACAAACATAAACAAAAACTTTCCGCCTTTGTCCAGGCCGAACTGGAGCCGAAACACCAACGGGCAAAGATCATTTATCAAACTCTCGGAGGCGACCACATCGTCTGGGCCTAAACACACAGAACTAAAGCTCGGCAACAAGTGTAAAGTTTTTAAGTTTCGCAACAACTTTATCAAACAAGAAATGAATTCATAAATTTATCGATATTTTATGCATGTGAAAGGAAGCGAGAGAGAAAGCTCGCAAGATATAAGAGAGAGGGATAATATAACAGAGAATTGACGAAGACGTCCATATTGTCACGGCCACGTGCTCTACTTAATAACTTGTCTGTTGTCTAGTGTCATCTCACCTAACCTCAACGCATGTCGACAGTCGGAAACCAAAAGTATTTATCTTATACAAATATCTAATGGAATTTCTTTAGATATTTCGCGAATGAAGTAATTTCATTAGGCGAGATTACACGGTACTTCGATGTTGGGTAGAGCCTGATTAATTCATTTTAAATCCAGTGCGAAACTCAGTCAAGTTATTTCGCCAAACTGTAATTAAAAGTAAATTTGTATTAATGTCTGCTTGACGCCTTAAAGGCGCCTCCGCATTGTGCCTGCTGCCGGTCGCCTGGTGCCTGATGCCTGATGCCTGATGCCTGATGCCTGGTGAATGGTGGCTGGCGCCTGGCGCCTGGTGCCGGGTTTCGGGCTTTGTCAACATTTTAATCAAATATGTGTCAGCGCGGACTTTTGAAACTAATTGACTTTAACGCTAGCGGCTGCCCGCCGCAGCCCACTTCAGTGGGGCATTGTATCTACTTCGGAACTGTATAGTAAGTAGCCGAGGCTCGGCTCGGTTACGGCGCCGCTTCAAGAGGAATTAATTAAAAAACTTAATCTGCTTTGGCAGCCAGGCTGTGTGTGCACGTAGCTCGGTGGTTTCGGTGGTTTGATGCCTCCGCTGCCTCGCTGGATGGATGGCTGCCTGGCAGCCTTCAATCCGTTTGACAACGATTTACTTAAGGTCTACTTAGCAAACTGAAATCCCATTAAATGCTGCCCACATCTGATGGCAAGGTAAAAAAAACACCAAGCAGCAAACGTCAAATATAATAAAATAGTTCAAATTCAAACTTACAGAACGCATATCTTAAGTTAAGCGTGATATAGAAGTTAATCGGGCGTCTCCCTATGGGGGCCTCACTTCTTCCTCCTGAAGTGGTCGTCTTCTATGAGGGAATCTGTCCATTTTCTAATTTGCACTAATCCAATTTTCACTCCTTCGCTTTCGCTCACGCAATGCCTAGTTGCAACTTCGCAGATGCTAGACGACACTGTCATGATTTTTATAATGTTTTTTTATTAATAAAGACATATGAAACAAGAAACAAGAAATTCACTTACATAAATATACATTAATCATGTATTTATGTTATCAGCTATGCTGCACTTACAATTACTGAAATACGCCAGTGTTCATTCTGTAGGATCCTTCCTCAACCACTCCTTAAAATCTGCCCGCTGCTTTCAAATTTATCCCGCAATCGCATTTTCAAAACAACCAAATATGGCGGGTAAAAAACTGAAATGACATCACTGGATGACAGTAGCCAAGCTGATTTGTATCTCGTTATGATTGTTCCACTCTCGCAACTCTCGCAACTGCAACGTTGCCACACCCGCTGACAGCCACAGCTGCCAACTGATCCTTATGCTCGAACTCCCTAAAGTTGTCCCTCTCTCGCAACTTTAGCGATTGCTGAAGTGGTTCCACTCCATGTGCTTGTCCCACTCTCACAATTTCAACGTTGCCACTTACGCTTCCAACTGCTCATAAAAGAGTATATATATACGGAATAATCGTGGAGTAAATGAGAAATTAAAACGATTATTCCACATTTGTTTATTTCACAAATTTCAAAACCGAAATAACTTGGCTAAAGCCATAGAGTTTTCCAGTAGCTTGTTCACTGTTGGCCCCTTACCTATTGTTCTATCTAGGCCTTTCTAAGACCTTTCTCAGACCATCAGTGTTGCTCTCAAGTCTATAATCATCATTATTTTCATCGTTCAAGTCCTTCGATTTCCATTCGTTCAGAGGGAAGAACCCTTTGACTCATTTCAAGAAGATTGTTCCTTTTAGCCATATTTGCTGCTGTTCGTTTTGTCAACTGTGAAAATGTCGGCCCCAAAAAGGTGGCCAATAACTGCTGGGCCTTCGTAAGCTGACCGGAATATTAATTAATTTGCCGGAACTCCGCCCCTCGATTGAACGGCGACGCAATAGTGGAAAAGGTCTAAGTTCATATATCAGTTGCGATAATCCAGCTCAAGCAAAGTTAGCTGGAATTTCGGAGAGCTAAGCTGGGTCATTACAATTCATATTTACATGATCTCGATATATATATATATATATATATATATTTATATAGGTATAGGTATAGGTATAGTTATATAACTGGCTAATAGCAAAAGCTCATTTGAACAGAGCAAAGTCTTTCGACTCGGTTAATGCATGTATTTTGAAGCTAATTAATTATTGATAATTAATGCACGGCAGCTGTTATTGTTTTTGGCCTTTGCTGCTGTTTATGGCCAGCTTCTTTGGTAGCACTCGACTGATTTTATAGCGCGGCTATAAAAACCTCAATTAGATTGAATGTCAGGCCCATAAAAACCGCATGAACAGCAGCAGCAGCTCTAATCAGTTAACTCAACAGCCTCTCTCACTCTCACTCTCCATCTCTCTCTCTTTCTCTTTCCTCCTCTCTCTCTCTCTCTCTCTCTCTCTCTCTGTTCGCCACTAATTGAAATAATTGAAATAATTAGCAGAACTTGCCTGTGGGCGTGGCACACGTGATTGACTCCGGCCCAAAGCAATTGTTGCGGCTTAACTCGCCCCACAGCAAGCGCAGCAGCTGCATTTCTCCCCCCTTCGAAGCAATTAAAGAACCGCTCAACTCACTCAACTGAGCGCTGCCCCCCGCCAGACCACAGAAGGCGTAATCTGTGGGCTGTTGGCACGCGGGCAATCGGGCAATCAGAGCAATGAATTGCACTAAGTGAGCTGATGCAGCGATTAATGCCTAATACATTAGCCACGTCAACTCGATGCCTTAGACTCGTGTCTCTGGGGACACCTTCTGGGACTCCGTCAAATATAAGTAAGCAAGAGTTCAACTATCATTGGAGCCTTCAAAGAGCCAGCCTTCAAAGAGTCCAATTATGAAAGCTGGAGGTTTGGAGATAATTGTGACCAGCTTTTCCTTGCCAGAGTCCGATACAGATTTCATCTTATTTATGTGGGAATGCGAATGGAATGGCAACAATGGCAGCATTCACAGCCTGTAAATAATAATCGACTGCGAACGAATGAGGAAAGAGCAAGAGTGCGCTCTCCTAGCGGAAATACCCAACTACAGATACTGTGATAGATACAGATACGCAGAGCTGCTATTCCAATCATTTTACCTCCCTCTTATGCTTGCAGAACGGAAAATGCATGCATGAATATACATCCAGATGCAGAAGGCTTTACTTCGGGAATTGTTAGCCAAACATCACAAGAATGTAGATGTCAAGCCTAAAAGTTCTTACGCTCTCAAGTTAGGCTAAAAAACAAAGTCACATTAGCGATTTTTATCGACAACAAGTAAATGAGTTATCGAGTGAGTTATCGAAACTATAAGCTAGGGCTGCTTATTGAAAGTCCTCAGCTACCGGAAGGACAGACAGACGGATAGACGAACTGACGAACGGCCGAACAAACGGATAGTTGGGCGGACGGACGGACAGTATCACATGACTTCACTCAACTCGTCTCACTGATCAAGAATATATATTTGCCAGGCAACCTTTTATCTTTGACAAAGCTAATACACCCATAATAGCCATTCTGAATGAGTATACTTCTATTTATTTCTATTTATAAACGATTTGTAATCCAATAAAATAATAATATCATAATAAACATAAAACTAATCCTGCTTTTGCGATATAATCTAGAAGCAATCTATTAACTCATCCTCTTCAAGTAAATATAAATTTAGCTTAATATCGAAGTCAATCATCGCGATTAAGAGTCGCATTCAGTAGAGAAATTCATTTGTGTGCGATGAATAAATTACAAAGATCCAATTCACAGCTTCGTGTTCATAATTGTTGACTAGCAACGCATTCCTATGGCTGTTATCTAAATCGATTTAGGCCAGGCGAGTGGAGGAATGAATGAATGAATGGATGAGTGCTGAACGCTGAAAAGTTGATTTATGTTGAGCATTTTAAGCTGTTTTGATTTATAGCTTCTTGGCCAATTGCTTTGTGGCAAAACGGTTTATGGATTGGCCGGCCAAATAAAAGAGCTGTTATCCCAAAGACAACGAACCCACTCAAGACTCCAGACTCAAGACTCAGGACAGCGACGTCATTGTGGGGCAAGCGTCCATGAAATTGAATTTCCTTTAAGTTGTCGGCCAAGTGGAGTGGGCCAGAGCTCACGGCCGTTTGCATCAATCAATTCAGCGCCTAAGCAACAGCTGAACATCGAGAAATCGGTAAAGAATGCATTAAATAATATTCTACTTTATCAACATATTTCCTGCTCCCTTCATTCGATAGCTGAAAATATTCGATGTTGATTTGTTTTCACTGATAGCATAACTGATATTTGCATGAGATGGATGTCCTGGGGATATAATAATATGCTGGAGAAATCTTAATTTTAAGATTTAATTTTAAGACAATTGTCAATGCTAGTTTAGTTCTTAATCAACTGTCTGTTAGCCAAAAGTCGAACACCTTCTATATCTTGGAGCTTTAACTTCATCTCAACATCTCTTTACGACTCTAAGCCATTATGGACAAGCAAGAGACAAGCTGAGCAAAGCATTGCCTACCATACAGACTCTGTATTACAGAGGATATATTGAGTATACGTTATTGACAAAGAAGAACCTCATCGGAATCGGTATATATATATATATATATATATATATATATATATATATATATATATATATATATATATATATATATATATATATATATATATATATATATATATAGTTTAGTAAAAGCTCAAAAAATGTCTATTCTGTAGTCTGACCAGGTATATCTGTTTATTTAAAACATTAAATCCATCAATGAAATCTAAACCTTGTTTTTAAGCATAACAGAAGGGACAATAGCAGCTGTAGGTATCAATTCATATAGAAACTTTCGTAGTACGTAAAGAGTTAAAAGTTCCAGTCAGCCACAGGAAATCAGTTACTAAATAACAGTTAATAACTCTCATAGATGTGTTGGCAACGGTAAAAGTTGTCAGCTTGAAAACTTACTCGCAGTCAGCACGGACTCCAACAGCTCCCGCAACTTCCCTTAGGAAGAAAAACCTTGTGACGCACAATTATGGTAAAAATATAATGGCTTTTGCTACAGGTACTGTGTCCCCAGAGATAAAGTAGCTGTACCTAGTTCTTGTGCTAAGACTCAATTAAATGATGAACATAAAAAATAAAATATATTCAGCGAAATCTAAATTTTATGTAAATTGCAAGATTTTTTTCTGCTGCTCGCAGCTAATTATACTCAGTGGCAAAATTATATAAGATTCATAGCCAAAAAAAGTAATATGTTAAGAATTTCAATCATTTCGGAAATGGAAGCATGTATAGACCTTAAATGACTGAAAAGTACGACAGCTTAAAGTTGAAGAACTTGTTTAGGCTCTAGGCTAGTTTAATTACAATTTTATTATAATTGAGTTTATGCATAAGTTAATAGCTTCAAAAGTTGTCAAAGGCGAGACTTGAGCTGCTTTTTTGTTTCCTTTCTACAAAATTAACCAGAAAGATTTTTATATTGATTACTTCCATATTTTGTTTAAACATAATTTTCATTGGATAAAGTCTCAGCAACATTAACTAAATATTTAAAGACTGGATCGATTTCTCGAAGGCTGCCAGAGTGACAGCCAAATAATGTTTACACAGAGCTGCCTCAAACGTCTTTGTCATTTATCACTGGCCAACTGCCACGGGCCATTTCTCAGTATGGGTCGCTGTTAATAATATGTTAATAAACAGCTTAAGCTAACTGTCAGCAAATTATGTCCGTCATTCTTGACACATGACATGGCACAAACAGATACTATGTCCCACATGAATATAGACATATACATATATATATAAATCAATATAATTATAAATAAAGCAAGCATTAAAGTTAATATTATAAATCAAATATATTATTTTGAAGATAAACGGAGGATCGATAAGCCAACAAATGCTTGACAAAAGGTAAAAATTAGTTCAAGTAATGAGCAATTACTATTGTAGAGGTATTCAAATATTTCCAGAGAAATATTAAATCTTTGTGGCTATTTCATTTAAATAGTCTTCAAGCTGACTCTAAGTCTCTATGCACATGGATTGGGCTCAGATAGAGATGATTCCTCATTCGACAAATGTTTAAATTATTGTGGCCCGGTCTTTAAAGTACACCCTCCGCTAGCTGGCGATAGTTTAAATACCTTAAAACAAAACACTTTGTTAGGCCTCTTCTCATGGAACAGATAGGACTATAATATTCTAATTTGTGTGTCCCGTCCCGTCCTGCTGCTCATTAGTAGGCGCCACGTGCCGCACGCCGCTCAGTGTCGATCTCGCAATGAATTCGGCTGATGTATTATTTAAGTATGCAAATGTAATAAAACTTTCCCTGTGATGCGCCCATCGCGAATATGCTTGACCGCGTTTCCGCGGAACGAAATGAATTAATTAAATTAACTTTGCATATTATCTTAATGGCTATCAATATAAATCAGAGCTCGCAAATAACAGTTGAGCATTTTGCGTGGTCTTCGAATAACAGTTTTCACTGAGTATTTGACGAAAATGCTCGCGAGCGAGCGAAAACAAAGGGTCTTCGCTCAGTTCGCTCGCGCTCGGACTACAACCGTTTTTTTCGTTTCTCATTTGTTTCGGTCAGACCGCGAGCGAACGCTTGAGTAAAATTAAGAAAAAGGTCTTTGGGCGACTGATGCATGTTCATGTGCGATGCAAACGTACTTTGTGTATGGTATTAATCAAAGTACGCAAAATATTCTTGCGTCGCAAGTTTGTATATTACATTTACTAAATATTTTAATTTTTTAATGATATCAAGCTTAAACTGCCACATTTGAATGCGCTTGCACAGGTAGTTCTAACCAGCAACTTACTTTTAGCCCTGCATTTCATATTAAATGAACATCGAAGTTCAATAAGCGCAGACAATTTAAATGTATAATTAGATATTTAACTTAACAATAGGCAGTATAAGTTTAGTACTAGTTAAATAACATCTTAATACCAAAAAAAATCATTTTTTTCCAACAAGGCAAATTATTGTAAGAGTGTCAAAAGACCTTTTTCATTGACTTTTTCGGTCATTTGCTCACTTGCTGAGGCTCAGCTCGCGAACAAAAAATTTTCCGCTCGCGAACAGATGTTCAGCAATAACGATCGACGCAAAAACCCAAAAACAACCCTCATGCGAAGACCGATTCAGACAAGAAAAAATCGCTCTTGCTCAGAGCGAGAGCGGAATATTTTCTTTTTTTCGCTCCTGCTCTGACTTTGAGCGTGACGAAAAAACGCTCAACTGTTATTTGCAAGCTCTGATATAAATACGTTTTATGAGCCAGTTGTTCCGTAGCATTGCGATGTCAATTTATCAAATTTGATTGCCAGTTTAATTGGCCTTTTCACTCAACCCTTCAAAAGGCCGAATTGCAGAGGCTGAACAAATTTGATTATGGCATGATTCCAAATTCGATTGCAATAGGATCTATATCTGAAATTTTGTATTTCTGTATCTGTATCTGTATCTGTATCTGTATCTGTATCTGTATCTGTATCTGTATCTGTATCTGTATCTGTATCTGTATCTGTATCTGTATCTGTATCTGTATCTGTATCTGTATCTGTATCTGTATCTGTATCTGTATCTGTATCTGTATCTGTATCTGTATCTGTATCTGTATCTGTATCTGTATCTGTATCTGTATCTGTTTCTGTGTCTGTATCTGTATCTGTATCTGTATCTGTATCTGTAGCTACTGTCTGCAAAATACTGAAACTGAAAATTGTTCTTTATTATCCTTTGCAGGCATATTACTCACGGTCAACAAGCAGATACTTCCCCCACTTGCTGCTGGACGGGCGCCATTCGAGCTCTGAACCCACCAACATGCATCGTGTAACGCGCACGTAAAGGGCGTGGCTGTGGGGCCGTGCTGCAAATGTAAAATCAACACAGACACAGATTGAGTCCGATCAGAATTGCATGGAAAACAAAGCCAAGCCGCAGGAGCCATAATAACAACGGGCCCGACAGAGGCGATAACAGAGCTTGAGGTAATTAATACATATTTGCGAGTTGTATTACACGTGGGCGTGGCAATGGGCCTGATCAGACAACGCCTGGCCGCAGCGCTGACTCTGGCCATGCTAATTAGCTTCGGACCGACTGGCAGCCGCGCTGCAGCCGCCAACGAGTGCGCCGAGTGGCTGAGCCCAAGCGAGTGCAACAATAGCACCAGCATCAACAAAAGCAACAACAATCAGCTCGGCAACAGCAGCAACTATATGCTTGGCGGCTCCGCGCTGGACCACTTGAATAGTTCGATGCATCCGGACAATCTGCTGGAAATGGATTTGGAGCGAGATGGCGAGATTTGGCCACTGGAGCGTGTTGTGTCCATCATTGTGCCGGTGTTTTTCGGCATTATTGGCTTTGCCGGACTCCTGGGCAATGCGCTCGTCATATTGGGTAAGTCCGTTTTCCACTTAACCGTATGTCGGTTACGGGCCCCGGCCCGTAATTGCAAATGCTTAAGCCTCCGCCTCCGACTCCACCGCTGACTCCGCCCGTGTATTGTCCTTTTTATGGCCGAGTGCCAATAAAAGTGCTGCGACCTCTGAAGTCGTTACATCAGCGAGTCCGGCTCGATGGCGAAACTGCCGTCGACTCTTGCCAAATTATGCGTAATAATTGCAAATATTCCGGGCAATCTTCGCTTTTAATATGCCATAACGCCAGAAAGGCAGCTAATTGATTTTTTATATGCCCCAGATGTCTATGAAATGCCCGACCCAGACCCAGAGCCAGAGCCAGCACATTGCAACTTTACGCTCAGCACATTTCGCTGGTTGCAACAAATTTTGTTGCATTTGCCGCTTTACGTCCGCAATTTTAGTGCCATTTAATGATCGACTGCGGCGCAAGATACAAGAAATCTGTCTTATATCAGCAAAAGTATGCGAGGGGCAGCAGCTGGCAGATGGCAGTTGGAGTTTGTATCCAATGGGATTTTACTTTGGATGAGAGATGTTCTAGTTGCGACATCTGTCTTAAGTTGAGTTGGGCACTATGTATTGCGGAGTATTGCGGAGGTCTAACTTGATCTCCTCAATGAAACTGAAAATGAGATAATAAAATAAGTTCTATTTAAATAAATGTATAAAATAAAAAAATAATATATATTCAATAATTTAATAATAATATTTTTAATGATTTCTGTCCGTAATACAAATAGGAACATTGCTGTCGGGTGCTACAGTTATATCTCTTTGGCATAAGCAGCCTGGAAGGGGTGTTCAACAATTTAAATGTCCAGCTTCAGCTCCTAAAATTTGAAAGACAACATATAATTGTTAGCAAATCAACAGAGCAGGTCAACAGTAACTGTAAAAGACATTTGTCCAACAGGAGTGTGTACAAATATTTTTTTTGGGCCAATCCTTAGGAGTTTAGAGCAAAGTAACTGGAATAATAACAATACTCTCCTTTGCTCACTAATACTATCCTTTCACAAATCATTTAACGAAAATCTTCGCATTCGTCCTATTCAAACATTAATTCCCAATCAGCATTCACATTGTATGGAAGCAGTATCATTTGTATGCATGGGGAGCTCCCAGTCCAAATAAAAGTCCAAATTTCAGGAATAGTTTGTCAACAGCAGAAACAAGAGTTCTCAAACCCAAATATGAGGGCAGTTTGACAAGTCAGTGACTTCATGCATAGTACTAATAGGAATATATATACATGCGTATGTATTATTTTAAAAAGATAAGTAAAGTTTAGTATTTAAGGCTGCTAAGACTCTAGGCATTCCAGGTTGCATCAGACATCACATAAATTTTTGTGCAACTAACATCGCACTAAACCACAAACTAATTCAATACTCCATAGCGATCTGGCAACGCCATAATTTTGTATATCGATACTCCGATAGTAAATAAGCTCATAGACTCGCATCAAAAGATTTACACAGTGTTTGTCATATCATCAGTCAGTGCGCACTTAATAAGTTTTCTTAATATAATATAATAAAAATTAGTCATCAATAAATGGACATACCGTAGCCTCTATAAGAATTATAGTGAACTTCACCTGCTCCACATAAACCAAAGAAGGCAAAGGCGAGTCAGCCAACCAACAAGGTGCTGATTGATTATATTGACAAGTACACAATGATAGGCAAAGCATATTGATTGCATTGGATTACAAATCTGATGTTCCATAAATGCAAGTATCTATACCTCGAACTACTTACTGCTACTTCATTCAGTATACTTTTAAATGAAAACCTAAAACAAACAGCATATATTTCCATATTTAGAAAACAAAAGTGCGAAGTGCGAAATCTCTGCTAGAAGGATCCACTTAGGAGATATCTAAAGTGATAAAAAGTGCTTAAACTATACCTATGCACAAACCACACGCAGTTACACATGTAGACACACACACACACATACACATATGCATGTGCTTACGCATCTGAAAAGATAATTAAAATAAAATGAAAATTACTCATATTACTCCAGACAAGGACAATAACAACATGTTGTCCACAGATAAATCTAGAGCTAAATTAGCAGTTGACAATTCAAACGCAATTCAGAAACAATTGCCATTTTATTATTGGAGGATTATAATGAATGATTCAGAGAAAAATACTCTCATTTGCAAGAATGTATATATATGTATATATATATGCACATGCACATGCACAAATAACTTGGCGCTGATTGTCACGTGGCTTTGCCCATTGACCACACGTTTTGCTTAATAACTTCTGTGCTGCTAAACGAATTTTAATTAAATTCGCAGCAAATGATGCACGTAGTCCATTTTTACACGTTTGCCATATCTGCAAATGAAGTCGATTTAAATAATTTGGTGAGTGTAAAAAAAATTTAAATTGTATGAAATAAATATGAAACTGACAGACTAACGAGATATAATTGAATAACTGTAATTAGACAACATTTTTAATCGGTTTCATGGGAGAAGCTATGATTGAAACTAGTTTGATTTGCGACTGCTGTATAAAGAGGCGATAAGTAATAAAACCATTTTTTCGCAAAATGGACCTATATAATTATTCTATGTACTATACTATATACATGTTATACAGATATATGCATATATTTATATAGGCTTTTTGTTAATTCTTCCGTTTTCCGATTAAAATCATTTGTTCTCAAATATCATTTTATTTTTCATTTTAATCGCTTTTAAGCTTAGCTTTTTATACGCTTTTCCATTAATGGAAAATAAAGCGTACGGCTTAACAGAGATTATAATGAAAAACAAATAAATCTTTGAATGCTGATTTCCTGGTGTTCAATTGTCCATAGTTTGTCGTCGTAGTCAAGTGACTTTACCCAACACCAAAAAAATAAAACTATTCGAACTAGTCGCACTGAAGGACGAGTATGAACGCCATAAAATGGGCGAAGTACGTGAATAGAATACTGATGGGGCTTAAATTGTATAAAATAGTTCAGTTCATTTAAGCAAACAAAGTTACTTGTTTAATTGAACGACTCTTTAAAATGAACTAGTGAACTTGTTCATATGCATAGGCAGCGCACTCTAATTGGTCAGGGATAAAGTCACGACTGCTGAATGAATGTTTCATTAAAATGACATTATGAACTTGTTCATAAAATTGCAATTGAACTCGTGAATCTGTTAAGGAAGACAGTCCAATTGGGTATGAACAAAAAGCACTCTTCTCTCACCTATTCAAAAAAAAGTCATCTAGAAACAATTCGAAGTTTCTCAATCACTCATTCGACTTATTTCGCTGTACAGCAATCCCTTTAGCATCGTTAATGAACTGTTTAAATACGGTTCACGACTCATCAAATTGAACTAGCAGAATGCACATCTTTTAATATGTTTTTTAGGTTTTAAGCCAACCTTTTGATATAATTTGCTGGGTATTACAGACGATGAATAGGCGCGGCCAATCGAATTTGCATTGCCAGCCGGTGGATCGCTCAGTGCGTCCCAAGCCGTGGAAAGGATTATGTTCATATTGACCAACACTGGCCACGTCCACATTCACGCTTGAGTGGCCAATTGCGTATTTCTAACACGATTTACAAATTGCGCTCGCTGTTGCCAGCTGCTTCTGGCCAGCATCACAGCGCCTCTGGGTCCCGGGTCCGCCCGGCAAGCCACACTAATGCAAACTGAAGTGACAATGAGCCAATGCAGACCTCGCTTCGCCTCTTTTCTGCTGTTATTTTCATAAATTACAATGAAGCCACAATATATATTCATCTACTTCTACTCTCCTTCTGCCGTCCTTGTCCCGAAATTGCTGTTGGCAGATGTCAGAATTTGTGTGTTTTGCCGTTAGTCAAACGTTATCCCAATCGAGTTATTGTCAGCTGTGGCCTGCCCTTTGGGCTTCTGCATGTCACTGAATGATAATCCAAGAGACTAGTTACATTATAATTTGATAGCTGACTATGATGGGTATCATCTACTCTAGCATTCCTTATCAAATATATAAACATCATAAATATGCATAATTCTCGCAATTGCCGGATTCGAGTTCAACAGCGTGAAAAATGTCAGAATATCACATTAATTTTATTACATTTGCCAACGCATTCAACATTTTTGGCTTTGGCCATGTTTTGGTTGAGTTTTAGATAATTTATTAAATTAAATTCCAAATTTTCTGTTCATATTGAGATAAACGTATTTAAAAAGTGAAACTAATATATTTCCTTTATGCAATGTCCGTCTGGCTATCCGTCCGTCCGCCTGCCTGTCCGTCCGTCAAATTGAACGCAAAGCATTTCGCTGCTTGAAAATTATATATTATAATATATACTGGTATTGACAACTCAACTAAAAAATATAGTTGACATATATATATATATATATATGTATATATTCCAATGTTCTTGAAGCTAAGTAAATGGGTAAGTAAAGGTACAGCAGATTCTACTCTGAATAAGTATTGTGCAGTCGGCTATACCCGACTGCAACATTCCTACTTTGAACTACCCCAGCCAATTGATTGAGAACATTATTCTAGTAAAACCATGAACAGAGCTTCAATTTGCATAACTTTGGCGCGCAGCTCGTAAGAACTCGGCAATGTTATGGCATTGCTACGAGTATAAACATCGCATTAGAATCTGTAAAATTGCCATAAAATGCAGAGGAAAAGCATTAATTTAATGCTTAAAGCGGCGAGTCAAGTGCAGACACCGAAGTGGATACTGATACAGTCGTTTGCTCGCCTGTTGGCTGGCACTTTGACAAATTATCTATCCATACGCCATAAATACACTTATGCACTCCCACAGTCCACGCCCACTCCCACTCCCAGAGCCAGTCAGCCAAATCACTGCAAACGAGCAAGAGGGCTGAGCAAGCTACTCTAATTTTTCTCATAATTTGCAACAAAACTCACACGTTCATTTACAAATCATTTATCAAACCAACGCCCAGCGCCTGACAAAGTGGCTCTCGGCATGCAAGGCGAGGCCAAAGGCGGCGAGACAGCAAAAGAGCCTGCCAACGAAGCGGTTCTCAGGCAAATGAGTATACGTGTAAATTTGAAATATTGTCAGGTAAATTTATATTAAAATGCTCGATCAAAATGACATAATCTCAATCGCTCACCAAAGACAAGACAGCGAAAGACAAGCTCTGGGCAGGTCTGTCATGGTTAGCATGAGGTCAGCTCTTGTGGACGTTCTTAGACGTCATAGTTTTGTATACCTATTCATAATGGAATGGATCTTATGGGACTTATTTCCAAATCTTCCCGTATTGAACTCTCTAAATTAAGTTACATCCACTGCAAATCCTTATGCATATGCTTAACATTTACAGTTTTTCACTCTAGTGTGACTTCCAGTCGGTCACTTCCGTCCAGCAGCAGTTGCTGGTCTTTCAGCTGCTGTCTTCGGCTTGATGGCATTTATTTTTAGCTTCTGTTACTTTTACTGCTGGTTCATTGAAAACAACAATGCAGCAGTGGCATAGTATATGACACCTTGACGCAATCACCCTTACCCACACACACACACACTCACACACACATGCTGACATAAATGCAAACACACACACATAGCTGAGGCGGCTTGACTTGAGTCAAGGTTGCAAAAATTGCATGCAAAATGACTTTTCTGTTGAGATTTTCTTTGCTTCTCGACGATAGAGCAGCTATGTGGCACACACACACACACATACATGCGCAGCCATGCACACCTGCTGCGAAAAGCCAAGGCGTTCAAGTGTCGTCTTGCATCAGCTACCTGCTGGCCCCGTTGCAAAGCATCTTTTAGTTTTGGGCCAAGCTAAAAACAGCCATTTATAGAAACTGTTGTTATTGTTTATACATGTGTGTGTGTGTTTGTGTGTGTGTGTTTGTGCGCGCGAGTGTGTGTTCAGCAGACACCACACATTTAACTAAGCATCGTTGAGTACTGTCGGCAGTTGTTGGTTTATTCCTCGCCGCATTCAACTTGAATGAATGAGCAACAAAAAGGCATTGCCTACTTTTTGGGGCAACGTTCGAGCTGCTCTTGAACTCGCTGTAAAAGCTTTCAATTTTTGGTTTCGGTTCAATCTGAGTCTTAAAATCTACATTAAGTCTTAGTTTAAATTGATTTTTTATAGGTATGGAAAAAGATGTGATTTGTATCATTCTCTATCGATTTTCTGGTACAGAATTGAGGACTTGCTCGACAAGCAGGATGCAAAGCATAAGTTGACTAAGCTTAATTTTAAAAAACTGCACTGAGAAGGCACTCCAGCAAGCAGCCAATGTCATGAACTATTGCTGTCAATTCTGCCAACAATTAAATTTACTTAATTGCTTCAAGCTGGTTTTAGCTATGAGCTAGAGAGATCTATGCAGTGATCGTTGAAGACCGACGCTCATAACCATTTGATATACTCTGTCACTGAAAACTGCAGCGGGACTCATATTTTTATTTCCCTCTCTCTCTCTCTCTCTCTCTCTCTCTCTCTCTCTCTCTCTCTCTCTCTCTCTCTCTCTCTCTCACTCTCTCTCTCTCTCTCTCTCTCACTCTCTCTCTCTCTCTCTCTCTCTCACTCTGAGTAACTTACCACAGTAGCATACCACTTCAGCGATCTTTGCTAGGCTCATCGTCACTTTAATAGTTTCTAAGTCTCCAAACAATTAATTATGTCTACTGCTAAGGCACAAGTGATCATACGAAGCCCCTCTGCTCGATCGTTTTTCATGCTTTCATTAGAATAATTCAAAGTTATTCATGTTAGTTGCACTTCCCATATATGTAGTCAAATTCAAAAGCAAAGATCTTATTTGAGCTACAAAAACCTTTGCTAAACTCACTGGGGCGTACCCACAGCCAACATTATCGATAAAGAGAGCCATATGAACCGGTCGTCAAATCCTAGTTTAATTTCATAGAATGTTTAAATTGGATTTTGGGTTGAATATATGTTATACGATACCTTTGACAAATTTCAGGCAAAGCTTTCAAAATAAGGCGTTAAAACGATGCAAAAATAATGAAGTAGACCCATTGCAATAACAGATGGGCTACAATAAATAGTTAACGATAATTACCCGATATTCTCTTCTTGCTGCAATTACTTTTGCCATTCAATTATAATTCCGATAATTGATATGAAGCCATAGACATTTAATTTATTGAAAATATATTCGCAGTCAAGCAAATATAACAACATTTGAACAGATATAAAGCTTAAAAAAAATACCAACGCTTTCTATTTGCCAACTCTTGTGCCTTTCGCTCCTCGTGGTACATATAGAACATAATCGTTGCCCCAATGCTTACTAAAGATAGCAGAGTCCATAGGCAGTCAATATTGAAAATGTCAAATCGTTCTAAGTCTCCGCTCTGGGACTGTTCGGCTTTGAAGTATTTCAGTGCCAAGACGTTCATGACGTTGTCTGCGCGGTAGCTGCCAGAGCTGATATAAGTGTAAAAGTCAACGATGTCCTCCATGGATGGCTCAGTCGTCAGATCGAACACGAATCGGTAGCCCATTGGGGATCTGATCGCATAAGGGACTGATGCAGTCGGACAACAAATTGGAACCCGAATTGCACATTGCCAATCAATTCCGTTCATTGGAGGCCAGCAGAGCTCGTAGGAATTCAGAACATTTTGCACGAGCTCCGTCACGTCCGTCCATTTAGATACTTTAGAGGCGTCCAACAAGTATGCATACTTTGGTTGGGACATTTCATCATCTGTTTCATCTTCATATATCACTTCATCATCACTTCCGCTATCTTCCTCTACCACTCCTTTTTCCTCAAAATATTCATCTTCATCAAAATCTTTCACATCAAAATCTTCTTCCTTTAAATCAAAAACTTCCTCTCCCCCAAACTGTTCTCTTTCGTCAAACTCGTCCTCTTCATCTTCGTTTTCTCCATACTCACTGTCATACTCTTCAGTCTCCCATCCATCACTATCACAGTCACAGTCTTCACTCTCTCGCTCTTCGCTCTCCTCCTCTTCAATTTCTCGCTCTTCACTCTCTTGCTCTTCGCTCATTTGCTCTTCACTCTCTCGCTCTTCGCTCTCCTGTTCTTCGGTCTCCTGTTCTTCGGTCTCCTGTTCTTCGGTCTCCTGTTCTTCGGTCTCCTGTTCTTCGGTCTCCTGTTCTTCGGTCTCCTGTTCTTCGGTTTCCTGCTCTTCACTCTCTCGCTCTTCACTCTCCAGCTCTTCACTCTCTCGCTCTTCACTCTCCCGCTCCTTATTCTCCCTCATTTCTTGCTCCCGCTCTTCTTTCTCCAGTTCGTTCCATTCTTCTCTCATCCGTTTTTTGCACTCCCACTCTTCATTCTCCCACTCTTCACTGTCCCGTTCTTCATTTTCCCATTTTTCATCCTCCCTCCCTTTCATTCTTTCTCTTTCCCACTCTTTCTCCCATTCTTCTCTCTTCCGTTTTTCATACTCCCGCTCTTCCATTCTTTTTCTTTCCCATTCTTTTTTATACTCCCATTCTTCACACTCCCGTTCACCATTCTCCCAGTTTTCATCCTCCCATCCTTTCATTCTTTCTCCTTCCCCCTCTTTCTCCCATTCTTCTCTCTTCCGTTTTTCATACTCCCACTCTTCCATTCTTTCTCTCTCCCATTCTTTCTGTTGTTCTTCTATCCTTCGTTTTTCATACTCCCACTCTGTATACTCCCGTTCTTCATTCTCCCGTTCGTCATTCTCCCACTCTTCACTATCCCAATCACTATCACACTCTTCAGTTTCCCACCCATCACTATCCCCCTCTTCACCGTAATAAACTTCAGAGCTTTCCGATTCCTCTGGACTTATGTACTCTTCCATGTCCATGAATATATCGTCACAGTCACTTCCGTCATTGGAATTATCCTCGACTCTCAGTTCACCAAATGTTGGATCACACCCAAAAATTTCTTCAATGATCAGTGGTGGGTTGGGCTCATACGCATTGTACAACGCCACTTGATTGTCCTCTTGGCCCTCCTGAATGATGTCGTCGCTCTCCAATGCCCAGTACGGAATGTGATCGTTATGGGCAAAATATTCTTCGGTCTCACAATAGAAAACGTCTGGCTCTTGGCTATTTGGATAATAGCATTCAGCATAAACAAAGTCACTGTCCTCATACACAAAGTATTCTTTGCCTTCATAGTTACTATTATAGAAATTGGCGGCTCTCTCAGCTGCGCTATAGTCCTGTGTATAGAGCTCATCGTAGTGCACGTAACACCTTCTATGTCGCTCAAGTCTCTGCCTATTTCTCCAGAAACGCTTACTCTCCGCTACGTAATCACTCTCACACTCACTTCGCTCGCTAGAGGATGAGTTCTTACAGGATGAGCTCCCATCGGTACTCCTCTGACTCAAGCTTCCCTCTGACTCGAGCTCCTCCTGCTCGGAGAATTCATCCTCATAAATCGTGTGCATGCGATATTCATAAACTTCACGCATCTGGCGTCGGAACATCAGCTGACTCTCGCAGTCTGTGTTCTCCATGCACCTGATTTTTCTCTTGCCTTCCATCGTGGACGAGTGCCTCATTTTTTCCAACTTCGGCTTATACACAATCACAAAAGAATATTTTTTTAGATTTGTCAAACAGAAAATATAAAAAATATAAAACTTCCAGATGCGATACTCTCAGGCGCATCAGTTGGAATGGCTGAAATATATATAAACTCTCCTATAAGTATGTTTTCTGAGTACAAAAAGTCATAGCTTACTTCGATATCTGCTGACTGGCTCATACTTCGTTGTATTATTTATTCATAATTTACAAGATTTTTAAGCTTAGCTTCATTTTTTGAGAATTGCATAAAAGGGCAATGTGACTTCATTTTGATGTGTGCTAAGAACCCAGGCAGATCATGCACATCCACCCACACACACACTCACACCTACATATTCTAGCATTGCAGTCGACGGTAAGCTTTCAGCTCTTAAAGCTCTTCTTGCTTGATCAAACTTTCATTCAGTTGAAAATTCCAATTGTCAGCTCAAAATGTGACGCTAAGCTAGATCAGCTATTGAACCAACACTTAACTTACAGCTGGGCCACTTGTCAATTGCATATGACTGCAAAGCACACACACAAACGCACACATACGCACACCATAGCTTCTACACACACACACACACACGTGCACAAATGCAATTGTGCTAAAAGGAATAAATAAACAAAGGCGGGCGAAAGTATGCGATGGACAAATTTTGAGGCAGCATATGGCATATGTTGATGTGTCATCCATATACACACACACACATATATAGATATATACATATGCGTATGTGTATTTATATTGTATTGGTTGGCGCTGTGCAAATTTACACAAATCCACAAGGCGGTGCACAAATTTGTTTTACTGCGTTGACTGTGATAAAATTTATAACCAGCAATGAGCGCAGCGCCTAAAAGCAGGCAACAGAAACAATAAGCGCACACGTGTACCAAACAATGCCCATGTGGACAGCACACACGCCCACACACACGCATACTGTAGCAGACGTTATGCACACAATGGCTTGGCAATCGTGCGTGGGCAAGTCCTCCAGCTGTCCCCGTACCGGGCCCCTCCCCCTCCCGCTGTCCACCTTGCATCTTCCTCGCCAGTTTCGTCATATTTATGCCATTTTATGGGCCATGTACAATTTTATTGTTTTACTTTTCAATGCAATGTCTGTCCGCTGTACGACTGTCTGATGCAAAGTAGCACTGAAAGCCGTTGGCTCATCCAATTCCGCAACTGAGTTGAAAGCTTGAACGGAGCCCCACACGGCACGCCCAGCTCTGATAAGGCAATTTTCGTCTGCTCGAAGGAGAAAAAGGTTTTACACCTTTTCCATCAACTCGCATGCCGCTTCTTCATGCTCAGTCTCAATTAAATACTGCAAGATGAAGTCAAATTTCAATTCAAACGTTTAGAGCTTCAACTCTTACATGAGGCTCATGAGTGCAAAATGAGTATGTTAGCTCAGTGCAATGCCCGTCTCAAAAGCAGATGCCAGAGTCGGAACAAATACAACTATAGCTTCCAATGTGCTTGAGCTAATGCTTCGAAATCGAACAGTTGAGTTGCTGCAGACTGAGATTTACTTCGAGACTTATTGTAGTCTGCCTACAGTCGGTAACATCAAACTACAACATTCGTACTTGTATTTTCATTGGTAATCAGTGAGTGAATATAATAAGAATCGATATTCATTTTGTTTTGGTTATATTCAAAGAATATTGATTAAAAAATACAATCAAATAAGCTTTCCACTTATAATTAACAAGAATGTGTTAACTATATATACAATTTTAGATAACTATACAATTTTAGCATCTTCAGAACACCAATAATAAATATTGCTGGGCCAAACCTATTCTCGGCATCACTAGTATCACTCAAGCTTAGTCAGATTCTGCAGCACTTCCAAGCTTCTGCACGAGATTCGAGCACTTTAAAGCTAAACAGTACTCTCTTAAATACTGTCAGACGGCTTAGCTTGGCTTAATTTTAATATAACTGCAAGTTTATATTGTATAAGCTGCCACACGGTACAAATTGCAGTTGTTAAGTTGCATTTGTGGTTCGTTAGGATCCTAATTAGCTTAAATTTCAAGCGAATGCGTCTTTCGGACACTTTCTAATTGTCGTTCGCTGTATTCGCTTAAGCTTGCTGCGTTTAGTCATCACAACCCCCCCACCCCCACCCACACACATGCTTACATGTACATACGGACACATATGCATCTTGTTACCATAGTTTTAGCCACGTCTTCTGCTCCCTTTTGTCAACGCATACGCTCTGCTGGCCATATGGTTACACATTTGATCTCGTTCGGACTGTCGCTAGGTGCTGAGCGTACCTTTGAGGTTTCAGCTGGCATATGGAGTCAGGACTAGCCCAAGGCCAGGCCCACAGCCCGCAGCTTTGTGGCCATATCCAATACTGATCCAGCAACAACCTAACGTAGCTTAACGCTGAACCTATAGCCCTTTGGCTATTTGCTTTTATTCTCTTTATTTACTTAAATTTCGTGTTTTTTTTTATTGTTGGCCTGAACTTCAGGAAATGCTGAAAACTCTAAAGTCTTAGTGATTGATTGAAATAGTATGTGAAAGGGTATAATAACAATGATGATGATGATGATGATGACTTGGATACGGTTACTACCAACAAAAATAGAAAAAAGGCGGCATTTCGAGCCAGCCATCTAGGGTATCCCAATCGAATACAAATAATCAAAGTTTGAAGAACGGTTCAATCCAAAAGAGTGACAGCAAATGGTTAACAATGAATAGACATATTTGAAGCAACTGTTTGTTGTTTTGACTCTTTTATGACGCATTTCAATTTTGCAAAGTAAATTTCATTTGTTGTAAATACAAAGAATTAAGCCTAAGATAAAACTTGCAAGCTTTAAGAAATTTGGGATGAATTTTTAGTATCTTTGATACAAATTTCTTTGGATAATATTGTAAAAGTTTAGTAAATAAATATTCTAATAATATACTAAAGATAAATCTCGCTCATATGAAGAGAATATATAGAAAATTGACTCTTAAATTTATTAATAGATATATGCATATCGGGGATGTATCAATTCGCTCACGCTCAATATCAGCTTTAAACACTTTAGCTGTCTTCCAGCATGAGCTTTTACGGAATGACAATTTCTAGTCGCTTTCTATTCGAGCATTTCCGAATTCCTTCAGTAGCCATCTCGCAGCTATTGTTGTCTCGCTTTCTCACTCTGTCTCACAGATAGACAATTAGAGCGAGCAGCTAAGACGCAGACTTACTCCGATAACATTTTAGGGCAATTCTATACAAACTGCTCACTAATATTAGTGCAACTGCGGGAGATAATCACGTATTGAGAAACTTACAGCTAGTAAATGATGTACTTAATGAATATTAACTATATATACATACATACCATATTTAGCAACTTCATTCAATAAAAATTATTTTGTAAATATTAAAAAATTATCTATTAAAATCTAATTTAATTTTCTTTTTTAAATGCTGAAAATCGAAAAGTAGATTCAGCTTTGATTAAACTTTACAGCTTTTCATATGAAATATATTAATAAAAGAAGAAGAAGAAGAAGAATGTGCTGAGTTAAGCCACCCGGTTGAGGGCATGATTAAAGCTGAACAGAATTGATGAATGGGCGGCAAGTTATTTAAATCTTTGCCTACCCACATCACTGGAGATGTTTATTTGCTTAGGTTGTGTCTTGTATGACAAATAATGTGACGGCCGAGGGCAGCATCGACCTGGCATTCAATGGAACTGGGCGGGAGCGCTGCAAGGCGGCCGAGAACAACACTTCGGGCTTATGTGTCTTAAGTCGTGCACTCGACCAGATGGCAAGCAGAACTTGTGTTTTATCTTTGGGTCTCATTATTTGCAACCGGATATCCCTATGCACACACACACACACACACAGATAGATAGACAGGATGTGTGTGCGGGTGGATGGAAGAAACATGCACAAAGTTGACGAAAATTTAAATTAATCGTTGCGAGTCAGATGCGCAATATGTTCGCCTGCAACGGCATTCTATAAATATAGCCGGAATTGTTTGACCGTCGGACAAAGGGTCCTGGCGCTTATCTCCTATCTATGGCATGTGGTGGTGTGTATGTGTGTGTGTTTATGCGTGTGTGAGCCTTGAGCCTCGAGCGCAATTATTTATGCATTTGAAAGGCTTGTTATGCCCAACACACTTCAATTAGCCAGTGACAAAGGCACTGCCAGCGGCAACTGCTGAAAACAATTAGACGGCGCCCGCCTCAATGCCGCAGTCAAATTTTAATTGCATTCAATTTATGTCTCATTTGGATATATCGTCTGTCAACTGTACTCAACACGACTACTTTGTGCCGCCCATTAAAATATATTTTACGCTCGTTTCCTCCTCGCGTCTCCCTCACTGATTTCAGAACATGATTTAATTACGCGAATTGTGCGAATGCAATGGCAGAGACTAAGCACACAATGCACCAATTATTCCCATAATTGTCCCGAGAAAGATGGCCGTAATGAAGAAGCTTTCAGCTTTTATGACATATTTTAATTACCTAATTAAAGCTCTCTTTTACGTTGCGCGCAAAGCTTTAAAGCAAAGCCTCGCAGCAATTGCCTATTAAACTCATTCCTTTACGGACTTGTTAGTTGGCCTTCGAGTCTTATGAGAAATATGTTTGGCTGAAAGCTTACAATTGCTGAAGCAGATTAAATTTATCTTAAATATCATAGCAGGCATTATTAAGACCCCAAAAAGGGTTAGAGCACAATATGCCTAAATCAATGTGCAGACTTAGGGCCCCATACCCAGCTTATTAATTTGATTTTAAGTTGTTTACTTAAGGCTTACAAAGCTTAGCCAGAAAGATTGCTCTAGTCGAGACTGCTCGGACTGGGGGTTACTCTGAACCCTTCGAAGAGATGATATTACAGTTATTTCTTATGTATATAGATACATTACAACTGCTAACTGGGCTATCCTCATGGGCATTACTATCGGTGTTGAGTATCTCTTCTTCTAGATGCACTTTCGTAATGAAAACACAGATTTCTCGATTTTTATCGATACTAAGGAAGTGGAATAAGTCATTGAATAAAAACATTTGTTTCTTACTGCGTGTGCTATAGACAAACTTACACCTCAAATTTCAAGTCTCTAACTTTCCTAGTTTACGAGATCCCTGCGTTCATACGGACGGATAGGCGTAGATGCATGTCTATATCTACTCAGCTTATCGCCCTGATCAAGAGGTCATATACTAAAGAGTGTCTATCACCTCTCCTCCTGCCTGTTACATACACTTTCACAAATACTTTATACACTGATTTCCCCATTTTCAATGGATTCATTATACATACATATACATCTATGGTATAATTCCGAAACATCATATATACGGCAAGTCAGGCAATTGCAGTCAATTACATAAGCATTTAGCTGCTTAGAATAGTCAAAGCTGACTTTTATGTGCCTCGACGGCCTAACAGCAGTTATTTGTTAAGTTGTTGCTCAGATAAATTGAAGGATTACACGAATTACGCTCAGCCTGCAGCACATCGGCTGAGCCGCAGACGTACTTGCGATGCATCGATACTTTGCCTAATGTATGACATTAAAGTGACATTAAAGCTACATAAAAAACAGAAGAAAAAAGCACAAAATTTATATGGCAAGCTGTAAAAATGGCCCAGTCGACATCCGCTAGGCACACACTCACACACACACACACACATATGCTTGAGCAACGTCTGCTTATTTGTTTATTTGATTTCAGGCTGCTTTCTGTGCGTGTGTGTGTGTGTGTGTAACGTGGCATTAAATAACAGCGTTTTTTGCGCTTGAAGAACTTTTTCAGCTTTCAGAGGCTCTTGGCGCCCACATTCCCCGCCCAGCATATAGATACGTTTTTTGTTCAGCCTCCTACGCCATAAATTATGCTACACTTTATTATTTTGTAAAACAAGCAACATAAAACTTTACCTTTAGCTCAGCGCCAGTTCATGGTCCGGCATACTCATAGATGTTTTGGACCCGACCCTTTTCCTTTTTTGCTTTGTTGTTTTTCCTGTTACACCGTTTGTCCGCAAAATGTCAGTCATAATGGCTTACTTGTTATCAACAACTGAAACAGTCGATGTGTGTGTGTGTGTCTGTGTAGGTGCGTGTATGTTCCCTGCTCTGTAAATATCCATATTAATTGGTATTTCCGGGAAATAACTGACATTTACCGAAGCAACAACAATCGACAATGCTTCGAAAGTGCTTTGTACATTTAGCACAAGTTTCGAATAGAGTCCACGGAATCATGTTAGCCTGGCCCTTCCCCTATTTCTGCTCAGACTCGCATACTGCCAACGGAACATGACATTGATGTAGTTATGAGCAATAGAGGGATTTTATCTATATATATTTAAAACTTAAGATAATATAGATCTACGCTAAACCGATCCATTTTTGTTCATTCACAAGCTGTCAGGGTGTAAGGACAAGAGTTAAGCTCTAGAATGTGTAGGGCAAAAGAATCAATTGTATTTCCCTACTTTAAAAATGTTAAAACCGAAATGAAATTTCACACAATTTGGTGACCAGATATATAGTATATATAAATATATGTATATATACTACATATTTGTCCGTTGAAATAAGATCTTTCATCAATAACACTCCCAATGGTATCGTTTGGTCATTTATTTTTGCAATAGACTAATGGCTTTTGTTCAATATTGAGATATTGTTTCACTTAGGGAACAGCTTCAAAGTAATTTTCGATACTCTTTGTCCTGTTCTACGTAGTATTCTTGAACCTTCATACAGATGACTAAAAAAGACTTTGACTGTCCTGCTCACTGTGCAATCAATTAGTTTTCAAACTGAAAATGTCATCATTTTGGTACTCTGCCTAAGACATTGTAAAAGATCCGATGGGAGCACACACAAGTTTATATATTCGCAAATTCAATGGACCAATTCGAGTAAATTCCTTTTTCAATTTGAGTCAGTTTTCCACACCTGGCAACTGGCAAGCACTCAATATGAGTACTGCATCTGGTTCACATACACAAAATTACTAAATAGTAAAGTCAAAGGAAGCAAGAGTCTGGGGAGTGCACGACTAGCAGATACCGTGACGGTTAGCCAGGCGAAAGGATCGACCTGGCCAGCGTCACGCCTCCCACTGCCTGTTACATACAATTCGAAGCCATTATGCCTCGAAATAGCATTTGCAATGGGTTCAGCACATACAAAAAAATGAAAACAAAATCAAGCTTGTGCTACACGTGGCAACTGGGCCCCCAGCCAGCCGCCTGCCAACCAACCAGCCAGCCGTCCCGTTCAACTTGTATTTATTGTTCAAATTTTGTGACTTTTCTGTTGATGTTATTGCCACTTTTGCAGTTGCTGTTGCTCTTGCTGTTGCTGTCACTTTTTATTTATTTTGCCCCCGCACGGCGCCCACCAACGCCTCCGGCTCCGCCCGCTGCTCAACATCCTGTGCTAAATATGTTTCAAAGGAAATTGATTTGCGGCAACAGCAACAAAAGCAGCGACAGCAGCAGCAATGTGAACAATAACAACAAACAACAAGTCAAAACATCAACAATAAGTACGTAAGACGGTTAAGCTGGGCGGGAATGCCCGACTAGCAATTACCCTGTCTGCCCTGCCATCTAAAAATAAAGACAGGCTAGGCAGAAGTTTGTGAGTGAAACTGAATCAACTGAAACTGCAATATTAAGTTATCAAGAGACGAGATTATATGAAGTTCTACAGCATGTCCGACTAGCAATTACCCTGTATACCCAGAATACTGGTTAGAGTAGAACTAAGCAAGGCAGACGTTTGTGAGCGCGGCTAAAGTAACAGAAAATGGCCGACTGAAGTAACTGAAATGCTGAAAAGACGATTTCATTTGAAAGATAATATATTATTTATATTTTTACTTTATTTACTTATTTTATTAATTTTTCTATATTTCGACTCTGAGTCATTTCTCTGAATAGTTTGATATATCTATCCCTTAAGCACAACTCTTTGAAGTCCCGAAAGTCTCTACTGTTCCATCTTCAACTGTTATCTATAGACTCAATATCTTCTATTGTCAGCATCAAGTACAGGGCATAAACAGCATTATTTTATATGGCTTCGTCTGCTGAAATTTCCTCTTTGCCGAAAATTGCTCGTCACGTTGCAGTTTTGCTGACCCACAGACTAACCGACCACCTACTCACCCACCCACACACACACACCCATCAACACACATACATACACTCACAGCGTTGTCTGCAATTTTCTTGACAGTATGCCCCATCAATCCATTGAAACGTTTCGCATCATGCATGTGCCGCCCCTCGCACTTGCATGCGACAAGAGCTAACTTTTGTGACAACGACAATACAGAGAACCAGTCAGGGAGAGGCGGGCAGCTAGATGGATGCCGACGCCCCATCGGCCTCGCGTTGTTCACTCTATAGAATTTATCCGCTGCGCTACTTTTCAACAGAGAAACATAAATTGTTTGGCTAATTGCAAGTGGCTTTCGTCTGCTGCCGACGAGCAGCCGAGCAGCTGAGGAGCCGAGGAAGCAGCAACAAAGGGATCCCAACAAGGACCGGCTCGAGAACAAAGGGGCAGCATCTTCTGCTCCAGCTCCAGCACCAGCTCCAGCACCAGCTACAGCTCCAGCTTGGGCTTCACATTTAGCTACAGTCACTTTAAGTTTGCAGAGCTCGTCTTTCTCTGCGCGTAATTGGCAGAAAAAACTTGGGCGTTGGGCGCTGAGCGATGGACAGAAGCTAAAGCTACTTTTTGGCAGCCAAGCTGAGAGAACAATTGTCTGAGAACACAAATCAGCTCACACTTGCAGTTACCGCACACACGTTATAATAATCATCATATTTTATGTCTTCGAATATTCGAAAAAGTTTCAGATAGCTTGAAAATCATACTGGGTGAGAAAGGATGAGAAAGGAAATGGAAGTAGAAATCAAATTGCCTTGCTTTGAAGCCTTTTCACAGTTCGGATTTTTATAAATATTGTAGTAAATTGAAATTTGTCAAAGGTTTTTAAATTTTAAAGTCATATCTGTAAAAAGTCTAGCTCTCTAATCTAGTAAATCAATATCAAGAGATCTTAGGAAAAATATAATCTTCAGGAATTTCAATCAGAGCATTTTTTAAGTTCTGCTAAAATCAAAAATCAAATCATCAAATATGCAGTTATGATATCTAGTTAGTTCCTCCTATCAAAAACCAATTAAAAATAAATAAATGAATTTAAATATATTTTTATAGCAATTCGAATGCAGAATCTATCACGTTAAGTCCTTTTGTCTTATGAAACAATTTCATGCCATATAAATTGCCTTCAGCAATTAATTTTACACTTCAATTGACATTTAAATTCAAAAAGAATGATTTCTCTTCGAATTACGAAAATATCATTTGAAAACTATAAAACAATTAATTGCACATCAATTGAGGTGGAGGAGGGTTAAACGGCTAAGCAGTTGACTGCTCGCAGCTGTCAACTGATTCAAGATTCATTATTCTCGGCCACATCAAAGTGCGCACAACTGAGCGCTGAGCTGACTCAAATTAATATGTCATTCATCTGGGGACAAAGAGTGAATTTCAATTAATCCAATTACCGCATATCACGTTGCAAATTCCTTGTCAAATTTGCTTAGGGCTTAGGCAGTGCGCACAGTGCGTGCATGTATGCGACTTGCTTGGCTTTGGGTTTGGCTTTGGCTTTTAGGAAATTGAAGTTGAATGCAAATATAAACGGAGGCGTAAACTGAGGCCGAGCGGCGTGCGAATGCCAACGAGGCTGGTGCTAATTGCCAAACCACACATATTGACGAATAACAACGAATGCCATTATCTAAACAAATTTATCTAAGCAAATATATGTATGTATCTGAGAAACTGTCAATGCAGGATGAAGGCAGCACTAGATGACACCAGCTCTCTAATTAAAGGCTTATAGCTGAAGCGTAGGCTAAGCAAACAAAGCGCTTTATGATTATCTGTAAAGAAAAGGTGGCCAGGAAGACATGAAAGGCGATGATGGACAGCAATTTATTGTATATACATATTATTATATATTGTTGGAATTGGGTGAATCTGAAGCCGAATATATAGACTAATTCCCTATCAAACTAATTCCTTATTTGGCCAATTTCGAAATCTCTGTGAAACCTATATATACAGATTGTTAGGTAGCTATAGAAAATACCTAGTCGTAAGAGCTTGAAATATAAACTCGTTAATTGATCGAGGTATGCAGTCAACTATAACCAAATATAATCGCTTTTCATCTCAAAACAAAAACTAGTTTCACCAGAGAGAAATATGAAAATCAATTAAGAAAATATAGGAAATTACTTAAGAACATGGCGTTCTTTTGAATATGCGTTTACGAAGTGCAATCTCCTTCGAGTATTCCGTCTCGCTATGCGTCTAGCTATCCTGTCCTCCTTGCTGTCCGTCTATCTCTATGAATTTCTCCTTTACTGAAGCGAGAGACTTTTTCTATACACCCGAGAACGGAAATGAGTATGTCTACGGAAAAACAATAACTCTAATAGCTTAAAATAGTGGGTAATATATAGGATTTTATTTTATTTATATATATTAAAGCCCGATTGAAACCACAGACTTGGAAGTCGGGAAATCAGGAAAAACTTTTGGTACTTTTTGAGTTTTACATCTGCAAAGTGCAACTTTGAGAATTATGTAAGTCGCTGGGGTTGATTTATATCCTTTTATTGATATACGATCATTCGTATATACTAATCCAAATAAGGTCCTGAATATCTTTATACTGAGTGACCGAGCCTCACCAGATTTAAAGCGCCATTTTCCTATGAATCACTGTTGATCTACCCGACGAATTGCTCAATTAATTACAAGCTGTTTTCGCACCTTAAAGCAAACAGACAGGAAGTCATTAGTTGACCAACTTATCCTCCCTCGCCTGTGCCCACTGAAATGGCCGTGCTGAACAAGTCGTCTAACCGGGTTAATTAAAAGTGCTCGCACAAGTGCAAACACAATTAGAATCTATCTTAGTTTTGCTCAGTTTCCCATTTCGAGTTCAAACAATAATTAACCATAAAACCTTATTTAAAATGTTATAAATCAAATGTTAAAAGCCTATTCTTGCACTTGCACTTGCAGATAATACTAAATAATTACACAAACTTTAACCCTTTCCCTCTCTGTCTTTCTCTTTGCATGCTCGTTTAGTGGTGGTCGTTAACCAACAAATGCGCTCGACCACAAACCTATTGATTATAAACCTGGCCGTCTCTGACATACTCTTCGTCATCTTCTGCGTGCCGTTCACGGCCACCGACTATGTGCTGCCGGAATGGCCATTTGGCAATTTGTGGTGTAAATTTGTGCAGTACATGATTGTGGTCACATGCCACTGCAGGTGAGTTGCCCAGGCTGAGGACCAGGCCCAGGCCCAGGCCCAGGTCCAGGTCCAGGCCCAAGCTCAAGCTGTTTGGCAAGCGTATTATGCCATGCTGTTGTAATTTCCTGTCTTGCAGCGTCTACACACTCGTCCTGATGTCCTTCGATCGTTTCCTGGCCGTCGTGCATCCCGTCACCAGCATGTCCCTACGCACCGAACGCAATGCCACTCTGTAAGTAACTACGCTCGACTCTAGTTCAGATAACATTTGTTATACCCTAAACCCATTGAGAATAGCAACTGAGGGTATATTGGTATTGACAGTTGGAAAAAGACAGGATCAGGATGACTGGCTAAGTCGAACTTACCGTATTCGTCTGTCGGTCCATCCATCTATCCGCCCGTATCCGTATCCCACTTCCTGTACATCGATAAAAATCGATAACATCGCCTACACAGGGCTCAGAGCATCTCCTAGTCGGGCAGTTCCGACTAGAGCACTTTTGCTTGTTACTACATCAATTAGTTCGGGGCCAATAGCTCGGCTGGGCTGAGACCCAATTGGTTTGGTCTTAGCCTACTTGCAGCTAAAGTCCGTTCATTCATTGGCACTAAAATGAAACTGTGCGAATGCCCATTCCCCATCCGATATCCGGTGCATATATTCATATGCATTGATGAGCTCATGTTTTCCGATTGCTATGCTCAGGGCGTGTAAGCTGAAATTCTCATAAAAGCGTTTCGATTCAAATTTGATTGAGCTGGAATTTCTCTCTATTCAGCAACAGAGAATGTCTGCAACTAAAGGCTGAGTCTCTTGGCTCTGCGCTCTTGTGCTTGAACTAGCTTCATAGCCCATTCAAACACTCCGCACAATGAAAATATTTTGTAACGAATTTATGCAAATTGAATTTAGCTTCTGCAGTGCTTCAAGCACGACTTAAGTAAGCAGCTGCAGCTGCAGATTGGCACGAGGAGAGTAAATCAATTTAGTTATGCCTTCATTAGGGTTTAACAAGACCAACTAATTGGACATCAATTATCTGAGACATTTGCTTTCGTTTGTTATGCTGACACCCGCACCTCTTGCAGCGCCATTATGTGCGCCTGGATAACGATTGTGACAACCGCTATACCCGTTGCCCTGGCCCACTCGGTGCGGATCTATCAGTATCATGGACGCGCTGGCACCGCCTGTGTCTTCTCCACCGAGGAGGAGGTCTGGAGCCTGGTTGGCTTTCAGGTAAGTCAAGCAATTGATTGCACGCTTTGTGGCCTCTAATCTGGCTGTCGTTCGTACCGTTCCACCCGCTCGACTCGCTCCACTCGCGCCCCACTCCGCCCAGCTCCACTCTCTGATTAATGTTGGCACATTATTCATGCCTCGCCGCCAAATTTGTCACTAGCTCGCGGCTCAACACATGGAAATTGCGTGAAATTACAGAATAGCAACTGAAGTGACGTCTGCTCCAAAGCGAACACCATTTCCACACAATTTATCGCACATACATATATACGCCATATGTGTGCGGATATATATATATATATATATATATATATATATATATATATATATGTATATATATATATCGCTTATTGTTACCGTAAACTCATATTTTCCAGAGCTTCAAAAGTAACTTGTAATATATTTGCTACTTGCACACACTCAGGCAGACAGCGCGCTCCAAGTGGAGTGACGAGCTCAACAGGAACAAGGACAT
This sequence comes from Drosophila mercatorum, assembly GCA_961210405.1. NCBI lineage: Eukaryota > Metazoa > Arthropoda > Insecta > Diptera > Drosophilidae > Drosophila > Drosophila mercatorum. The sequence continues at coordinate 559,967 of CAUIUS010000015.1, read as the reverse complement.
CGCACAGACAGCGCTTAGCCCAAGTTCCAACTGCACTGTGCAACTGGGATTAGTGCGAACGGAAGTTCTGTGCAACAATTCTACTGCCAACATGAAAGTTGCTTTACTTACAGATTTACAGTAGCAGAAAGTCTTAAGATTAAGTCAAAACAATCGTAGGATTGATGCTGACTTACAATCTGTTTTTCTTCTTTGTTTTGTGTTCCTCTTTCTTGTGCAGCGTCTCTCCTTAGAACCAGAATGTCTCATCAAAGTGGAGCTGTTCAATGTGTTCTCCAGTCAATTGCGTTCAGACCCCAAGCTATATCTTATATATCCTTTTCCTTGCTTTGCTTCCCAAATTTGACTGACGTATAGCTCTGCAACTTATTATCTTATTTAGGACTGAGGTAATTTCTTGAAAACTATTGAAGTACCACTCTCTCTGCCTATCTCTATCTCACCGTGTGTATCCACCCTGCCCCTCTCACTCAGTTAATCTCTATCTTTACCTATGTCTCTCTCTCTCTCTCTCTCTCTCTCTCGCTATCTGTCTACTTCCCTATCTCTAGAGCTATCTTCATTTGTCTCTCTCAATCTCTCCGTATTTTTATTTATCTCTATATGAATCTCTCCCTCTGTCTTTCGCTCTCTCTGTGTCTCTATCTCGCCATACATCTCTGTCTCTCAGTCTCTATCTATATTTTTCTTTGTGTCTCTATCTCTCTGCCTCGTTATATATGTGTTTCTCTCTGTCTTTCTATCTATATCTCTACCCATCTTTTACTCCGTAACTCTTTCTAGCTCTATATATGTATCTATCTCTCTCTCTCTCTCTCTCTCTTTAACTCCATTTCTCTCTTTCCTTTATAAGCCAACTTTAGTAACAGTTTCAACTCTGTAAAGCTATTTCACACAAACCCATTAGCTGCAAATCTATTTTATCTTTAGCAGAGAAATATATTACCGCTATCTCTCTCTTTCTCTCTCTATCTCTCTCTCTGTCTCTCGTTCTCCATCTCTCAATGTCAGCGTTCTTAGCTAACTGCATTGTCTAAGCATGTATTAAGTTTCAGCATTTGCAACAATTCCGCGAAATGCTTTGATTGAAACTTGAACCACTGTGCAAACACCACAGTCGCACACAGTCAACATTCGCTTGTTGTTTAGCAACAGACATCCAGACAGCAGAGTCCCATTTAAGCATGGGTATATATGTATATATATGTGTATGTGTATGTGTGTGTGTGTGTAAATATGTGTGTTCTTGAGTTAGCTAAGGCATCCAACAAAGCCAGAGTATGAGCCAATGTACAACTTAATAATGGCGCAATTCCATTCAAGGGAGAACCAAATTGTAGTGTATATTGTGCAATTAAGTTGACTCCCTTCCTTTCTCTCCCTCTCTCGCTTAGTCACGCGTACCAAGGATGTCAGCAACTACAATGTGAAAAGAAGTCATAGAGACAATATCTCAAGAGTTTTGATACTATTTAACAAGGCTCTTGAATAGATTGTAATCTTTTCCTTAAAGATTTGAGTTATCTGAGATAAGACCAGGTCCAGCTCCGCTTCAGACTACGGTCAAATCAAGACTTCTGATTTTCCTGGTGTTGAAATTATATTGATGATTAAACTAACTTCAAGTCTTAAAATAGTATGCCTCGTATACGTATGTCCTTCATTATTGTAGTTTCTGCTTTAAAGGTGAAAATTGTAAAGGAATTCAATAGTCTAGAGTAGCGCGGCTTCAGTTTAAACAGCTGCAAAGGTCCCTGGACGAAAAGGACGTCCATGCTCAAGTGAGTGCATCGGGACGGACACGAATGGCTCTTAGCACCTTGGCCACGGCAGGCTGGCAGGCGAGGGCTCGGGCCGTACGGCGGCCGACGACACGGACTGGAACAACAATGTGGCGTGTCAGAGCAATTTTATGCCGGAAGGATGTTACACAGCTAGTCCGCACTTGTGGCCAATGAATGAACACAAACAACATCAGCGACAACAACAAGGATAACACACTAACTGCAGTTGTCCGTCCGCGTGTGTGTGCGCCTCCGTCCGTGTGTGCCAGCACCCCGTGCTAATATGCACTTGTGGAGCGCGCGTCTAATGCTACTCATGGAGCAATTTACACGGCTCCACTCGCTGACATTGGCAAGGACAGAAACAGGAATAGTAGCAAGGATATGGAAAATGGGTCGATATGTTATGTCGCTGGCCTGGCAGAGCATATAAATCACAATTACTTTCATGACTCGGATGGACCGTGACGCATCGCATACCCTGTAATTAGATGAGCAGGAGACATCAACTAGATTGAGAGTCACTCATTTGGTATGGATAATTCTCAGTTGGGTCAGGCATTCCATTCTATATGTCGAAGAAGGTATACAAAAAACGTATACTTTAGTCTGTATCATAAATTGAAATAGAATGCAGTACAGGGTACCACAGTGCGTATACTCAACCTCGTATGCCTCCAGCTCACATGACAAAGACTTCAAGTTGAATTAGTCCGCAGGTAAATAGTATTATCAGCTGTAATTACGGCAGTAAATGCAATTTATTATGTGGCAGAGTATGCCTGGCTATAAATAGAGGGTATCACAAGAGCGGCTCAACCTTTCGCTGGCCGAGAACAAAAAAACTTTTCCTATGGCTGGGAGTTTTATTTGGTTTTGGTGTTTATTTTGGTTTGGACCCCCAAATGTCATGTTTCAATACTTTGTTGTTATAGTTGTAGTTGCTATTGTTGTCTATTGTTGTAGTTGTTGTGGTTGTTGTTTGTTGTTGTTGTTGTTGCCTGTTGACAAACAGTTGAGCATTTCGCTAGCAAATTTGGCGTTTCAATTTATTGCTCGCCCGCACATAAAAATGGATCAAACTTTTGACGCCTAAACGAAACACAGAAAATAAAACAAAAGAGAAAATATGCGACTCACAACCGGACTGGCAGATACCCTACTATTCATAGATTTACTGCAATTGCAAGATGCAGATCTCCTGCCCTTAGATAACCCTCCCAAGATATTGAAGAACTCATTGGATCTATTCGTATGTCGAGCGATTCGAATGAACTTTTGGTGGGCGACCCGCCGCAGCTGTTATCTGCGTACAGGGTATGCTGTTGTCATCGTAAATAAATAATAAAATAAAGCAACGAGGGTAGAGCAGAAACAAAAACACGCCTTGTATCTGCCCCATGTGGCAAGCGTGACCAGAGCACTAGCAACTTTACTTTATGCCAAGTTTGGTTTAGTTTCAGTTCAGTTCTTAAAGTTCCTCGTTTCTTGCAGTTGCTGTTTCTGGTGCGGCTTTTCAGTTACAATTAAGCCAAAAGCACCTTTTCCGAACAGCCTCAAGTGAAATTAATTTCTTAACAATTTAGCCATCGACTTATTTTATTAAATTCAAATTACTTGGGCACAACAGATAACTGCATTTGGCAGCAAACAAATCGAAAATCGAATGGAAATAAAATCTTTTAAATTGCTTCCATGTTAAGTGTGTAGCCCTTCAGAGAGGGTTAAAAGCTTAAAAACTCTTTCAACTTGAAACTCCAATTCTAAATGGTAGTTTTGGCGACAGAATATATATTTAAAAATAATATTTAATTTTATGCATGCATAAATTTAAATACAGTATTTCATTTAAATTATATAAATCACAATTAATACTTGCTGTTCCATACAACAATCAAACATATATACGAAGAACTCTTTTTAATCTGCTTCCATATTAAGTATATTCCCCTGAGTTTCGAGTAAGATCTAAGATGAGTTGTATTACTTATATCTGACATAAGTTGGTCGGTAATGAGCCAATTTACTTTACATATGTACATATGTACGTTTACAACTGCGCTAAGCAACGAATTCTTCATATGCTCTCTTCCAGCCTGAGCTTTTAAAGAATGTCAATTGCTAGTCGCTTTGTATTCTTAATAACAATCATAACGAGCCTGTGCGAATGGCTTTGCTCTCACTTAGTAGCAGCCGAGACTATTGTTGTCTCGCTCTCTCACTCTTTCTCACAGAGTGACAATTATAGCATGCCACTCGAATAATATTCAATCGACAACTCACGGTCTGCCAATCACGTATGGGGAAACTTACAAGGCAAAATATTAATACTATAAATACAGTATCATTTTAATGGGAATACGAAATATAATAATTTTAAATAAGTAAAAATAATATGGAAATTATTAAAATAATAATTATTATTTTTAGCAATTTTGTAGTATTTTAATAATAATTATTTTAATATTCATCTTTTAGATTTACAACAGAACTAAATTTAATATATTATAAACTTACAGAAAAATAAATTGTGCTGCAAAGCTTAGACTTAAATTGCTTTCAGTTTAAATAATAAAAGGCCAAGCTGTAGTTTATGCGAAACGCAAACAGTTCTGCCTAATTGAATCATCTTGCGCATAGTTTGCTGAGAGTTGTAAAAAGAAACAAATAGAAAACTTCGCACAATAAAAACAAATATAAAATTAATTTGCAGGGCAAGTGATGGGCGCACATTTGAAGATAATGCTGCCATATATCGCTTTTAAGGCATTCATGTTGCCAAACACTTTAAGTGATGGACCATAACGTATCTCTCTCTCTCTCCCTCTCACATGCAAAGATGCACAGTCATAACTATATATAAAGTTTGAAGCGGCATAAAACTTCAGGCCCATAGTCAGAACTGCCTTAGATATAGCTTGATATGCATGCAGGGAAATTTAACTATATGGCGAAATGAGCTGGCCCCAGCTCTGGCTGGAGGCTGTTCCGGGAGCTCGCTCAATAGACACAACTTGTAGGCACAAAACTTTTTCTGCGCGCCTTTAAACTTTATGAGCCGTCCAATAAAAAGCCATAAACTGAAGTGTGTGCCATATGATAGACGAGGGCGTTACAGTGGAGCCCGGATGAGCCGGGGGAGAATGGAGCGTGGAGTGGGCAGGGGGATTCGTGGCACCGGGGACTGGAGCGACTCGTTAATATTTGGCGTGCTCAAATTGCGCCTGGGATTTGGCCGTAGCAACTGTCGCGCCTGCTGTCACTCAACCAAATTAATCAACTTGAGTTCGCGATAGCTCCACGCGCTTTATTAGCCCCATTTCTTCCGGCCCTGACAACATTCAATATTGAAATTAAAGTTCCAATAGTTTAGCCAGACCAGACAGCAGACAAAGGAAACTTTATGTAGATTTCGATATTGATTAAGAATTATAATGGAATACTTACTAATTTTTATATAGCATAAAGACAACACGATCTAGAGCAAAATTGTATTAAATTTAAGACTTTCTGCAATGAAATCAAATTAATTTTGAATATATACTTAATAATACACTTACCAATACATTGGTATGCAAGGAGGATAACTTTAACTCCTTAATACTTTCACCTTTTTCCAAAATTAAATCTTTAGCTTTTAATCGTTCACGAAGATGGAAATTTTCTGTATGTCGGAGATATATAGAGTTCCTTATGGATGATTACATATAATAGTAACGGGATAGAGAGATTTATCGATGATTATAGCAGTGTTAGAAGCAATGTTGCACAGTTTGATTAAGTGGGACATTAGTGAACACTAACAACGGAGTGTAGCTCTGACGGCGTTGAAAGATGTGAGGCTACGATGACTTGGCAAATAGACTCTCTGAGATCTTCGCAAGGAAAAAGGGCAGATGTTCAGAGACTCCCAGAGCTGCCCTTAGCGCAATTAATATTAAATACCAACAACTTAGGTTAATCAATTAGCCGATATATACATGTATTTTCATTGAGTTTGTTATGATGGAAATGATTATTGCAAATCAGTCTTCATAAGGGACTCTATCCAAGTGAGCATATCTATTTTATAATAAAGAAGCTATACGAAATAGCTAAAAGCTGAACTTAAATTGAAAAAACGTAAAAATATAAGAAGCAGCAATAAAATATTATGTTTTAATATGATAAATAGGCTAGACAATGTCACAATCTTAAGAACTGATTCCGTCTTCCTCTCAACTGATCGACTCTCTCTCCATCTATCCATCTATTTCGTGGCCACATCATAATTGAAGCTGTGCTGGCTATGTTGCATCGCTAGAAAGAGTTACGAATCGAATGGGGCAACGTCTGAGCTGAGCAATAACTGTCCGTTTCGAATTAATTTTGCAGCAATGTGACATAGAACATTGTCCTGTTGCAATGCAGCTTTCCTTTGTCTGTCGCAATGCTCAACTCAAGCACATTGTTTGTCGTTGTTAAACCTGTTGTATGATCGTTACTGCTCAGATGGAGTAACTCATCAGCAGTAACACCATCATGTCAAGTATCTGTTGTATCTGTCTGCGCTATTTGCCTTAGTCGCAGTCTCACTTCGATGCCATCTCCTTTTGCCGGTGCAGCAGCTATTCACACGTCCTTGGCTTCAGTTCACACGACACACAATTTCGTAATTTTCGGCTCATTGGCATTGCTCTTAAACGACGTGAAATGGCTTGTTGAGTGACGCCAGGCGGAGGTCGAGGCTGAGCAATTGAAGGATGAGTAATTGGCACACTGAAGGCAACGCTCAATGCATAGATCCTCATCGAGCCTGACCTTCAATTGCTCATACTCAAACTGTGCTGGGCCCAACTCTGTCAGTGCCTTTCACTAAAGAAAATTGCCAATTTGAAGCGGAGCAAACTACTTCTGACATGTACGTTGGGCTAGAGCAAGTTCATCATAAGTTTCCATTAAACTACGTTGACCTTTGGCATATTGAAGTAATGAAGTAAAACTTGATTTTGATTTGTTCATTTCTTTTCTGCCTTTACTAAACTCTGAAAATACAATCATTTATTCTTCTATAATAACTTATATATTATCTATAATAATTTGCTGAGACTTAGACAATTTCATACTTATATTTTGCTATTTAAATATAATATTTATTAATAAGACTTACTTGTATTATAAATTAATTTATTTTATATTTATTTGGTAGTTTAATTTTTATTTAGCGGTTTTTATATTGATTTAGCTATTTTTTATTTATTTATTTCTTATTTATTGGATTTTTCAATTTATTTATTTATTTAATAACATAATTTTAATATATATCTTTTATTAATTATTTTTGCTTAATTAATTTATTTTTTTTACTTTTTATTATTTTTTTTTTAATTTATTTATTATTTTATTATCTATATTCCTTTAACTTTGCTTCATTTTGGGCTGTGACAGAAGGCAGGGCTTCAACAATGCATGTTTCCATCAGCATCAGCATTATCATTATCATCATATTCTTCTTTATCATCATCTTCATCGTCGTCGTCGTCGTCATCATGCCGCCTGTCATTGGCAACAACTTCCTTTGCAATTTACACTTTAATTAATACGTCAGGATTGCAAAACAATCGCAACATTTGCCGCATTCCACCCATCGCATGGCATTCACAATAAATGTGAGGGGAGAAAGGGGGGGGGGGGGCATTTGAGCATCCTGTCAGCTCCTTTCAGGCGCAAATGTCAGTGTAGATTATACCGACGACGCGTCCTCGTTGACTGTCGCCGATAATACAGGACATGTTCATTGGCCATGGCGTGTAATACGTACGGCCAAAGTGATTCCAATTCCGGCGCTGTCGGCCATTTTGCCATATGAATGAATGAAATGTAACCCACGCACACACACACACACACACACATACACACACGCAGAGAGAGGCGCCCACCCACAGCCACCCACTGGTTGGGTCGTGCCAGCGATTATTAACAATTGGGCCATGCGCGATTTCCTTTAGCCTCGTTTCATCTGGCTTTGCCGTTTTCCATTTCATTACATTTGCCCACCTTTAGCTTTTTTGTATTGGTTAAGCATTTCATTGAAATTTACAATTCGCCGCCGACTGCGCGAATCAAGCACCAGACTGCGACCCGGACCCGGACCCGGACCCGGACACAGACTCCGGCCCAGACCACAATCCGAACCCCGACCCCGACGCCTATCCCCTCGCGGGCCCATCCCCGTGCTATGTTGATTTTTTGCAAGCATCTACTTATTGCATGCTCAACCGCTGAGTGTGTTTTATTGTTTTCACCACAGCCGGCGCTGCGACTGCGGCTGCGGCTGCAGCCTCTCGTCCCTTTTAATCATTTACACTTGGCTAGCGGCTTTTTGCCAGCTCAAAGCTACTTGAAACTTATCGCGCCACGAATGAATTATATGTAAGCCCGATTCAGGCCCAACGGCTGCTGCTGTTGCTGCCGTTGTTGTTGTTGCTGCACTTTGTTCATCGATTGCCGCAAGCTGAATTCAACAATAGGCTTCGATAAGCCTGCAATTGGCATGCGAGCGAGACTTTTCCAGCGATATTGACAAGCAACCCTTAAGCATATAAAACCGTTTTCCAGCACTGCAGCCAGGCAACACTGACCAATGCAAGTGTAATTATTACAGAAAACTCTTACCGCCTACTCCACTTGATAGCATTGCAAATAAATGCTTCTTACGTTATATTTCATATTTATAATATATTTATAATCCGTGATCAATGCTGATATGTGCCGAAATTATAGTAGAAATGTAAGATGGCATATTGTTTCTTCTTATTAGACTTATAACAGTACAATTTGAAATTTTTTAAAGCTTTTCTGACATTAACAATTATCTAACACTGTATAGCTGAATTTTGATTGGTTCAGGCTAAGAGCTTTCTATGAACTTAATTGACAGATTTTATGGTCTTCATCAACACTGAATTTAAGCTATGAGCATTATCCAACACCTCAAGCTATATTATTTATGATTAATTTTAATTTATGAGTGTTATCCAGCACTTGATGCTATCCAATTTATTATTTATTTTATTTTTATCCAAGTAAAAAGTGTTACTTACTTGATGTACCTTCTCCATTACATGAAGTCAAGTAATGAGTGCTATCCAACACTTCATGACCTTTATTTATTTTCATCACGTTATCAACACTGACTTCATGACACGAGTGTTAACCAAGACTTCGTGTTAACAGCCTATTTGCATCTATTATCATGGAACTCGCACCTTTTTCTCAATTTCAATTTCAAACCAGGTTATTCCATTGCAGATAAAGCTCATTTCATGCCTCCACAACCCGATTATAATTACCTCAAGCTTAGCCCCAGTGAATCTTTTAAATATAATAATCTGTTTATTATTATTGAATTCAGTGCGATTGCCGCAGTTTAGGCCCGGTATCAGCTCAAACAATGAGCCAAGCTTAATTTCCATAAGAGAGCAGAAACCATTCCGGGACTTATCTTCTCCTTACTTTGGCGATGATTTAAGGTGCCGTCTTAAAGGCGCTGCTGGCCTCGAGATGAAGTGCGAATTTCTATGACAACAGCTGAAGTAGGCACGGAATATTTTGAACAATATTAGTGTCGGTCAGAATTAGAGGGAAAAGGATGCCGCGCTGGGGCCGAGGACAGTGGACGCGCAGCATGGTGTCTGTTATCCTGTATCTGTTATCCTGTATCTGGTATCTGGTATCTGGCCAGCGTTACGGTTCACTGCCTTTCGCAATCTCGAATGCAAAAACAAAAGCCGCTGACATGGCACCAGATGCCGCAGCACTTCACGGCAAGGCAAGGCGCATGGAGGGGAGGGCCGAAGTCCGAAAGGGACTCGAGATTGGGAAATGGCCGCTGGTTGTGACCAACTGTCGCCAGTTGCTTATTTTCGGCGTTGTCCTTTTAAATTTGATTTTATTAAGCCATTTGCAAGTGATTCCACGCTGCAAATTAACATTCGAAATAGTGTTTATTTTGTTTTTGACAGGACGCACACGCAAGAAAACAAACAAAGAGCAGCGTGAAGCGAACACAACTCGAAAGTGCCCCGCGCTGATGCTCGGGTCTGCCCGACTTGAAGGTACCCCTACCCAAACGTTTGCTTTGCTTTCCCTTACTCCTCAGCCGCAGCACACTCTGAATTGTTTTCCTATGGCTGCCTTTGACTAAAGCCAAACACACATATTTTTCGCTTTTGTAAGCATTTTCTAAAGTAACCTATATATTTGGCCTGAAAGGCCTTGAGACTAAAGCAGTAACCGACCAGCAGATGGCACCCAATCATCAACATGCCCATTTCTGCCTTGAAGCAAAGGCAGAGCTGGCTTGAGTATATGAAAGCTTAAAGTCACTGTCAAATGTCTTGAAGCCAAAGGTGATAATATGCTGGAGGGAGTCTTAACTCTGTAGAGCACCAAGCTGAGGAGTAGAGTGTGCCGATATTCCTACATGAGCTTTATCTGTTTTCCGTTTAATCTAAAAATATACATTTAACACTATATACAACTAAAAGAATCATATATGTCATTATCAATCTCATTACCATTCTCATTCACATTCTCATACTCAATCTCACTCTCATTCTCAATATTATTCTCATTCCCATTCTCATTCTCTTTCTCAATCTCATTCCCATTTTCATTCAAATTCTCATACTTAATTTTATACTCATTCTTATTCTCATACTTTTTTGGCAAAAGAATCATGAAAGAGTCCCTATTGTCTAAGCACCCAATTTCCTAATATATATCCGCTATTTTAGATCTTAAGTTGTCAATGCGAGTAAATACTTCAAACTTCAAGCAGCGAAATGCTTTGCCTTCAATACGAATTAACGGATAGACAGACGGACGTAAAGACCGCCGTTCGGACAGGCAATAAGACGGATATTGCACAAAACCTATATACTCTTTCTTTTAATGAATGAGTATTAATACAGTATTCCAATGTTGCTTTGCCTGTCGACTGACCTTTAAAGGTTTCGGCTGGAGTGTGAAGATGAGTTGATAGAGAGATATTTTGGGCTTTTTAGCCTACGTAAATGCTAAGCATTTTTCGAATCGCAGCCAACAAAGTGACCCACACATAAGTCAAAGTGCGTGTGTGTGTATATGTGTGAGGGTGTGTGTGCTCATGCACGCCTATACTCAAATACTTGACGAAAATATTTGCAACTTAACTTGTTTTGAAGTTCCAGGTACTTTTATTAACTATTTAACAGCCACATCAAATTCCCTTAACGAGGCGAATACTTTGCAAATGGGTAACACGCCAGTCCCAACCAACTCTTGAGAGCAGCATGAGGGCGCATACTTTGTCAGTGTTTTTAGAGTTTTATTGCAGCGCTTTAAGGAGTCCTTCGATGCAATCATTGGCAATAATATTCTCTCTCTCTCTCTCTCTCTCTTTCTTTGCAGGTTTCGTTCTTCCTGTCGTCGTATGTGGCCCCGTTGACACTGATTTGCTTTCTCTATATGGGCATGCTGGCTCGCTTGTGGAAGAGTGCGCCCGGCTGCAAGCCATCGGCCGAATCACGGTGAGTTGAGACATGAGTTCACCGAAAATATTACGTATACGCCAAGTGCGCGATGCTCACGTTTGGATTTGCTATTGGTATTGGACTAACGCGCCCGAGGGCCCCTTGTTGCTTGCTTGTTGACTTCGCACACGCACACACACAGAGGATACAGGACACAGGGCACGGGACAAGGGACAAGGGACACAGGCAACTGCACCTGCCCCATTCGCAATGATGAATGCCCTTTTACTACGCTTAGGCATGCCACCGAGTGGAGCGCTGCGCGGCCGCTGCTCATAAATTTTTAAGCACTCCTTTCCTTTCTCTCTCTCTCACTCGCTCTCTCTCTCTCTCTTTCTTTGTGGTACTTTTACTGTTGTTTGTTTGTTTGTTTGTTTTTCACCCTAATAACTCGCCGAACAAGCCATTTCCTTTCGCTTTTCAATGTGATTTTCCAATTTTTATTTGTTGCACGCTCAAAAACATTTCATTTTCTTTCACTTATTTTGCAAACTGAATTTTCAATAATCGTAAATAATTAACCGAAGCTTAGCAATCGAGAGAAAACGCTTTTATTGCTTCATGCTTTCTATTTCACCCTAGTTATCGAGCTGCAGTGAACCTATAGTAAATGGGAAAGCAGATTGTAAGAGCTAGGCAGATATGTAGACAGATCTATAACTATTCTAAGCTATTATAATTTTTATTATAATATAAATATAGATTTCTAGTATTTGTAGTATATCGATTATAGTATTATAGGATTTATACTATTTATAGCAGTTATAGCACTTTTAGTATTTATATCATTTATAGTACTCATAGTATTTATGGTATTAATAGTACTTTCAGTATTTATAGTATTCATACTATTTATAGTATTTATAGTACAGATAGTATTTATAGCATTTATAGGATTTATAGCATTTATAGTACAGACAGTATTTATAGCATTTATAGGATTTATAGCATTTATAGTACAGATAGTATTTATAGCATTTATAGGATTTATAGCATTTATAGTATTTATAGCACTTACAGTATTTATAGTATTTATACTATTTATAGCATTTATAGTACAGATAGTATTTATAGCATTTATAGGATTTATAGGATTTATAGTATTTATAGCACTTGCAGTATTTATAGTATTCATACTATTTATAGCATTTATAGTACAGATAGTATTTATAGCATTTATAGGATTTATAGCATTTATAGCACTTACAGTATTTATAGTATTTATACTATTTATAGCATTTATAGTACAGATAGTATTTATAGCATTTATAGGACTTAAAGCATTTATAGTACTTACTGTATTTATAGTATTTATACTATTTATAGCATTTATTATATTTTTAGCATTTAGAGTATTTATAGCACTTACAGTATTTATAGTTTACATACTGTTTATATCATTTATAGTATATAGCATTTATGGTATTTTTAATACTTACAGTATTTATAGTATTTCAAGCATTTATGGCATTTATAGTGCAGATAGTATTTACAGTATTTATCACATATACTATCATTCCTTTGCCCTGGACTCTTGTTTCAATCTATAATATTCAATATAGAAATCCAATAAAATTCAATATAGAAATCCATTTTATTTCATATTTCTTATATTAGCCACTAAAACAGAATCAGCTAAGATTAAGCTTGAGCAGGGTATTCAAACTGTCATCAAATGCATTTCACTCTCTCCAAGCTATAGACACAAACGCAGCAACTACAAACTGTGCATTTTGACAGATTTTATGTTGGTATTTTAGACGGACACTGTGGAAACCTTTTAGAAAAAGCGATGGGACTGGAGTTTTTATGCAGGTTTTGCGATTGGTAAAAAGTCTAAAAGGGAATGGAAGTGAGGTGGAAGCTGAGCTATTGCATTGGAAAATCCTTGCATTTTCTACGTTACTTTTTGAGATAGAAGAGCTTCAGGTTGAGCTTGCAAGCATCACAATATTTGAGAATTGTTAATGGATTCCCTTAATATCCATAGATGAAATAAGTGAATTACAGCAAATTGCATGATTCCTGGAATTGTTCTGCTTGAAATGCATTTTCCATGTTAGTGGGAAGCTAACGGGCTTCGAGTTCAATCAAAATGTTATTTAATCAGAAAAAAACATACATATATATATATATATATATATATATATATATAGAATTGTGGGTCAGGAAGCTACAAAGTACTAGGAAAAAAGAAACGTAAAGGATGCCATACAAAGGGAACAAATAAAATAATGGCTTTTCATTACTTTGTGAATTGCAAAGGCCATGAACCCATTGAAGACGGCCCGAAAGGGTATATCATTTAACATTATTGCTTGATAATATTATCCCTAATACTTATAAGTGAGCTTCGACATCTCTACCTATATATCAATCTACTCTGTACTCATCTTTATATATCTATGTACATGTCTCCCTATCTATCCATTCTCCACTCATCTTGATCTACATATATATCTTATTTATCTATTCCCAATATCATCTACTCATATATCTATATATATCCTCCCCTATTTATGTTCACACAATAACTCCTTATTTTCATCTCCTTTAATGCACAGAGACAGACAAAATTTTAATTTTTTATTTACCACATTTTCTTACTTCCAATTATATAGGGTATCTTATAGTCCATCAGCTTTGCATTTGCGATTTTTCCGCTCAACTTTAAAGCACGCCACACGCTGCGTATGCGTGATGTGCTGCTTTGTCGCAGCCAAATCAAAAATCCAATTCCGCATTATGCCTGCATTACTGCCGCACAACATTTGATTGTAGAGCGTCTGGGCGTGGGTGTATGTTTATAAATGAGTATTTCTCTATACCTACCACACACACATACTTACATATGTACACACACACACATATACATATACATATATGTGAGCATGGAGTGCATATGCAAATTGCGCATTTGTGCATTTGGCGTTAGCAATTGCTGCAAACGGGCCGAACCAGCATTGGCTGAGTTCATAAATCAGATTGCAAATGCCAATATTTATTTTCTTTTTCAGACAGACATCTACATGCATAATCATGCAAACTATATATAACATATGAAATATATACCCGATTATCTTATCTTATGCTCTCTCTCTCTCTCTCTCTCTCTATCTCTCTTACAGCAAGGGCAAGCGACGCGTTACACGTATGGTGGTTGTTGTGGTCCTCGCGTTTGCCATCTGTTGGTTGCCCATACACGTGAGTTGCGCCTTCTGTAGAACTATCTAACCTAACTATCTATCGTAGCCACAAAAGACAGCAAAAATCCACTAATGAATCTAGCTAAATCAAGCTTAAAATAGCATTTGAAAAGGAACTCAATTGGTATATTGATATGTCAATCGATTTATATATCAATAAATTGATATATTGCCAAATTGATTTATTGATAAATGGATATATCAGTAAATCGTATTGTTTTACTGGTGTATTGATATATTGATATATCGACATATTGGTATATTGAGATATCGATTAATTGATACATGCATTGATATGTAGTATGTTATAAATCGATCAACTAATACACTGATAAAGTAATATATTGATATAAAGACGTATTAATCGATCAATTGATATATCGATACATTATAATGTTATACCGATATATCTATATATTTTATTATGGTAAATCGATAACTTGCTATATGGAAATATCCATGTATCGATCAATTGATGCATTGAAACTTAATATATGTATATGTGTGGGTTCATCAATAAGTTGATATATTTTTATTAATGGGTGATATATTGATAAATGCTGTTAAATTGCTTATAAAAAACATTCACAGTACAAGCTGTGGTCTTTGAGCTTTTCAAAGCTTCTCGCCACAGAATCTCTCCAAGAAACATTGACAACGACCATTAATATTAAAGTGAACTTTGGGAAAGCTCCGTTTACTTGTATCATCTTATTGGTTATATTTAAAGCAAACACTTTTTAGCATTTGCATTTGAGAGTCGCATACTTGAAATTAAAGCAGCAGCAGCTGTTGGTTGTGCCTGGGCTGCTGGGCAAACAGAAATAGAAATAGAAAACAGAAGCCCAAGACAAGGACTGGGTAAATAGTGGATACACTTGCAGAAACTCGAACATACTCGGGGCAATCGTGGACGTCATTAGGCGACAAATTGACATTTTCTCTTAGTAAATGGTCGCAATTATTTGCTCGACTGTTGAATGAGCAAAAACTCAGCTGACATTTGCCTCATTTGTGGAAGTGTTTGCATAAAATCAATGCGCTTACAAATTGCAAATGCAATATACAAATTGCAAATCACAAGAACCCGCACACACACACACACATAGAGAGAGAGTCAGATACGGAGGGAAACGGAAATAGCTGAAACCGTGATTGATATGGAGAACGGGAACTAATGATGTGCAAAATGTATAATACATTGATTGCCACCAATTGGGGCATGTTGCAGGTTATACTGGTGCTGAAGGCGCTCAACATGTACGGCGGCACCCACCTGACAGTCATCATTCAGATCATATCCCATGTGCTGGCCTACACCAACTCCTGCATCAACCCCATTCTCTACGCCTTCTTGTCTGACAACTTCCGCAAGGCTTTCCGCAAGGTAAGCGAATACTGATTTTTGTAATGAAGATTTCATTTCATAATAAATATAATAAATAATAAAATAAAATATATGTATGCATGTTAAGTTGGACTCAACGGATTTTGACGCTAAGTAACAGAAGAAACGGAGGACAGGCAGACAATCGGCCGAACAAAATGAGGAACATAATTACAGACGAACTGTCAGACAAATACCCAATTGAAGACTCAGCCGGACGAACGGACAAATTTAATACATGAACAAGCGGACAGAGAAAGGAGTAAAAGATAGAAAGTGAAAGAAAGTCATACAAATAAGCAGACGTACAGCTAGGTAGAACAACACGACGACGAGCAGTCAGAAGTTCGGTTGGTCGCGTGAAAGTACTCCGGCGGAATGGTGAAATGTCGGACATATAAACAGAGCGACATACACACAGTGAGGCGTAATTATGAACAGATAAGCAAATGGATCGAGGGTGAATGGACGTGAGTTAGGTAAAGTCTAACAACGATCGATCCAACAGAAGAAGCACCAGACAGCCGGACGGACAATGCAACGGAAATCTCTCTAAATAAAATAAAACTAATATCGTTTGGTCAGAGCGTCACAAATCAACATAAACCCTATTTTTTTTTTTATACATATCAATTGCACATTTTTATAGATACATCACGATTCCATTTCAGGTCGTCTGGTGTGGCAGCCCGCCGCCAATTGTGACCAACCAGCAGATGACGAAGACCACGCGAACTGCGACCGGCAATGGCACGTCCAACATAGAAATGCTTTAAGCTGGTGAGCGACACTAACTAAACGCAGTTATTTAGAATGCTTAACTAATACTTACCCTCTCTCTCCTCCTCTCTGCTTCTCTCGCTCTTTATCTCAATCTCTGCAGCTGACTATTCTGGAAAATGAATGGGGATTTGTGCGCGGTGCGCAGTGAGACCGCAAAATGCCATTAAACAGTTTTTAACTAAAATTAATGCAGTCAGTTAATGGAAATACTACACGATATGCATATTTCATATAGCTGTTGTCCCGTTATATGATTTCGCACACATATAGCTTACCCCCTTACCCGATTAAGCGTGTGTTTACTTTAGCTTTGTGGGATATGCGGAATATTATTTGAACCGTCTGAATGACGTCAATTTGTTTAAAATGAATTCGATTTGAAATGCTTAAACTAAAGCTGAAAAGCAGATATATTTAATATATATATATACACCTACTGAAAGATTCACACCATACACACTCTGCTTCGTCTGTATGCTTAAATTGTGTGCAGAACAATGAAAAGCAGCATCAAAAATAAGAAATATATCTAAATATATATATATATATATATATATATTTGTGTGTGTGTTGTATAAGAGTTTATATAGCTATCAATACATAACTCTAGCTCTTGCATTATGAAAGCCAAGATCTGCTCAAGAAACAAACCGAAATATTACCAATTTGTACAAATTCCTCTTGAATCAAATGAAATAATCTCGTTACCATTCAAATAAACTGAAATTGATTCCAAATATAGTTGCTAGTCTTTCAGGCTGGGAAGTCGGGAAACAATTTTAAGAAAACGTTATCTACAAATATTTCGTATTCGTATAAGTAATGAAGAAAAAATATTGATAAATAATATAATAATATGAATTTACAAATATTTTATCTACATGTAAGTCAAGAAGAAAATATATTTATAAAAAAAATTTTTTAATTATTTCTCGACTTTCCAGACTGAAAATATTTTGGAAAAGATTTGATCATATTTGGAATTCAGTTCTTATCCATAGGTTTCTACATTCATATATATTATAAATAATATAAATTCTTGTTCAGTACGGCTAATTGAAATAGTTTTTAAATGGTTCGATCACATTTGGCATAGAGCTCGTTTCAATAGGCTTGCAGACCATATATAATTTCACATAAATATTATTAAAGAAATATTTATAATTTGTAATACTTCATGATATTTGATAATATATCGACTTCAGTTTTGAACAATAGACTTCAAGTTTTCCGTCTGTAAAAAGTTCAAGTAAATATAATAAAAGATATATTTATAAATTAATATTCTTCATGAATTGTGTTTGTCTCTCTCAGTTGACATTTCTTTTAAGTGATGAATATATTAAAAGAATATTTTTCTCAGTTGACACCAACATAATATCGAATAAGTATATATACGAAATAATCTCACTTATGTATATAATTCATTTTGATACCATTTCACTTGACAAAAAAGGTTCAATAACATAAAAACTGACACAATTAAATTTATAAAATTAAAAGTTCATGAAAATAAGTTAATTTTAGTACAATATATATATATAGTTTATATACATATATATACAACATATACACATGTGTGTGAATTTACTTAAATGCGTGTCTAAATGTATCGATAAAAGAATATACAAAAAATTAAATTGAAAAATTAAAATGCAAATGAAAAAGAAATTACATAAAAATGAAAAGCTGTCACATTAACTTACACACACAGATAGATAATTGTGACACACACATATACACAATAGAAAGTTAAGAGCAGTCAACATGCCAGACAAAATGGAACTGCATTAAACCTAACCAAAAATGTTAATTAACAAAATTCCTGTGTGTCTATCAACTAGTTGGAAATGCTTCTACTCATAGTCAAATATATGAACAAACATACATTGCATACATATATATATATATATATATATATATATATATGGATAAATATATGTATTATAAGGAAGGTTTTTTGGAAAAGAAATGTGATTAATGAAAGGAAAGAGAACACTATATAATAGAGCTCGATCACATTTATGGTTCAGTTGCAATAACTATAACTACTATAATTATTGACAAAAATTCAAAATATATATATATATATATATATATATATATATATATATATATATATATATATATATATATATATATATATATATATATATATATATATATATATATATATATATATATATATATATATAAATATATATTATAAAAAAAAAGAAATGTTCCATTGGAATTGCGGTTCCTATGAAAGAACGAACCAAAAGCAGGTCAAACTCTGCTGTAAACTCGAATTCAAATATATAGTCCATTAAACACTTAGTACTAACATATAGAAAAAAAGGAACAAGTATGCATGTATAAACCAATGTTAGTTACTAAGTTCCATAACTATATTATACTCACTAAGATATTAGCTAATTCACATAGACTTAAGAACTGCATAAATGGATTTCAAATTGAACCCATTTTGATATTCGCCGGCACGAGTGTATTTAGTCTAACAATTCGCTCAATATTCCTATTCTAATTTCATTTCATTTCACTAACAAAAATATAAAATTTCTGCTTTTTCATTAACTTTTTCACTTTTGCCTATTTTGGCATTTTTAGGAGCCCTTATCAGAATTCAATCCATATGCTAGCCCAGTTCGACTTACGCAAATCTAAACCAATTGACAGAATTACAAATAAATAATTTAAATTTTGAAAAACAATGATACAGCATAATACATAGTAGCTTATCGGTTATCGGCTATCGATCCCAATTTACCAACTTTACGTCGATCTGTAGAGAAGTTGACTCTGGCTCAACTATGATATTTTATCATGAATATATAACTAGGAGAAATTGGAGCAGCGCATGGTAAAGCAGGTACTCGCTATTCCTCACTCTCCCCATATCCCTTTCACGCTAGCTCTTAACATAAAGAACATAAATACTTTCCTTGACGACTTTCGTGGAAACTGTCAATATTAAAAAATTCTTTTTTTCTGAAAAATAAAAAATGTTTCAGAATTGGTTAAAATTTGCGTAAGTATTGGGAAAAGCCTAAAAAACTTAAAATTAAAAAAAGATTTAAATGTTTTCGTGGACCCCAAAAATATCATAATGTGAAATTTGAAGCTCGAATTAAAACAAAATAAGTAAATGGTTATTAATCATATTATTTTTATTTTAATAATTTTTTAAACACTTAAATTTAAGCATAAAATATCCATAGAAATAAGATCGCGCCTAAGCCAAATCTGTATTAACAAAACAAAAACTAGCTAAATAATTAAGTAAGATTTGATTAAGCTAAGCTGACAAAATAATATAAATCTATATCGATATGGATTTCGATTTGCAGTCGGCAAGGGCATTATATATTTGGCACTTGAAATCAAATTTGTGTAGCAGAAAAAAATGTTGATTTTGTTTGTTGTTTAAAAATTAATTAGTTGAAAATACATGTATTAGCTAATGTCGAACAAACAAAGACCAGTTAAGCGTATTACAAAGAAATTTTTAAATAATATATGTTTTTGATTACACTAGCCAGCAGGAGTTGGGGCGAACAAAGTATTGGCCTAGACATGAAAGTGAAATGGGGTCTAAAGTTAATGACTAAAACTGAATAGTCTTATGTTTTGTTGAATTCTATTGTATTTATGCCCGTCTCTCTCTCTCTCTCTCTCTCTCTCTCTCTCTCTTGTTGACAAATAAAACATATTATTTATATAATAAAATATATTGATTCGAGAAACTTTTGGCTTGGAATATTGGAAAAACTAAGTTCAAGCTGATAGCTTCATGAATTGTAGCAAAGCTTTGTTGGCCAGTGTTATTATGCAAAAATTATATTAAATTACATTTACATTTGACTAATGCATAAGTGTTAAAATCCTTGGTTTTTTTTTTCAATTTGTTTTTCGTTATTTTTATTAGCATAAATTTTGTTCGCCGTGTTTCGGCATTGCCGAACTAAAAACGTAGCCTAAGTAAATTATATAGACGTAAATTTATATTATATATAAGATAAAGAAGAAGAAGAAGACAACTTGTGGATTTTGTGTGTTATTTGCATATATCGATATTTGTAAATGTTACCTACTGCATTCCTAGCACAGTTGTGGAATTGAACAATATTTGAATTGAAACATTTGCAAACCAACAATAAACAAATACAAATTGAAATATTGTAGATCTAAGCAAAACTTAACCAAAAAAAAAAAAAACAAAATAAATAAATAAGAGAAGAAGAGAGGAAAACACAACAGAGACAACCAAAGAATTGATTGTAAAAATTTTAAATAAAATACATTTTTTTTTAATAAGTATGTAAACTTAAAGATTAAAAGAATAAAGAATCTGCAACACATATTTAGATGTATGTATGTGTGAACGTATTTATAGGGTAATCAGAAGTTTGCATAGTCAGAATGTCAACAAAAAAATAAAAAGAATAACAAGAACAACAACAAAACACAGGGCAATTTCGAAACTGAAATGAAAATGAAAAAAGAAAAAAGAAAAACAAAGAAAATTGAATTATTGTATTTAACTATGAATGTTTGTACCAACATTTTACTCTTGTGTTAATTAAACGTATACTACAACAAATATGTACCAGCTGCGTATAAATGGAAATAAAATCGTTTTACTCTTTGGAATTTAACTATAACTGTTGCATAACACTTATCTCATGGCAATAGAAGGGAATAGGCTAAGCTGTGAATGCAAAAAGCAGCTTGACCTCAACTTTGAATGATTCAATAGGAATTTACAAAGCTACTCTGTGAGTGGAAGGAACTTTCTGTTGATCAATTAATTGAGTGATTAGTTGATTGATTGCCTGATTCACTGAGATTGATTGCTGCAATTAGTACTTACAAGAATACCTTACTTTAATTTGTATAGTAATATATTTATAACAAAGGAAACAGTTACACTCAACTGACTGACTGATTTAGCAATCATGATTGATTGACTGGATGGAGAAATGAATCAGTCACATTCATAATAACTTTTTATGGAAACAATATATGCATATGAAGAAGTAGAAGCAATTTCACTCGACTGACTGATTTAGTAAACCATTGATTGATTAGGTAATTGATTGACTGACTGATTGTTGCATTTGATATTTACATGATTACTTCTTTGTATTAAAATAAAACATAGAAACAGTTTCACTAGACTGAGAAACTATGATTGATCAATTCATTGACTGAATGAAGAATTGAATCAATCACATTCATAATAATTTGCGTGCATAGAAACATTACATGCAACTACTGACAAACTGATAAAGGAACCAATCGATTGAATGACTGACTGATTTAAAAATATTTATATGACTCCTTCTATGCATTTAAACTTTGTTAAAGTATAAAAAGTCTCGGCACATTAATTGAGTAACTAATTGATCAAATATATTTATAATGACTTACATGTAAAATAAAGAGACTCCCTGACTGACTGAGAGATTAACTGATTGACGCTATGATTGAATGGCTGCTTGGCCATCTTATGAAACATTTGACTTGAAAGCGAATTGACTGAGTTATGATTGAATGAATGTCATTTTGTCATTGACTGATGGATTGACTGATTGATTAAATAATTCTCTTGGCCTTGTGGCTAATCGATTGACTGACTGCCTGATTGACATATCGATTGAAAACGTTAGGAATTGCTAGACTGATTGACAGTCTGCCATCGACTGAACGACGACTAATTTCGGGAATGATTGACTGACATCTTGAATACCAAATATACCATGTGATGAGAGAAAATCTACCTATTTGATAGATAATCAACTGAACCAACTGCCAATGGACAAACTTAACTTCGAATACTGTTGAACCATTGAAAATTTGCTTACGAATGGACGCAATAACTATTCTTCGCTTTTTAGCTTTAGCTTCAGCTTTAGCCCACGCACTAACTGTTACATTTCTTCGTATGATTTCACCCAATAAATTAAACAAAAAAATTCTATAGGTTTGATACTTTCTGAAATGAATTGGAGTTCACCTGTTATAGTTTCACTGGCACTTGCTCCAACAAAGACCGATAGATGATACCCCAGGATATCTGGGTGCACCATCTTGAAGAGGTCCCAATTCAGCACTGAGCCAGGACCAACACCGAAGCCAGACCAAATTGCAAACACGGCTCCACTCGACTCGCGACCTGCGCAGATCTTAGCTATGTAAATTGGCAACACGTGTAAACAGAGACATTATTTAGTTAAGCAATTGCGTTGCTCTGGATGCCGCCCCACTTGACCGTTCCGCAGCTGCACCGTGGCACGAAACCTATTATACAGGCAGCTTATCCAAAGGACTTTGCACGATGATTACATAAGCTAAACAAATAATTATTTATCGCAAAACAATTTTAGAAGATACAATCAGACTAGTTGAAAGTTGTTAGTTCCAGTGCTAAATACTATTATAGAGTGAACAAGTTAAAAGGGATCTTCTCAAAGATCAGAGATATCCCGAAAAAGGCCGATTTAGTCAGGAACTCAGCTCACATCTTGTGCGTTACGGTGAGACGTTCAGGCAAGCAGACGGAAAGCCGAACAATCAAATAGACAAACGGAGGGATGAGCAGGCGGGCGGACGGAAGAACGGATTGAGGACGCAAGGAAGGACGGATTTAAGTACGAACGGAACGACGGACGGACGAACTAAAGGGTAGAAGGACAGACGGACAGAAGGACAGGCGAGTGGACAAGAGGATAGGCAGACGGAGAGAAAGACGCATGGACGGACGGACAGACGAACGGACTGACGGAACGAAAGATAGACGGACGGACAGATGAATATACGAATGGACGGACAGATAGATGCATGGACGAGTGAATAGATTGACTTGGATTTATTGCATCGGCGCGCCGTCTTGAACATTTTTAATGGGCACAGGGAAAAATAAAAAAAATTCATCCGTATAACTTTTCGTTGTTTTAGAAACATATTACTGACCAAGTAGCCTTAGAGCTTGCACTCTGGGACTCGAATAGGCGTAGAGTCGTAGTAATCGTTCAGTATATAAGTGTAGCTCGCGCTGTGAAGTTCACATAATAGTTAAAATATAGAGCTCGGCAATATTTTGATAAAATAACAGTACAAGACGGAAGGAAGTATATATACAAAATAACAGCGAAAGACGGAAGGAAGTATGCCTCAGGTTAGTCTTGAGTTAGTCTTTCCATGGTAAACGATCCTAATGTCTCCTCTGTCCCCTCTGTCTCCTGTGCTGTGGCAGCGACCAAAGTTCAGGGTGCCCCACTATGGCTTGGGCCGCAAGAGTACAGTGATGGCTGCACTGCACAGGTTCAGGCCACGCATCATTGACAAGTGGGTAAGTCTGTTGGGGGACAAGAGAGATGAAGACTATGCCGAGGCGGAGGGGAAGCCAGCAGGTTTTGCCAAGGGACTGACAGCTGAGACTGAGAAACCGAATCAGCTACATATAATTAAGATGGCGTCGAACAAGAACTTTTGGGCAAACCGAGTCAAACATGGCGGCAAGCATCGCCTGTCGGCCATACCAGAGGTCAAGATGGCGCCTAAGAAGTACGTCACTAGAGCCAATCAGGTATTGATCCCTCTCTCTCTATCGCTCTATATATCTATGAAATTGATTGATCTTTCGGCCAGACTGAAAAGAAACTTTCATGGACTAAAGAGGACCTGGCTCTCCTCTTGCCGATCAATCGCTATATTAATTACAAGGTGAATCGGTGCCGCTTGCCCGAACTGTTCGAGGAGCTGGGCACGAACCCGGTGGAGATCGAAGTCTTTCAAGAGACTCCGCAATATGTGATTCGGCTGCCCGAGCCGCGCATCGCTTGGCGCATTGAGATCGACCTGACCAGCGATCCGGCTGCCAGCTATCGATTGTTGTCCGCTATATTCAGGAAGGAGGTCTTGGAGAACAACTCGCAGACACCGTTCATGATAAAGGGAATGAATCAGGACAGCAACCCCTTCGCCGACGAGATGTACGCCAAGCAGCATCGCGCTGCCCAGGCGAGCATGACCACGCCCACAACCGGACAGTTGGCCAAGTTCCCACTGTTCCCGGAGGGCACCTCGAACCGGAAAATGAAAATCGTTTTAACCTTTTTCGTTGTATTTTGTGTAATTGGCTGCCTTTGCACGATGCTCCTTTGAGAGCCTCGGCTTCAGTTATTCTTCTGTGATTAGCTTCTTAGGAAATTTCCTCGTTTGATAAATACGTGAATCAAAAAAATTATTTTCGAGTATCCGCAGCCGTTGCCTTCAGGTAGATATCGATCACTTCCCTATTAGGAAATTGACCAAAAAATTGTGTGAATTGAATAAAATGTTATAAAAAAGATTTTAAAAAAAAGTTAATAAAATTGAAAGTTTTGAGGAATTTCAGGAAAAACAATCAATCGTTCGATTTAAATTGTTTTAACAAATATATTATTAATAGTTTACTATTTTATTTATATTTTTTAATGAATATTAAAATCTCAATAATTAATTTATATCTTATAATAAATTGAATCCAATTGCTTAAGTTTATGTAGGTATATGAAATATTACTTTACATCGGGCTAAATATATTTAATGAATTTCTTAAATAATAATTTTTATTTTTTTGTCAATGAAATATAGGAAACAAGTTAAATTTAATTGATTTCAATTACTAATTTCCATTAATAATTTATTACTTTTCTTAATTAATATTGTTTAATTTATTAATATAAATATCTATATCAAATGACGGGATCCAATTAGAACTTATTCGAATTGCTATAAATTTAAAGTCCGATTTTCAATATATATTTATATAATATGAATTTTCTAAACTTCAGTAAGAAATATATTTCAAAAATGTATTAAATATATAATTATTATTAATTTATTGCTTTATATTTTAAATATTCTAAATTAGTGAAAATAAAGATCTGCAACAACGGATAGATTTAAAAGAAAATCATTTTTAAATCGGACCAAACATATTTTATAAATTTTGTAAATTATATTTGAACTTTTTGTTTTCTACTGAAGTTATTAATAATTTCAAATAAAATATATTTTAAGTCCAAATCAGATTTACTTGAATTTACCCATGCTAGAGATGATTTTTATAGGCAAATAATTGCCCAAAATTCCAGCAAATAACTCATGGTTTCGGCCCACTGTAGCTGCAAAATTTATGGGAATTTGTTAATGAATATCCAGGCCATGGACCACGGCCGCAAAGGACAACATGCGTGGATGCTGCTGGCGCGTAGGGGCCGCAGGATGCTGCGAAATTTTACGATGCAAACAAAGAATAATCGTAACGTGTGAACTTTATGCTGTTTGGCCAGTCGCAGCCGCAGGTAAGCAGCAGCGGCAGCGGCAGCTAAAGCAGCAACAGGCAACACATGCAACGTCGTGGCCAATTGGCCTGCCGGAGTCCAGATAAACAAGGCAATAAGCGTCACGCAAGACACTTGTTGCCGTTGCTCCTCATTAGCGGGCGCCTACGGCGTGCATTTGAGTGGGCGTCCGCCCGGATTGGATATATATATACATATATATATATATATTGTGTGCGGCCAATGGGGCGTTTCGTTTAATTATACAAACGCCGCCCGCCCGCCGAGTCGGTTATATTTCAAAACTGGTCTGCACAGCCAGCAAACGGCTCAGTTAACCAGTGTCCATCGCGGCAGTCACAACAGCAGCCAGCAAGTGCTCCCAGCCAGCCAGCAAGTCAGCCAGCAAGTCTGACACCAAGAGAGTCTCTACAGCAACTCAAGCAGCCATGAGCCAGATCCGCGGAGCAGCGGCGCGGCCACGTAATTGGACACTTCGTGGCGCCGTTCTGCTCCTGGCGCTGCAGCTGCTCCAGACGCCAAGCGCCCTGCAGCACACCGAGGAGGGCCTCGAGTTGCTCTTCCGCGAGCGGTAAGTCAATGCTGATTATTTGTGGTCAACAGAATTCAAGCTAACAAAAGCTTAAGATTGACCCTGAGCCTAGAGTGGACCACACCATAAATCAAGTCCCCTAATACCAAGCGACACTGAAATATATTTTATATAAAAATTGTCGATTTTTCTATATGAAAATTAAAGCAACAATTTTTTTTTAATTTTTTTTTTTTGCCCTAACTTGATATATATTTCTTATCTTTTTTTTTAATTTTAAATTTGAAAAATATTTTTATTTATTTATATGAACTTAACTATTTTTATTTCAATTATCTTTTCATTGTTTTTTTTTTTATGCAAGAATTCTTTTTGTTTTTAGAACTTTTTACTAATTAAAATTAATTGATTTGGCTACAAAAATAAAAAGTCCATGAAAATCAATAAAAATATTTATAAATAAAATAATATTAAGCTAAGTCATATTATAAAATAAAATACAAAAATAATTATAAAAAAAAAAACTAAAACTAAAAAAAAAAATGTTAAACTTTATTTGAAAATGTATCTTTAAATGGAAAGTTCCAAAATATTTCGACATATCTGAAAAGTGTTAATGAATCAAATTTTAAGATCTTTGTAATGAAATCTTTCTTTGGATGAACAACGTGTTCGCAGCTCACAGTCGGATTGGGAGAACGTTTGGCATCGGGAGACGCACTCGCGCTGCCGGGACAAGCTAATCCGGCAGCTCTACTGGGCCTGCGAGAAGGACATCTACCGGCTGACGCGGCGCAACCGGAAGCGGGCCGGCGACGAGGTCTGGCAGAAGAGCAGCTCCAATCGTAAGTGACAGCGACTGACATTCTGATATTTGAGAGAGATTTACTGTGAGAAACGTTGCCTTTCCAGCGGCAGTGGGCGGGGCCGCCTCCACCTGGCTGCACGTGAACTACGCGAACATGTTGCTGCGCAGCCGACGCTCCGACGCGCCCTCGATCACCAACGAGTGCTGCACCAAGGCCGGCTGCACCTGGGAGGAGTACGCCGAGTACTGCCCCTCGAACAAGCGCCGCAATCACTACTGAGTGCCCCCGATCTGCGCTCCACAATATTATATACGATATAGTACATACATATAACAGATATATCCATATATACATATACACTATATAAATCTAATATTTTTTTCTCTCGACCTTCTTTTTTTTTGTAGTTGTTTGTTTGTTCGTTGTTCGATTGTCTGTCGCGTCGCGTTTGAAGCTAAATAATAAATAAAGTTGTTTGCCAGTAGAAAGATTTTGTGTTTTTATGGAAAGTGATGAACATATGGGATATGGATCTGAATCTTGGCGTGCTATATACAGGGGCTTACAAAACAGAAATGCAAGTCTCTAGCGCCCAAACATATGGTCGGATAGACAGACAGAAGGATGAACGGACGGACGGACGGATGGGAGGACGGACGAGCAGACGGACGAGCAGGGCTAAACTAACTCAGCTCGTCGTACTGATCGAAAATCGTACTGATTGCCTGCCACGCCCTCTCTTCTGGCTTTTACATACATTTTTGACAAAACCAGTATTCCCCGATTTATACAGCTATACATATGATTCATACGATATACATATATGTACATATATAAAGGGCATGTAGAAATCACTCTGCAGCAACCAAACAGAAACTTTTCTGTGTGATTCAGCTGCTGGCAACGTGACCAATCCAAGAATCCAGATGCTTGACTAATACATTTAACTATTTTTGCACTGAGAACGAGTATTATGCACCCGTCCAACTGAAAAGCACTGACCAATTCATGAGAATATAGCATACGATATATAAAATGAATTATATATATAATGCAAGTGAGTGATATGAATATATGGTGTACGATATATATATATACATAGTATACGATATATACGTAATATACAATATAAGACAGATATTATATGTGGTCTATATATATATAGTATGCGATATATAGGAAAAACGATACATATAATAGGGGATATATATGTATGATATACAATATATGTAATACAGGATATATAAAATATGAGTTGTATATAATTAATTTATATATAGTCCTTTTATATAATATTCAATATATATATACATATATTGTCAAGCATGAACATAAAAATACATAACAATCGAAAGATAAACCCGACGCGGTAAGAATATAAACCAATTGCCTCCAAGCGCACTCATCGACTAGAAGAGAGTGCAACATAAATAAAGAAGGGAACATAAATAGGTGCGTGAACACGGAGCATTATAAACTCAGGGATGGGCTAGGGCTAAAAGAGACCAACATCATTGATAACATAATTTAAGCTATGATTAATGCATGAGTCAGGGTATAAAATCGCTGCCTCTGAAGAATAAAGACTCAGTACGAAACTAACTAAGTGTATTCATATATAGAATATTCACATATATCTGCAGTATATATAATATCATATAATATTTTTTAATAGGTGCATACATATACATACATATGTGTAATGTATGACATGCAAAATATACGATATATCTGTATAAATATATTTTACGAAATATATACGATGCATTGAGCATACAATAAATATATGTATATAAACGCGATTCACACGATGTACAATACATATATATATTTATGTATATACAATACACGATATATAAAATATACGATATAGCCTCCAGTTAAAGTACATATATATGGGAAGTGTCTACATAGCATAAACATATATACATATACATATACATATACATATACATATACATATATATGTATGTGAAAAAAAGACGTAATTAACGAGATATAGTCTCAGATCGATCAGTGATCAGCATATTCAATAAAACATATATCAGCTTATAGGTCAATAGTTGAGGAGCGAAAATAGTTTAATTCTACAATTTCGACAAGTTTCCAAATGATAATTATATAATAAAAAGATTTTCAATTCAAACTCTATTCATAGATATCTAGTTATATATTTTTCACTTTACTTTATTTATCTTATTTATTTAATTTTAATTATTTATTTATTTCTTTTTTGGATAACGTAAGATTGTTTTATTGAAGAGAACCAAGCGCGCACAACAAAAAGTTTTTCAGATACTTTTCCTTTCCTTCTTTTTGTATCACAGATGAATTTTTCAATTAAAGCCAAAGTTGGACAAATTAAAACTAAAGTTATATATTCATATATATATCCATATATATATATATATATAGGGTACAAAAAAAGAAGAAAAATGCCCGAGGCATATATTTTCAAACGGAATTTGGTTCTATTTGGGTCGAAATTCGTTCAAGTTTGCTTTCGGTTGGGGGTCTATCATTTCGCTATGATCTGGTCGGATATATAATCAAACTAAATTTACGATAGGCTAGTAGAGTTTGTGTTCCAGCTGCGATATTTACAGCTCTGTCGCATATATCTTAATACTAAACTACTCTTAGAAGCAACGAGCTATATGGAACTGCATATGCATAGATATATAAAGATACAGATATACAGTTTCAGACAGTTATCAAGATATATAAATATATAGGTAATCTCTAGGCTGTTCCGAGTCCGAGTACCGTTATGAGGGAGAACGTAATCGCCATGGTACAAATGCGAAAGAGATGGCAACAGATCCCAACTGTGAGACTTGTGACTAAGTATATATACATAAATATATGTATATATATATATATATATATATATATATGTGTGTGTGTGTGTGAATCTGAATAATCGAGGCAAGTTCAATCTCAGATGCGGCTGTTGCCGCTGCTCGCATCGTCGTCCTTGCCATCCTTGCGCGCCTTGCCGCTCTTGTCCGCCGGCGTGGGCTGATGCTGGCGCTTGGAGCCGTTCGCCTGGCCCTGGTCGTAGTGCTTGTCCAGCATCTCGAGCAGCGTCTGCTGCCGCTTGCCTTTGGCCTGAGGTGGAGAAGTCGTTCCTGCTGCTGTTGTGCTGCCGCTGCTCTCCAGACTGGCAGCCAGCATCATGGCACTGGCCTTCTCCTGCTCGGCGTCGTCATCGTTGTCCGACAGCACGATTCCGTTGATTTGCGAGCAGTCGGAGTCGGCAAACAGATCCGGACTCTGCTGCTGTGGTGCAGCTGGTGCAGCTGGAGTTGCCGGAGCAACTGGAGCGGCTGGAGCTGCTGGAGCAACTGGCACGAGTGGAGCTGCATCCACTTCCATGGGCTGAGTGTCTGCCTGCTTGTGCAAGAGCTTCAGATTCTCGAGGACAAAGGCGTACAGGGACTTGGTGGAGCCCAGCTTCTTGAAGGCGCACAGCACGGAGTACAGCTGGTGGACGGTGGTGCCGTGGGCACGGAACAGCTGCCAGAGCACGTGCAGGTCGTCCCTCAGCTGGTGGTTGCCGAATGTGTAGTAGGCCAGTGGGCGGCCATGGTGGGCGCAGACTATGATCTGGATGAGTGCCTTCAGGTGGGGATCGCCGCCGAATGCGCCGCAGCCCCAGTTGCCGGTGGCCACGCCGGGCGGCGGCGTCGATAGCCAGTGCCGGAAGCCAATGGAGGCCTTGTTCAGCTCGCGCAGAATGAGGACCTCGCGGTACTGATGCGACTGCATCTCCTGGTCGAATCTGAGTGCGTCGATGGCCACAATCGCCGTGTGGCGGCGTCGCGACTTGTCGTACGGAGTCCGATCCTCGTGGTTGCCCGCCCAGACGAAGCTGCTGGCATAGCCCGTGTAGTTGCTGAAGCGCTCGCTGCCCACCATGAGGAGCGCCTCCGTGGACTGCAGGCACTCGGTGAAGAGCTTTGAGATGAGCAGCTCCGGGCAGATGACGAAGCGTATTTCCTCCTGGACACAGCCTTGGCCCAGGACGCCGCCACCCAAGAACTTGTTGGCGAAGTCCACCTGCAGCAGACCAACGCCCTGATCCTCAATGGTCCCGCCCGCATTTATGTGCATGGGCACGCTGGCCAGGACCGCCGAGCTCGTATGCCAGTTGACCTCATCCTCCGGCTTGCCGCTGACCCGCATGAAGGTCAGCACGCCAGTGGGCACGTTGCTGGCGTCCCGCTCCGTGGGACACACGCGACGGAAGTAGTGAAAGATGCACTTGAGCTTCTCGAGCACCTTCGATCCGGTGGCCTGATAGAGTCTGCAAAGGGAGAGGAGGATTCGTTCAGTCAATGTGAATATCAGGAGAAATCTTAAGCCAAACCCGGACTGGTTACCTATTGAAGTTGATGTCCGGGAAGTTGCTGTACTCGGACTTGCGCTTGAGCGTGTTGCGGCGAGGAAAGGTGCAGAGGAAGGCATTGGCCAGCAGGCAGGAGATCTGCTCCTGGGTGAGCGACAGTGCAGTCGTCTGGTTCTGCTTGAGCAGCGGTATGGGCGCCTTGATCAGCTCAGGCAGCCGCAGCGCCAGGCGGATGATGCGCGGCAGCAGATCCTCGAAGAATACGCGCGACTCGCTGTCGTCCACCTCGCCGCTGAAGAGCTTGTGCAGCGCCCGGAAGCTCCACTGGTCCTTGTAGGTGCTGTTGTAGGACAGAATGGCCGCCTCCAGCTGCTTGGTACTGGTGATCGGACGCTGCAGCGCCCGCTTGATCATGCCCCAACGCGACTCGATCTCCGAGGTTCCGTCCTCCGCCTCGACGGGATACTTGCTCTCGGCGGCACACGGCAGGCGCACGTGGTCTGCGTCCCAGCGGTGAGCGGCACGAAACGGACGCGGAGGCTCGGTGTCAGGCTCTCGGATCGGATGCCGGTAGAGCACCTTGTGCTGGGCGCCCGGCAACACCGCGCCCAGATGGTCCAGCTCGAAGGGCAGCAGCCCGCGATGCACTGCCTCGATGGGCAGGCAGCGCCAGTGCCACGGCGAATCCGCTTCAGCATCGCTGACTGCCCGAGCAATTTGTAAACAATCAAAAAATGCCAAAAACTTGCGAAAACTGAAAAAGTTGAATTTTCGGGCGCACGCTTACCCGCTGAGTGGTCGGATGTCGCCGGCGATGCTCTGCCGTCAACTGTGTCCTGCCGCGGTGCATCCGTCTTCATGCTGTTGCTGCTCTCGCCGTCCATTGGATAATCAACGCGCGTGTTCTTAATGCTCGCAAGATGTTTAAAGAATTGAAAACGCCACAGTGGTGACAGTTGTTTGGCTAGTGCTGGCAAACGGCGACTGAGTGTGCACATTTGTGCGACAGTTGTGCTCTGAGTATAATAGCGTGTCGAAAACTAAGTCGAATCGACGAAGAGCCCCGTGAATTACTTGTCTGAAACTAAATTATACGCTAACTTTGCTTAAATTGCGGTTTTATGCGCATACTATTTTCTATCGATATATCGATATGCGCAGTACTTTAAGTGAGCTCAAAATTGCGCGCAGCCAACTTCAAGCAAGTTCAAATTTAGGCGCCCAACGAAAGGGGTTCGATTGTGCGAATAGTGAAATTACAGTGATGATGGCAGATTTTCACTGCATTTATTCACTTAATTTATTCACTTAATTTCGTTATTTTTATTAAAACTTTTAGAAAATGAAGTTTTGCTGCTGTTTACAAAATACTGGCTACAAAACATTATAGCATACATACATATCGAACACATCTGTTTGTAAATTTGTTTATTTGATTGAATTATGCAAATTTCGTGAAGCTGCGAAATATAAACAGAAAGATGGGAGGGAGAGAGAGAGAGAGACAATATGCTACGACGCTCTGTTCGCCGTCTGCACTTTAGCTGAGCGTCTGCCCGTTCGTTCACTGTTGCGAGACCCAGTCGGACGCATAGAAGTGCAAAGCTACTTCTTTTGACATGCGATATCAGCATGAATTGTTGAATTTGCTGCATCTGTCTGGATGAACTAGATAAATAAACGATTCTAGATCTAGTTCCAGCTTCACTTAATCACATCATGATGTTTTGCATAGCATAAATTAAATGCTAAAAATATCTGCTGGGATGTTGATGTATTTGTTAGTGCGTCTGTGTGTGTTAAGTGCTTTCTCAGAGTTCAACACACCTTTATCGCTGTCTAATCAGCCGCATTGGGTTAGCTGCGCAGTTGCCATTGCTCAGCTATGTATATTCTTAGACTTTTTCACGAAGTGTAAAATGTATATTGGTTTTGTGCAATGTCCGTCCGTCTGTCCGTATGAACGCAAATCGTTTCCACGCTATTGAAGCTAGACAATTGAAATTTGAAATATGTACTCGTGTATACCCTCGTTAGATAAAGTGCTAAGATTTTCCCGATACGCCCACTAGGGGCCACGCCTACTAGGGGAGTGGTAAATCGGATCTAAATATATAGTGATTTCACTAATTCTGTTACATTTTGAGCACTATTGATGCTATAGACATGAGACTTGGTATATATGCTCGGGTTAACATCCCACAATCACATTTTTAGAGTTGCCACCTCTCCCAATGAAAATTTTTAATCAGCAGCTAATTTGAGCGGCGAGAGTGGGGATTCAAGATTAATTTAAAAAAATAATGTTATAGATGCCCCTGTGGGCTGCTGGGACGTGAAAAAGTATGTTGCTGTCGGTTGCGTCCGACTGCAACGTTCTTACTTGTTTTTATTAGGAACTCTTTTGCGTTCTGCCTGCGTGCGAAATCGCGCGTCGCGTCGAATGCGTAAACAAATGAAGATAGCAAAAGAAAGCAGCAACAAAATTATCACGACAACAATTTTCGGCCTGCAAAACTCAATTAGTTTAGACTGCTGTATGTGTGTGCGTAAGAGAGAGAGAGAGAGTGTGTGTGTGTGTGCGTTTGTATGTTTTGCTGTGTGTGTAGCCTTCGAGTCTACGTCGCAGTCGCCTTGACCATAACCTAGAAATATATGTATGTATGTATGTATACGTGAGAGCGTTAGAGATTGCCCGTTTGCTTGTATTTGCTTGCCTGTGTGTGTGTGTGAGCTTGTGTGTACATGTATTTACGTCAGCTTGGCGGCAGCAAACAGGTACGCAAGCAGCGACTGCGGCGGCATCCAATCAGGTGCCAAAAACAAACGACAACAGTGAAAGCAACAGCAACAAAGCGCCAGCATAAGGAAAGCACTCACACACACACATATGTACATGCATACATACATATGTGTGTATAGAGAATGCGAAATGTTACTAAACTTTTCAAGGTCACCTCAAGTATGAACTACAAATCGCAGCCAAAGCCGATACAGCGTTGACGTCGACGCCTGCGTCGTCAGCGCAGTCGGCGTCGAATGCAGGCAGCAGCAGCTGACTCGTCGCCGTTCAAAAGCGTTTGGTGAGCGAACTGTAAATGTTCTTCTTCTTCTTCTTCTTGTTTGTGCATTAAACAAACTTATGAGTCGCTCTCTCTCTCTCGCTCTATTGGGATCACATGATCCAAATGTTTGTTTGTTTGCGCTCAGCCTGCCTCGGGAATGCATCAACTTTTTTCGGGTTTCAACTGGTTTTTCATATTCTTGCAATATTCTTGCATAATATTATATACATACATATTATATATCTGTATATGTACATATATGTATATACTGACGTAATGCTGGCAATATTGTTGACTGATAACTCAATATCTACGATGTTTATGAATTTCTAGATAAAGCTGAATATAAAGAGCGAAAACGGTTTACAGAATTCGATATTTATATGTTTAATATTCCTATTCATATTATTTATGTATATTCCCTTACTTTAATTATCATGCTACGCCGATCAGATCTCCGATTCCAATTGGAATAAATTCGACCAACAGGAATACTTTTTAGGCGAATTGGATCATATTGGACCCCTTCTATACCATATGAAGATTTACAAATTCTGGATTGTATTGTATTGAATTTATACGAATCTCCAGGATATAGCCCATCTGAATAGTATCGCATAGATTAACAAAAATCTATATATTGTTAGATATAGAGATTATAGCATAAGAGCAGCATATCTTAACTTATAAAGAAAAAGACAAAAAAACTGAATAATTTGAACTGGTTCATATTCAGAACCTATTACAATAGCAATATATTGAGATCATATATCAATATATTACAAACATATCTATATAAATCGAGTGTATAAAACATTCCAAACACTAGTTCAATTTGTTGAACCAGTTCAATTGTTCACTTGTGAATTTTGAGGTTCCTGAATGATGCGAACTATTTAGCTGTTCATGAACAGTATAGCTAGTTCGTTCATGACCATTTGCAAGCTAGTTCCAACTAACGAACAGCTACATAGTTCAAATGAACCAACAAATAGTTCAGTAGCATTTAGAGTTCGATTCACTAATCACTGAATCAAGTTTATTAGTTCATTAGTTAATTTTAATGAACTTTTACAGAGCATTTGAACTAGATCGCTCAGTAAGCTTTTTAAAAAAGCTTTCTCTAAGTTCTAAAGAAAAATATTTTTAAAAAACAATTAATTGAAAATTAAATAAAGTTTACGTAACAGTTTAATACGCTTTATATATAAATACAACATGAATTGACTTATTATTTACGTTATTCAAAACGGTTCATTTAAGTGTTCTCAGTAATTTCCAATAAGAACTTCGCGCTGACAGCTTATCGCGTGCGACGCTTCTCGATGCAGCGAGCGAGAGAGAGAGAGAGATGGAGCTACAAAATCGTGCTGTCTCGCATGATGCACTGAAAGCTTTTAAGCTAAGCTCCAATTGTTTTGATTCGTTGATTTCGCTCAGTTTTTTGGTTGTTGCTTTGAGAACAACACCGTTAAGCACTAACGGCGAGTCTCTCGCTGTTGCTGCTGGCGTCACAACAAACAAAGCTACGAAAAGGGGCTGCGATTAGCGCAGCTATCGAAATTGCTTTCGATTTGCATTGTTTGCACTTTGGGTTCGTTCGCTCGCTCTCGCCTCGATTGGACGCCAGAGAGCAAGATTAGATGAGCCGTCGAGAGTGCAAACACAAAGGCAAGTGGGCGTGCAGCGCCACATCCACAGATACAGCTACAGCAATACAATGCAATTCGCACACGCACACAGACAGGCCTTCATATGCATGGGTGTGTGAGTGTGTGTGTATGTGTGTACATATGCATACGAGCTGACAGCTATAAATAGAAACGAGCTGAATGGCACTGCTGAGTGAGTGAGCGAGAGAGACACAGGGAGAGAGAGAGAGAGAGAGAGAGAGAGTGTGTGTGTGAGTGAGTGAGTGCAGAGAGACGAGCGGGGTCAACGGTAAACTGAGTGCATGGGCTGAGGCGTGGCTGACCACGTGTTGCTAGGCGGGTCGCTCAACCCAACTGCGCTGCTTACTTCTTCTAGCTGCTGCTGCTGCGCTGCTCCTGCTGCTGCTGCTGCTGCTGCAGTTTGCTATCATTATTCTAGTTGTTACTTAACACACACACACACACAAACACAGAGATAGATATAGACAAATGTTTGCGAGTACGTGCTCTGCCCTCTTCAATTTTCGCATGCGCGCATGACCTTGAAAATTGTACGCCGCGCCGCGTCTAAAAACGGCCGCCGTCGACGTCGACGCCAGCGTCTAAAAGTCAACAAACAGCGCCAACGGCGCGAGAAAAGCAAATTTTTCCTTCTGCTTATTTGTTGCCCGAAAATTGTTGGTGACACTGCCACTAACACAGACATGCATACATACATAGATACATACATATGTATGTATGTACATATGTATATACATACATCTGTATGTATGTCCGTTATTAATGAACAAGTTTCACTGCAAATAGAACTCGCTTCGACTGCAAATTGAGCTGCAAATAGGGAAGCCAGAACATTGCAGTCACTCGAGACCGACTGCATAATACCCGTTCAAAGTGGCCCAAGTCGACAGTGGGCCAGAGCATAATTGAAATAAGATTGAATTATAGAGCTTATAACATTAGGGAGTCAAGAGTGAGTCAGCTCGCAAACTGTAGAAATTATGATTTTCCCTTTTTTGCTTTTCTCTAGAATCGGAGCTCCTAAGCAGATATCAGAGTATATTCATATATACGCAATTGTGTATATATTACAAGTCTAAGGCAAACCATATACCCGTTTCACTTCAGTACAGAGTATCAAACCAGTAAGAATGCTCTAGTCGGGTCTGCTCGACCAGCAGCTACTCTCGAGCCTGCTCAGAGCTGCCATTTAAAAGATTCTACACTAAATTTATATATTTAATTGATCGGATAATAAGAAATTACTCTAATTTTGTCTAATTTCTCGCTATATATTTATATATTTTGTTCCCAAAGAAGTCGTCGTTGGCCCACTGTGCGTATACACATGCACACATACGCACGGTCACTCTGCTTGCTGCGCAGTCGACGCAGCGGACTGCAGTTATGGATGGCATTGGAAATTGGAATTGTTTTGCTCCAATTGGACTCTCCTATTGAAATTTGAATGATGTCTAATATAATGGCATCCAGATATGTGTGAAAGCTCATTGAAATAAAGAATTAAATAATAATAATAAAATAGATATATCAATTCCTGTAAATATGTAAATATGTTAGTATAAAGTATAAAAACAGATCACATGTAAATCTTCAAGCCGAAGGCCTCAGAAGCCAGCGCTTTAGTTCCAAATTGGCTTTAATTTTAAATTAATTCTAACTTATAAAAATAAAATAAATAAAAAATTATTCAAAAATATTCATTTATTATTTTTTATTTCGAATCCAGAATTAAAGCTAAAATACACATCAAATATTATGCTACAACAATTCAGCTATTTTTATGCTTAAGCTTCTTCCCCAAAAGCTCATGAGGTTGGCTTACGTGATTCAAAATTGACTTCTTCAGTTATGTTTACTTTGAGAATTGCGAAATCTTTATCTTTATGTTTAGTGATTGCGCCGTTATGGTTACGTTAAGGCCGCAAAGCTTAACATAAAAGCTGAATAAATTCAATAATTTAATAGGGGTTTAATTTATTATTGGGCAATGATTAAGAAGCTTTAGCATAAAATAAAAAATAAATAAAAATAAAAAGGTAATACTTTATAATATATATAAATATTAGAATAACAATTTTGTATAAAATACTATTATCTTCCAATTGGAGTCAGTGCTATGAGCAGGTTGATTTTCAGTAACTATATCTATGTATTTATGTATATAAAAATAGTTTCTGAATTCGTTGTGTTTTATAATATAATATATGTATATATAATACACTCAAATTACAAATTTTGTATTTTGATTAGTGTAGAAAACTATGTTGTTTATAATTATATTAGTATTCGCATATTAATTACAATGATCTTTAGAGTAACGAGATATTATAGATGCCTGTAAGCCACTACTGCAACAGAGACATCTGGAACAGGATCTTTTTAGCACGTTACCTGAGAAGGATGACCAAGAACGTGCACAGGATCGCATCAAGGACATCAACAAGCTACTTCGACTGCAATAGACTGCGCGTCATCAGGATAGCGCACTTTTTATATTCATCGTAGATGTTGAATATCTTATATATCATTTGAGATAGAGTCTCAACATTTATTTTCCATGAAGCTCTGTTTTATTCTCCTTAAAATAAAACAAGATTGGACTCCGTATCTTTCCAAGAAGTATTTTAAATTTTTTTTTTTTTTTTAAAAAGCTTCCAAAAATGGGCTGCTAAAGTCGCGTCATCAGGATAGCGCATTTTAGTTCAATAGTTGATACCTTGCTCAATTTGGCCAACACAGTTACCAAATTTGTTATGTAGACCACAAAATGGATGATTTAATTGATTAAAATATAATGTGATAGATGCCCCTGTGGGGTGCTGGGAAGTGAAAAAGTATTTCGCAGTCGGATGCGTCCGACTGCAAACGTTCTTACATGTTTTATCTACTTTTAAATCACATGTACATATATGGATTTGATTATTGTTTGAGTTGATGAAATGCTTCAGAATATAGAGTCCTCTATATTGAATTTCTGATAAAGAATGTTTTTCCTGCAGGTTAATATGTCCTATTCATCCGAGGTTGGCAGCCCACCAGATTAGTCTGTCTCCTGAACACCATATGTAAGGTGTTTGATGGCGATTTTATCCGGACTGTTGACTACAAGGGCTAAGGCGGCCGTACTACTGCACTATAAAAACGATTCGTATCAATACTGATAGTATGATCGTGATCTGTCTTTTGGACAACATTCCGTGAGCACCTGAGGACAAGGGACGACAACAGCGAAGTCTGTACGAGGCAGAGGCATACGAAGCATAAGCCGATCAAAGTAACAGTATTGAGCGAGAGCAACGTATGTGGAACAGCTCGATGAAAAGGCGTTGGGCATATATGTATCACTCTTCAGCATGTATACTGGTAACGAATGCTATTTGCTTAAAATGCTATTTATGTAAAATTCTACAAATAACTGAAATATTGATCATCAGAGACTCAGATTAAACAAGTTCAATTTATTTATATATTTTTTATTGATATTTGTTTACCCAATTGTCTTACCTCGTTAAATTAGTTACAGCTCATCATCTGGCAGCTGGACGAGCCCTATAAAATGGGGAGTTTGGCTCGGTAAAGGCATCAGTATCTGCTTTCGCTTCTGTTTGGTGTGAAGGTTGTCCAAGGAATACTTCGATATGAAATTCGCCATTGCCTGTTTGATTGGTAAATTCGTATCGTGTGAGCCTTAAGGACTGCGAATAATCGTTATCTTTCCTTCCAGCGAGCATCGTGCTCTTCAGTTGTGTCAATCTCGGCTCAACCAACTGTGGGTGCCCCACAACAACCACAAAATGTACGACGACTACGGAATGCACTACAACCACTCCGTGCACTACAACCACTCCGTGCACAACAACCAAAGCTCCGTGCACGACGAAGAGAACAACCACTAAGAAAACAAAACCAACAACAACAACAACCACTAAGAAACCAACCACCACAAGGAGGACAACTAAGAGGACAACAAGGAGGACAACGAAGAGAACAACAAGGAGGACAACGAAGAGGACAACAAGGAAGACAACGAAGAGGACTACCAGGAAGACAACAAAGAAGACAACCAGGAAGCCAACAACAACTAGGAAGCCATCATGTCCTTGCAAGCCATGCGGACCTGGCGGCAAGCCCTGCGAGGGCTGCCCAGACCGTGCCAAGCTCTGCGCAGAGCTGCTTTCGCAGCTGAACAAACTGGAGCTGAAGATCAGGAAGTGCGTCTGCGGCCAAAAAGCTCACCTTTTGATCTAAACTGAAGATGGAGCAAGTATTACGACTGATACGCCTGATACAACCGTTGGCGACTATTTGACTGATTTGGACTCGATGATTCATTATTTTTGATTGTTATTTTTTTGATCTATTTTGAAATAAATATATATATTGTTGCATTAACATGAAGACGTTTTACTGCTAGAGCAGATGGCTGAAATGGATGACAGGTCACGGGAGGATTAGACAGGATTATTTGAGCACAATGCTTAACTTGGGGACAGTGCCACACAAGACCTGGGATCGTAAATAGTAACATGAATGCAAATAACCTTGAACAGGGCAAGGATTGGAGATTTCTTAAAATTCCCAAAATATATTAAATTTACTTACAATGCAGTGAACCTGACCATCTAATATTGGGATCAGTTCCTGTATTTGTGAGTTACCTTAGCTTACCCTACTTTAAGGACCCTCCTGTTCATCAGTAGCCGAGGACATTCGGTACTACTTCAAGAGAAACTTACTGGATAACAACAACATCAAGCGGAGCTGTATGATTCACAGCAATTTACTCAGCAACAACAGTAGGAACAACGAAAACTGTGATCACAACGACGACAGCATCCGAATAACCAAATAACAACCCAACACTTTCAGCTACTACAACAACGGATGCAACAACAACAACAGCAATGATCCATCGGACTTCGCCTAGCCCAACAAATAGGAGAACAACGACAACTTACGTAACAATTACTAAGGCAAAACAAAAACAAGTAAGA
The DNA here is from genome assembly GCA_961210405.1 of Drosophila mercatorum. NCBI lineage: Eukaryota > Metazoa > Arthropoda > Insecta > Diptera > Drosophilidae > Drosophila > Drosophila mercatorum. Next base: position 518,473 of record CAUIUS010000015.1, on the reverse strand, counting down.
AAACTCTAGTCGAGACCGCTCGACTAGGGTATACCCTGAACCCTGCGAAGAACCGCTATTCCAAGCATTCTTCGTTTCTTTTATATACACATGCATGTGTACTTTCATTACAAGCAAAACATACACACACACACGCACAGGCGCACGCACACACAAGCGCAAGTCGTTGCGTCAGCTGTTCTTGGGCTGCTATTTGCATGGCATTGCTATGGGAAATTAAATGCTTAATAACTTTTTTCTAGCCGAACGATTTGGATCAAACTTGTTGGGCGTGATCATGTCATCCATATGTATGTGTGTGCCAAAGCACAAATCTCTAGTATTTGATATACGGGAGTTACAAATTTGAGGCGAAGGGGGCGTGGCACCCAAAATTTAATAAAAACCGAAATTGCGTAAGGCTCAAATAACCCTAAATGCAAAACTTGAAGGCTCTAGCTAGAAAGATGAATTAGATAGAATTTCATAGCTGATTTTAGATTTTCGTTTTCAATCGATAACAATAAAACGATAACAGTTATCGAATTGCTGAAACAAACTCGATCTTTTCGTGCTATACAGGAACCTACAAAAAATATCAAGTCTCTACCTCTTATAGATTCTGAGATCGACGCGTTCATACATACGGACGGACAGACGGACAGACGGACATACAAACACATTTCAAAAAAAAAACATTATACCCTGAATTCCCATTTTCAATGGGTTCAGGGTATAATGAATTGAATTTAGTTTTCTGTGCGTTTATACGAAATGCTAGTTATGCAGTATTTTAAAAACGCAGATAGCGCGGGGCTTAGGGTATCTCCTAGTCGGCACACCCGACTAGAGTTTTCTTACTTGTTTTGTCAAGAAATTTTTGAAATTTATTATTTTTTGTATAGTTTGAGTCTTTTGGTACAGATTTTCAAGCAACTTTATTTCATTCACTTAAAAGTTTTTATTTAGTCTCTTCAGATTCGAGCCAATCGATTATTAATTAGATACAAAATAATCAATTTCGAAGCGCTTGAAGCGGAAATTATAGCTGAAGTAGGGATCTGATCGAATGCTGCCAGCCTGCTATGGTTATGCTGAAGCTTCTCTCGTAACACTCACGAGGATGGCTTGCGTGATCAGAAGATGGATTCGGGCATTATATTGACATAGAAATCTTGAGAGGGCTTGCGGCGTTATGTTAATGTTTATCTGAAATCTGCGCTGTGATCAAAACTGAACTCTGGACTTATGTTTACACTGGAAATTGATTCCGTTTACTTTCCGTTGGGTGGCTCTAAGCTGACGTTGTGGGTGGTGCGGCGATGCATCAGCTGGAAGTGGCGATTGAAATGGATCCAAGCAGAGGGGCAAGCGGAACAGAGACATATTCGAACTTTGTTTATGTTTTCAATAGGAACCTTGCTCACATGCATACATACATACATACATACATACATACATATGTATGTACATCAGTATGTACATCAGTATGTATGTCCGTCATTAATGAACAAGTTTCATTGCAAATAGAACTCGCTTCGACTGCAAATTGAGCTGCAAATAGGGAAGCCAGAACATTGCAGTCACTCGTGACCGACTGCATAATACCCGTTCAAAGTGGCCCAAGTCGGCAGTGGGCCAGAGCTTAATTGCAATAAGGTTGAACTATAGAGCTTATAACATTAGGAAGTCGAAAGTGATTCAGCTGCAAAAGATAGTTTACCCTGGCTCTCAAACTGTAGAGAATATAATGATTTTCCCTTTTTTGCTTTTCTATAGAATCGGAGCTCCTAAACAGACAAGGCACACGCACACATACGCATACGACTGCGCTTTTAGATTTCCGATTGGACTTTAATATTGAAATTTAAAGAATGTAAAACATAAAATGGCATCCGGATGTATGCACAAGTTTCTAATTATTTGAGAAACTTATTTGGCGAAGGGGAAGGGGAAGAGGAAGAGGAAGGGGACTGTGGGAGAAGTGTGCTTGTGTGTGTGTATGAATATTCTGTAATGAGCATTTCCATGTATAAAGCGAAGTCTCCTTCAAATGCAAATTTACTTTTAGTGACTACTGTAGTCTCTCTAGACAAAGAGAGTCGAGGCGTTAAGGACTGTGCGACAATTTAGAGCTCATGCATAGAGATCATACAAAATATATACATATATATAAATATTTTTATATTATATATTTTTATTTATATATATATATATATTTATGCTATATATTTTTGTTATATACTAAATTTTTGTACTTAATATTATTATTATAAACACATATTTTTAATTTATATTATTTTTGTTATATATTTTATAAAAAAAAAACAACAAATTTATATATTAAATATTTATAAATTATGTATTTTCATATTTATTATTAATGTATAATATATTTTTATAATTTATAGTTCATTTTTATATATTATGTATTATTATTCAACAATAACTTTATATACGTTTTTAGTTTATATTATTTTATTTTTAAATTATATTTAAGTATTTTTATTTGTTTGTTTTTTCTCAGCTGAAGCTTATTTTTAGTTGCCATTTTCGTTTATTTTCTATAGTTAGCTTTAACTGTTTATTATATTATTTATTTTTGAATATGTCTGTTAAATGAAACAGCTGCTTGATTGACAGACAAACTTTACCGTTATTTTTATAAATGAAAAAAAAAAATAAGGTAAAGAATATTTAAGTTAATTATATCTTAGTCTCGATGGCCTTAACTTAAGTTTAATTTCAGACAATAAACAAAGAACAAGTTTTTTTCTCAAAATAAAAAATAAATTACCAATAAGAATAAGAAATAAAGAATACCCCTAATGTTATTCAAAGAACTCAGTTATATAAAGTGGCAATTTTTATATATAATATTTTTGATATTTTATGTATATATATTACATACATACATATAAAAATTGATCAAAGTCATTAAGCAATACCCCTAATGTGCTTTCATGCAATTAGTTAAATTTCTCTAGAGCGTAGTTAGCTCTTAGCCTTAGCTAATGTGGGGGCCAGTCTTAGTGCCGACAACTCTTGAGGTCTGCAGCTTGCCAGATCAAGGCACGAAAAAAGCCAGAAATAGCCAGATATTGCACTTTGAAAGAAAGTTTTTCCCGACAGAATCAACTTGTCCCATGTATTTCACATAGAAATCATAGCTTGAATTCCCGCCAGCCGTCAGATGGCAAAACTTGCCGCATTCTGGGTTTCGAAATAGCCATATCTGGTGGGAAAATAGCCAAGTTGGCCACACTGGCACGTATGTATGTAGGTAGATCTTAACTGTAGACATATTCATTACTAATTCTAGGTTATACTGCAGATCTTAACTCTAGCAATACAGGTAATACTATAGAATTACACGTGATGATGGGAAGCACTCTTTTAAGCCAGAGTGGGACGCTTGGGATGCGCTATCCGCATATCTTGAGCTCTCTCGCCCACGGCTAGTTCCCTATGAACAACTCCAGTCCAGTCCAGTCCAGTTCAGCCCACTCCACTCCAGTTAAGGTTCTTCTAGCAGTTATTTAGAGTCCAAATTGACTTTTACTTTTCCAATTGGATTTTATGTAAGATACAAAATACTTTCAATTTTGGATTGTTCAAGATATACATATATATACATAAATATGTATTTATATAGATATAGATACTTTCTTTTTCAATAGTAAACACTTGATTATTATTTTTCGCTCTTTAATATTTCATATTTCATCGCAAATCGTTCAACGCCCACGCGAAAATGTCATTTGGTGCCAAAGTAAAAACATAAACAACACAAAACAGAACAAAAAACAAAACAAAAATTAAAAATAAATAAAAATTAAAATAAAAATGAAAACAACAAAAAACAATACAAATCGGAGAGCAAAAACAAAAGAGAAATCGTTTGGCATTTCGCACGTTTTCAATATATTAAATTATATATAAATAAATACATATATAAATATACATACATATATATATGCACATATATACTTACATATATTTAATAATAAATAAATATGCAAAAACATCAACAGCCGCAGTCGCAGTCGCAGCGATCAGGCCTTAACCCCAATAAATTGTGTAAAACAATTACCAAAAATAAAAATGAAAAAAACAGCTAAAAAAGCTAAAAATAAAATAAAATAAAATGAAAAAAAAAACATAAATAACTGAAAAGAAAATAAAAAAAAAGTTATCTGCTGTTGTTATTGTTGCTTGAAGTTGTTTAGCGCGTGTGGGCGGCATTATGAAGACTGCGGGGCGTGCCTCGATGCAGGCGCAAAAACAACTTTGACAAGCGGACAACAGATGGCGCCACGTGTGCCGTGGCCACATCCGAAGTTAATATTGAGCAAGATATAAATGAAAAAGAAGAGAGAGAGAGAGAGTGAGAGAGAGAGAGGGCATGTTTAGATAAAGTCTAGATAATTTGAATAGACTTTAGGTATATGAGCCGGAAAATGTGTGAAAATGTATAATAAAATGCATTAAAGCTCTAGCAATCATCCTTTAATGGATGTACATATGTATGTATGTATGTACATACATATATATGAACATATACACATACATAGACATTAGTTGTTGGCCATAGCAAATAAACCTTAAAGTCCTTTAACTCCTGCTCTAACCCATTTGCCATGCATACAGGGTGCCTGTGCCTAGGAACACATACACAGCTACACAGACATGCACATGCATACACACATATGTACATACATATGTACATATGTACATATGTACGTAACGTGTCAAATGCAATGATAACCGATTAACCGATTGTCAGCCAACATCCAATTTAACTGTTAGCCAAAACCGTGTACCGTTACCAAGCAAACAAATACTCTTGCAGAAATGAAGCAGCAGCGCGCGCTCTCTTAATGAATAGCTCAAAGAGAGCGCACACACAGAGCGTACGTGTGAGAGAGAGACAGAGAGAGAGAGGAACGAAGAGCGTGCAGAGTGCGTGAGCTTTTAAGCGCGCAACTCAAGAGAATGCAGCCAGATGTTGCCTTGCACATGTGATGATTGTTGTTGTTGTTGTTGTTGCATAAAGTCATTGCACGACCTTTAAATGCCGTTGGCTCAATGCAATCTGACAATGGCTAAGATTTATGCATGCGTGTGTGTCTGTGTGTGTGTCTCAATCCTAAGCCCAATGCCAATCCCTCTGCACTCGAGCAACTCTCGCCTGGCATTAGTCAGTCGCGATTGTCGCTTATCAGTTAGTGCTAGTTGTTCCCAACAAACAAACAACAACAACAACAACGACAGCAACAAACACACCTGAAGACACAGCGCACAAAGTGCCATTTTGTCTATGGCAGTTGCCTGACTAATACCCTCCCCCCTAGCAGTGCCTCACCCCCCGCCCATGGCCCAGCACATTCACTTACTCATTCACACACACACACATGTATAGACCCACACTAATACATTAGCTCGGTCAGGGTCGGCGACGCTCGCTCAAAACAAATGATGAATAGAGGAACTATGTCAAAAGGCGATAAGCGATAGGCAAGGTGTAACGGTTTAAAAGGGGCGACGGGTAACGGTTAACGGTTAGCGGATTACATGCGGGTGATGCAGAAAGTAAAGAAAGCACAAGGAGCAACAGAAGAGGCAGAAAGAGTAACTGTGTGATGTACATACATATGTATGTATGTACATATATAGTGTGGGTGTACATTGTCCTGTACATACTATATACAATGAATCTATATGCATATATATGAATACATACTGTACATATATGTACATACATGCATACATATGTACATGCATACGTACATTCATATTTTACACAATTGATTACGCAACCTGTCCCCGGTTTGTCTAGAATGCAAAAGCTGCTGGGATCAGTTTGCAGTGGGATTATTTGGCCGCTGGGATCAGTTTGCAGTGGGATCACTTATCTGCTGGGATCAGTTTGCAGTGGGGTCATTTGGTTGCTGGGATCAGTGTGGCATCCGTTTTCTATAGGATCACTTTGCTATGGGATCACTTTGCTGTGGGATCACTTTGCTGTGGGGGCAGTTGACTGGCCTCAGTTTGCTGTCCAATCTCTCTTTCTCTTTCTCTCTTTATCTTTCTCTACAGCCAGCTCCTTGTCGGTGCTATGTGAACTGCTTGCAGCAGCTTCTTTAAGAATTGAGATGCATAGATGGCTGGACCTGGCATGCGGGAGCGAAAAAGACAGACTGTTGTTTGGCTTTTTACCCGTTTAGATTGCGAGGGTCGCTAAGAGAACTACATACATATGTATGTATGTATGTAGATATGCATGTAATTATGTATGTTGAATGTACCCATACGTATGTATGTGTATAGTTATGTATCTTTCTATGTACGTACATATTCATTTATGTATGTATAAGCATATGCCTACATCACTAATCGCACCACACACACACATACACATATACATACATACATATGTATGTATGTATGTTTGTTTGTATTTATTTTTCTTTTCTTTTCTTCTCTTCTCTTTTTTCGCCACCCAATGCAATACATCAAAATTGAAATTTAATTAAGTTTCGCCAACGAGCAGAAGACGTCCGACAGCATTTACAGTTAGCTCTGGGAATAACCTGTCAGAACGCATACATATACATATGTACATACATACATACGTGTATGTATGTATGTATGTATGTATGTATGTATGTATGTATGTATGTACATATGTATGTATGTATATTTTTCAATGTCAACGCTTTAATAATTTTCGCTAGATAAATTTTCGCTGGGAAGAAAAATGTCGTAAGCATTCATTATATATTTATATGTATGTATATGTATATGTATGTATATATGTATGTACACAGATACATATGTTTGTTTGTACATTTGTATGTATTTTGTTCATATTTCCACTTTAATGACAATTTAATTTCATATTTTTTTCGTATTTCTCAATTTTTGACTTTTCAACCAAAATGTCATTATGTTCAGCTGTTTGTTGTTTGTTGTTGTTTGATTGTTATTGTCTTTGCATTTGCGTCACGGCAAACACAACAACAACAACAACAACAAATGCAAAATCAAAAGAAAATTTGCTGTCATTAATTGTGCAATGGGCGGGTGGGCGTGCCAGCAGCTTGTTTGCTGTGAAACACACACACACACACACACACACACATGCAAATGATCTTTTTTTATTATTATACAATTTCAGTTTTGTTTTTGTTTTTACATTTCTCCCATTATCGCTCACTTTAACGCGTTGCACATTTGCTTTTGCGTGATGTTCCATCTTACGTACATACATACATACATACATACATACTTAGTTATGCACACACATACAAACGAATGTACATCGCACATGGCGGCAGCAGTGCGCGTTTATTTGTGTCGTCTGGGGTTTTTTATACCCTGAAAATGGGAATTCAGGGTATAATGGTTTTGTTGAAATGTGAATGTATGTAACAGGCAGAAGGAGGCGTGGCAGACCCCATAAAGTATATATATTCTTGATCAGGGAGAGAAGCCGAGTCGATTTAGCCCTGTCCGTCTGTCTGTCTGTCCGTATGTATGAACGCGTCGATCTCAGAACTTACAATAGCTAGAGACTTCAAATTTTTTTTGTAGGTCCCTGTATAGGGCGCGCATATCGAGTTTGTTTCAGAAATTCGATAACTGTTATCGATTAAAAACGAAAATCTAAATTCAGCTATAAAATTCTATCCAATTCATCTTTATAGCTAGAGCCTTCAAATTTTGCATTTAGTGTTATGTAAGCATTACGCAATTTCGATTTTTGTTAAATTTTGGGTGCCACGCCCCCTTCGCCTCAAATTTGTAAGTCCCGTATATCAAATACTAGAGAATTGTGCTTTGGCACACACATACATATGGATGACATGATCACGCCCAACAAATTTAATCAAAATCGTTGGTCTAGAAAAAAAGTTATTAAGCATTTAATTTCCCATAGCAATGCCATGCAAATAGCAGCCCAAGAACAGCTGACGCAACGACTTGCGCTTGTGTGTGCTTGCGCCTGTGTATGTGTGTGTGTATGTTTTGCTTGTAAAATATATAAAAGAAATGAAGAATGCTTGGGTATACCCTAGTCGAGCGGTCTCGACTAGAGTTTTCTTACTTGTTTTTTTTTTACTTTTGCTTGGCGTTGTATACGTGTGTGTAGCTGACATCAGCGACAACAATAACAAAGCAACGTGCGAGTCACGTAAAAACAAAGCCAAGCCAAAAGAAAGAGCAAAAAATAAGAACTCAAAACGAAACCGGTAAACACGTCAGCCCCACACACAGACACACGCACACTCACACGCGTCATAGATACCCAAAAAGCTATACGAGAGGGCGAGAGCGAGCGAGAGCTGACCAAGAGAGAGCGCATTAAAGAGAGAGAGAGAGAGAGAGCAGCGCGTCAGCAAAGAAAGAAAAAAAACCGGCTGTTAGTTTTTCAAATGCCAAGCAACTGACACGTGAGCTTCGTCGTGTGTGCAAGAGTGAAAGAGCGCGGAGAGCGTGCGTAGTCGAAAACAAGTTTGAATACCAATACCAATACCAATGAAAGTGACATCTTTTTCATGGTTTGTTTTGGCAGTTCAGCAGCGGCTGAGAGCGCAGCACTTGCATTCGCATTGCCAACAACAACAGCACACACCCTGACACATGTACGCAGACAGACACACATACACATGTATATGCATACATATGTATGTTGTATTTATGTATATTTATGCCCATATTTGTATACATACATAAGTACACCCCCATTCGCACTTCGCATTAGTTCAATTTTTACACAAATTTGAACACTTCTGTCGCGTGATTTCTGTAGACAAAAAAAAAAAAAAAACAAAAATAAGGCGTTGTTCGAGCTCGAATGCGCTCACAAAGGCAAAACACAACACAACCCAGCTCCATCGATCAGCATATGTACATAAACTGTTCTCTTCTCTTGTGTTGTTTTCGTTTGTTCTGCTTTCCTTTATCTGTGTGTGGTGTGGGTGTCACGCCTGCCTGCTCTATTGCCATCTCGCTTGCACAAGCTCTCGCTCGCCTCTTTATTATTGTAGGTCATAAATGCATTCACATGACGCATTTGTTTGTGTTCAAGCCCGCCCGCCTGTGTGGGTGAGCAACTCGCACAAAATAAAGAGAGCACGAGAGAGAGAGAGAGAGAGAGAGAGAGAGAGAGAGAGAGAGCGCGCAAGCATGTATGTATGTATATATGTGTGTGTGTTGTAAGATGTTTTTAACTACGTGTACTATTGTGTACACTGCGTAATAGGGTATATGAGCGCAAGCAATGTATTGGGCAGCTTAAGAGATTCACTTGCTTTAAGCAAACTTAACTAACTATTAGTACGTATTTATTTATTAATTATTAAGTATTTGAAAAACAAGGCCAAAATAGTTTATATGTAGATGTACATATAAGTATAGTGCAGTTTACATAAGTATAATAGTGTTTATTAGTATTTATTATTGCCAACTATCAGCAGAGACTTGGCTCGTCATAAACGCTTGAATCAAGAAGCGAGAGAGCGTGGTTATAATCAAAGCTGACGCATTGCAATTAACACACACAGATACTTGTACGCACAGTGTAGCCAGCAGAGAGCGGGAGAGCGCGCGAGAGAGCAAGCCACACACACAGACACTTGTATGCAAGGGAGAGCACGAAAACGCTCTTTGAATTTGAATTTTTGCTATGCAACAACAATAACAACAAACAGATAGCAAAACAATCGGTCAATCTGTCAAAAAAAAAATGAAGAAAACAAAACAATACGAAAAAGAAAATCAGTTTTGAAAAAATATGTATTTAGCTACATACATACATACATATAAAATTAATTTTGCTTAAAATTTTTTGTTTGTTTTTTTCTTTATTTTGTTTGTCTGTGTTTGTATGTATGTGAGCGTGTAACGCATGTGTGTGCGCTTTGCTGTAAGTTTGTGTGTGCTTCACTGTAGCTGGACTGTGCACAGTACAGTAAGACTAAGTCGGTAAGACTCTGCTGCTCTGTTAGAGTACAGTGAAGCTTGCCTAACAGTAATTCATAAGTGACGCGTGTCTGTATATAACTCTATTATTATTATTTTATTATTATAATTGTTTTATTTACATATTTTTAGTTTGGATAAATAATTTTTACAACTTTTTTCTGTTTTTTTTTTTGCTTTAGTTTTTCGCTCGATTATTGCCAATAGCAGTAAATAGCTGTATACATACATATGTATGCGTATACGTGTGTGTTTGTGTGTGTCTGTCTGTATGTCGCAGACTGATACGATTAACAGTTTTGCCTCGCTGCAATTATTGTCCATTTTGCCTATTTTGTCATTCTAGATTCAAACGTCGCAGTCGCCCGCCATCGTCGTCTCCGTCGCCGTCGCTGTCTACGCCACTTTGCTTTCTGTCTTCGACTGCCCCTTCTCCTTCTCTTTTGCCATCTCTGTCTGTCACATTGTCATTTGCCAGCCGAGTACCGTTGCATTCAATTTGACGGAAATTGGTTCTCTATACAGTGCGCGATATGTCACATAAATACACAAATACATACACGCATCTGTGTGTATGTATGTATGTATGTATTAGCTTGCATGTCGCTGCTTGCTGTCTGTGTGTGTGTGCGCGTGTGTGGGTTTGTGTGCGTGTGCATGCATGATCGTATCTTAAGCTTTCATTGCTCAAACAAAGAACATTTCTAATTGTAACTGCATCAATTTCCTGAACACTTGGCCAACTCAGCTGATAATAGGCGAATGAAACACAAGCATACGGATAAGCATCATAAACATTGTTATAGTATACATACATACATATGTACATACAGACATACATATGTATATATTAGCCAATTGAGCAGTTTTTAAAGTCTGTGCGCGCAGGTTAACAAATTTTTTAAAAGGGGAAAAACCAAAAATTCAATTAGAGCAATATATGTACTAACTTACATACATAAATATATACCTATGTATATGTATATACGTATGTAAATAAGTATGCACAATTATAAAGCCTGCGTACAGCAGCAGTCTCTTTGGACACACGATGATACCATTTGCGTAACTGATTCACCCGATTCGCGTTTGCTTAAGTCTCGGCTTCCTCTCAGCTCACCCTTCCTATTGGAATCGCCCAATAAGATCAGAGCTGCTCCGATTGGACTGTGGAACGACGCCTAGCACGCATACAGTGGTTCACAGCTAATTAAATATTTCAAATTTAGTACATTTATTATATTATTTAATTTATATATTTGTATACCTCAGCTGCAGCGCAGAGCTTTGACTAAGCTTTGAAAGCAAATACATTTTCTTATTCTATTTAATTTATTTTTATAAAAAATATAAAACTTAATAATATTGTTTAGCAATATATAATTTTAGAACTTAAATTATTTTTAAATATAAAAAATTCTTTGAAAATATATATGTATATATACAAAATCTTAAACATTTTCTTTTCTTTTTCAACTTAAGTTTTTTCTTTTTTTTTTTATAATAAAAAGCTTTGCAAAATAAAATATACATACATATGTATGTATGTTTGCTGTAAGGAATTTGTTTAATTTTTTTTAAATTTATACAGTTTTATACAAGTTTAGCTTCAACATCAAATTTGATCAGGAAATGCACTTTTTCCATGTTTGTTTCTTCACAGTACATTTTCTTCAGTATATATGTATGTAATGTAATGTAATGTAAACTAAAAGAAATGTTATTTTCTTTTATATAATTTTCATTTATTTTATTTTGATTTTCCTAAATGTGCTACAAACTTCAATTTTTGAATGATTTCACAGCTATGAATGAGCGCATGTGTGTGTGTGTGTGTGTGTGTGTGTGTGTGTGTGTGTGTGTGTGTGTGTGTGTGTCCTATAGTCGATCTAATAACTGGAACGTGCCATTTAGTCATTTAGTTGCGTGCGCAAAGTTGACGGAAAACTTTTTTCTGTAATTTTCTAAATTTTCTTTCGCATATGCAAAGCGACATCGAGAACAACAACAACAACAACAACGGCAACGACAACAACTGGCAGCAGCTTTAACTGACCGTGAAACGTGCAGCAGCAGCAACAGCAGCAGCAGCAGAAGCTTTGTTAGCCAGCTTCAAAGAACTCCTTCAAAATTGCAGGTGCAATTTGAGCAATGCTCCGGCCACGCCCCTCTCGCCACACTTGAGCACTGCAACTGGCAGCTTGCAACAGATTTGCAGTCTTATCATCAGCAGCAACAACAACAACAACAGCAAGAACAACAGTCAGCTCTGCTGCTTCGTAGCTGCTGATTATGCTTCTGCCGCTGTCACGACGCCAGCCCACGCCCCACACACACACGCCCCAAGCAGGCAGCAGCGCTGATAAGTGTTTGCATTTTGCTTCTCTTCTTTTAACACACACACACACACATGCGCATAGACATGCCTACATACGTATGTATGTATGTATATGTATGTCTGCACATACATATGTACAGTTATAAGCAAGCATTGAATCTAGAAGGGCCGCAGAAGCAGCCAGACGCAGTCTGTGTGATAAACACAAAACCTCTCTCTCTGTGTGTGTTTGTGTGTGTTTGTTTGTTTGTGTGTGTGTGTGTGTGTGTGTGTGTGTGTGTGTGTGTGTGTGTGTCTGTGTGTGTAAATATTGCATAGGCAAGACGAACAACAAGCGCTGCAATTAAAAATATACCCTATATGCATGGGCAGTTAGTTATGTGATTGATTCAAAAATGATATGTTATTTATGAATATCGTAATCTACATATCAAGAGCATGAATCAATATAAAATATGAATATCGTAAAAGATGAATATCGTAAAAGATGAATATCGTAAAGCATGTTTAGTAAAATTATTATGAAAAGTATTGTGAAATCTAATAGCAGGATTGGGATCTACAATTTCCAGCTATGTTACGATATTAGTGAATCGTATATTTGTAAAGTTTGTTGAGCATATTCGGCATTTTACGATAATGTTTCAAATATGTTCAGTTTGGCTGTCGAATATCGTAAAATGATGAATATTGTAAAAGAATGAATATCGTAATACAGAAATATTGTAAGAGATGAATATAGTAAAGAATGAATATCGTAAAAGGTGAATATTGTAATAGAGGCATAATGCAAAAAATGAATTTGACACAAAATGAGTATCGTAAGATGAATATCGTAAAGTGCTTGTAAGCCAAAATATTCAAGCGTACCGTGGATTGTTGGTTTCTTAAAGGTTTGATGGTCAAAAGTATTACTAAAAATCGATATCGTTGCTTTCGCTTGCATTAAAGTCCACTCTAATACGATATTGGCAATCATGTTACGATAATAATAGTTAAGCCAAGAGCTATGCCTGTTCCTATGCGTATATATATCTCGTAAATTACGAATGTCGTAAAAACTGTGTAAGTCAAAATGCTACGCACGAGTACCAAGGATTGTGACTTGTATTTGAGCCCTAATACGATATATATACAGCTGTTACGATATTAGTAAACATATATGCAGGAATTACGATAATGAACAATACGTATATTGCAATTGTCAGTCATATAGCATGGTCATACCCATAGTCGCAGTCGATATACCTCGCATGGCGTCTGCCTCTTCTAGGTTGCCAAGTGCCAAGGCGCAGAATTTCGAAAGTGAAAAGCTTGAACAACATTGGAAAACAAAATACGCCCTCGCCCTGAGTCTGCTCCCTGCTTCTGTTTTACTTCGCTTACTTCTTTTGTACACACCCACACACACACATACTGTGCGCCTGCTAATTAGAGTGTCATACTTGCTGCGTGTGTGTGTGAGATTAGAGTTTGGCAGGCAGCCGTGCAGTTGACGTCGCGTCGTCGCATTGATAATATTGTTAGCATACACTTTGCCCCAATCGATGCATATGCATTTAGTCATGACTCACGTGACATACATATGTATGTACGTAGATATGTATGAATGCATGTTAGATATGTTTCCTTTCAAAGTGCCCCATAAATTGCCAAAGAAAGTTCTTTATCTCTATTCGAAGTGCTGATGATAAGTCCATTGTCCAGAGGCAAATTACCTTTAAATCTTGCTCGAAATATTGCCAACTTCAAAATGGGAATATAATTTATTTGAGGATTACTGAAACATTTTTAAGTCCAGTTACTGATATTATATATGTGAATGTATATGACTATAGAATAGAATAGAATAGAATAGAATAGAATAGAATAGAATAGAATAGAATAGAATAGAATAGAATAGAATAGAATAGAATAGAATAGAATAGAATAGAATAGAATAGAATAGAATAGAATAGAATAGAATAGAATAGAATAGAATAGAATAGAATAGAATAGAATAGAATAGAATAGAATAGAATAGAATAGAATAGAATAGAATAGAATAGAATAGAATAGAATAGAATAGAATAGAATAGAATAGAATAGAATAGAATAGAATAGAATAGAATAGAATAGAATAGAATAGAATAGAATAGAATAGAATAGAATAGAATAGAATAGAATAGAATAGAATAGAATAGAATAGAATAGAATAGAATAGAATAGAATAGAATAGAATAGAATAGAATAGAATAGAATAGAATAGAATAGAATAGAATAGAATAGAATAGAATAGAATAGAATAGAATAGAATAGAATAGAATAGAATAGAATAGAATAGAATAGAATAGAATAGAATAGAATAGAATAGAATAGAATAGAATAGAATAGAATAGAATAGAATAGAATAGAATAGAATAGAATAGAATAGAGTAGAGTAGAATAGAATAATATAAGATAAGAATACAAAATTAGCTAAATAAGGTTTTGCCTCAGTCAATCAAGCAATTGCCTTTAAACTCCATTAAATATAATAATATATAATATAATAAATAATAATTTGCAAAATAATAACTAATTTTTATAATGAGTCGTTAGCTTTAATAATTGTCAACTGATTATTTGAATTATAAATAAATTAGTTTCTCATGACTCATGGGGATATTTTGTGTTTTTATAGGGTATCACAGGCTTCGTTCATTGCTGGTTTGCTGCTCGGCAATATACTATTTTAGCTTCTTTTGTTGTTTTTCTTGTTTAACAGCGTCATCAAAACTCGACAGCATTTTGTTGGCCATTGTTGTTGCTGTTGTGGCTGCACAGTGGAGCAAAGTGCACCATAATGATTGCAAAATTGAAAGCTGAGCAATATCAACCACAAGCCTCCAGAAAGGCAGAGAAAACATATTTATTTATAAATCGAATATCTATATATATTTATAATTTTAATAATCGCGACTAACTAATTGCGATTAAAGAAACTCAACTGGAATCCATAGTCAAAGTACTAAAATGCCAGAGGACTATATGTGCCACACAAATTCAAACTCTTCTATAAATGAATCACATCTTCAAGATTGATATGCTCGATGAAGTAAGCAAAGATCAAGTGATTACTATTTAGCTTTTCGACATTCCCAATATTGTTTTGCGTCTTATGGCATTTGCCTCACTGTAAGCTTTATCCTAAGTGGTCGATGCATTTAACACTTTATGCCCATTGCCTGACGACATAAGCGGGAATATTTGGCTTACTTGAATGCAAATTATAACTAGACACGGCTACAATAAGAGTTAAAGAGGTAAAAGATTAGATTATATAGTAAATACTTCAGAGATATCGTAGACTATATCGAAAATTGAAAGCATTAAGCTAAGTTTTGTAGCCCAAGATAACTTTTAGCTTAGCTTGAAGATAGTCAAGATATTTACTTTTATAAACATACTTTAACTGATACACTTTAACTGAATACAAGAATACAGTATCTGTACAGTTATGTGAAGAGAAAGATTGATTTGTATTGAAAGCACTCCAAACTACTGCGATAATTTGAAAAAATAATGTTTGCTATAAAATCCTACATTATCGCTGATGAACATAGAATATTTTCAAAGCTGCCAGGACATCTTATGAAAACATAGAAGATAAAGCCAAAAGTGAGAAAAAATACAAAGAAAAAAAAAAACTATATTCGTTATAGGATTTAAAAGCTTTTATATATACATATGCATATATCTGGATATTAGTATATGTATATAAGCTACATACTATGCAGCATTATACTATATATGTATGTCTATAGAAGATATGTACTAGTATGTCTATATCGATATGTGTATGTCTATATCGATATGTATTCGGATACATTCCAGCTATATTTGGCGCATACTATATGGATATCCTGCCGGGTATTTTCTAGCTGAGCATTCTTTATCGCCTGTCAGAAGGTACTTATACTGTACTTGTATATGTATATGTACATATGTATACATGTACATATGTATATGCATATATTTGTATGTTCACATATACTTATGTACATGCATGTCCGGAGTATTGCTGCTCTTGTTGTTGGTGTTGTGCCTACCCCTATATCGCTCCTAGCTATATTTTTGCTCCCTTTTTTTTTTGAGCAAACACTCTGCTTGATTGATTTATGCATGCAACGAGCTGAGAGCACAGCACACCTACCTTCGTCCTGCCCCCCGCAGCCCCCTTCACGTCTCTGCCAAAGTTCCCGTCTCTTGAACGGCAACGGCAACGGCAGCAGCTGCTGCTGCTGCTTCTGCTGCATCAGTAAAACCAAATCAAAATGTTGCTTCAACAGATTGGTTGCTTATGGTCTTAGCATCCGATGCATCAGTGTGTGTGTGTGTGTGTGTGTGTATGTGTGTGTGTGTGTGTGTGTGTGTATGAGAGTGTGTTGTTCCTATGGGATAGCTTTGCAGTTTCAGCTGATTTCTGGGAATAATCCCAAACGTTTCGGAATGAAAAGCGTTCTCTATGGAGAAACGTCTCTATAGGCTATATATAGTTATAGTTTATATAGTTTATATATGGAGACCTATATGCGATATGCCTATAATATATACAGCATTGATTTATTTTATCAATAAATCTAACAATATTTTCACATTGAACGAGTATTATGCAGTCAGGTCAGACTGTCATATCTGTTCTACCTTGCGTAATGCTTATATTCCTAATAACATATCATTATTATTAACCGGATTTCAGTGGGAAATATATCTATATATCTATTTCATTTTTATATTAGAATTCATATTCATATTATTATTTGTAATATTATTTTTATTATTATTATTATTATTATTATGATTATTATTATTATTATTATTATTATTATTATTACTATTATTATCTTTATTAAAAACTTTTCGTTTAATCAAATTAAGTGTTTCTAGCCGTCAATGCGCTAGTCATCATCATTATCATTATCATTATCTTTACCTTCATCATGCTGATGCCTGGGCGCATCAACTGTCGCTAATGTTTTGCTTAATTATTTGACTGGAAGTCGCTTGCATGGCTCTAATTGGCTCTTTAGTTGGCAGCCAGATAACGTCATCGGCTGCGTCTGTGTCTGCATGGGATGGCAGGCAATCCTTTTCAGAGATCCGGAACATAAATGGCCCATTACAGTTGCCTCTGGCCGTGCATTGCGTTAATTTCAATTTATGTCCGACTCGATGGCGTCAGAGCTGAATAGCGAGTTTTCCAGCTCTGCATGCAAAGAAGCTGGAAAACTTGTCGCCTTTAATTAAGAAGTGTCTCAAGTGTCCGCATTCGCATTGTGCCTCTCTCTCTCTCTCTCTCTCTCTCTCTCTGTGTGTGTGTGTGTGAGGCATAAACAGCTAACATAATATTTCAATAGAGGCTTTCAGCAAGAATTCCACTCTACTCCATTCGAATATGGTGTCATGTGATGAAACTTTAGCCTCAACTAGCCAGAACGACAAGTCGATGACGAAATACCCTCCCAGACACTTAATATATGATATATATGGAGTATAATATATCACAACTTTGACCTAGATGCTAAGAGCCCAATGAACTTTATGTATGTTGAGTTCGATTCAGATGTCCTATAGTTCAGCTTAAGTATTTCTTCCAATTTACATCCATAGAACAAGATGTGGTATATCTAGCTGCATACATATATAGATATAACAGATTCGATTAACAAAACCTTTCTCTATTCGCTATATTTTCTGGTTAAATTTCTAGAATTTCAAAAGATTTTTTTTAGTGATTTGAAACGAAATGTCTTCAAATTCTATTTATTTATCGCGAACCTCTAGGAATATTATTCTTCAAGTAGTTTTGTTTCATTGAAAAGATGCAATTCGAACTTGTCATATTGGTTATTTGGTTGGTCGAAGGTTTTTGTGACGAATGCTCAAGTTTTATCCAACAACTTGAGCCATAGATATGGGCAAATACTTAGTTTGGCTCTAAAGCTTTTCAAGATTTATTTCAAAAGTTAGCGCCATGTTCGTCCTTTCGTCATTCCATCCTTCCTTTCATTCATTCGTCTGTCCATCCTTCGATCAGTTCATCCATATCTTTCACAGTCTTTTGGCTATAGCTGTCAAATTGAACACTTAAATTACTGGATATGCTCTCTTAGGATACGACGTGGGAAATCTCAGGTTGATAGCTAAATTCGATCAAATGCAAAATATCGTGGAAGTCTAGTCAGATACTCGTTTAATAAACTTGATTAAATTATTCTTGCTCTGCATTATTATGTGAATAGACACCCATTTCCAAAACATATTTTTCCTGTCACATCATAATCTTATGATATTTTCTAGTCATAGCTTGCGCAGATCTGAGCTGCCAAGCTCCAGAAAGTATCCAATTAAGTATTTTCAGCAGATCTCGAAATGAGGGAATGAAAGTAAGCCTCTTTCATTGATTTTTCCTACAAAGTTAAGACTATATATCTTCCTGAAGTAAGAGAATTAATTTTTGTTTTGCGAATAAACAAAATTTGGTAACTCGGACTGCCACATTGGTTGAGATATTCGCAGTTGAATTTGGCTGCGTCAAGCTGATGTCATATTTTCAGCTAATTTAGTTTGCAAAGCTTTTTTTTGAAAATTCAAAGAAAATATGTGCTGAAATGATATAGAGTCCAGTTTTGGTTTATAATAAGAAGAAAGAATCTGAGTTTCTTTGACAACAAATTTTAAGGCTGTTGCTCAATTGATAAAGAAAATATTCAACTTGAAAGGAGTACGTGTTGGGTGCGCTATCCGTCCTGTATTGTATGTATATGTGTGTGTGTGTGTATGTGTGTGTGTGTGTGTGTGTGTGTGTGTGTGTGTGTGTGTGTGTGTGTGTGTGTGTGTGTGTGTCGTGTATATGCGTAATGTAATTACCTATGCCATTTGCATTTATATTAACCGCTGCTGCCTAACGCCCACTATTAAGTGACGAAAACAAAGCTGAAAAGAAGCAGAAAGAAATCAAAGCAGACTTTTCAATCAATTGCAATCTGGGCACGGCTTATCGCTTGGTAATTACTTAAATTAAAATTGACAGCTATTCGAGGTAGTTTTTGTTGTTGTTGTTTGCAACTGCTGCTGCTGCTGCTGTTGTTGGTGTTGGTGTTGTTGTTGTTGCTTTGCCTATTTGCTTGGGTGCTTGGGCTGGGGCTCATCCTATAGCGCTACCTCGGCAGACGGCCCCCAGGCCGGTGCTGGCTATGGCGCGTGCTGATTGCATTTATGTCAACGTACGTTTTCAATGTTAAATGTTGGCTCCACTTACAGCCAAAGGGTGGCCACTGGGGGCCAGCCACTGGCTGGAGGGGAGCAGGCGAGGCAACAAAAAAAGGAAAAGGAAAAAGAAAAGAGAAGCGAAACGCGAAGCAACAGAAATTATGCATGAAAAGAGGCACGAAATGCGCCAGACAGCCAAACATACATGCATGTGCATGTGCATGTACATGTGCATGTGTATGCATGTGTGCAGGCAGCAAACATGTCCAAACACACTGGCATGAATGCGTATATAGCAACAGCTACTCACACACATAGCTGTTGTGTGCGTGTGTGAGTGTCTGTGTGTAATTGCAATTGCAATGCAAATGCAGTCGAAAATGGAAAACGCAACAATGGAAATGTTTACCACACGTATCGCGCCTCTATCTGCATTCATATCACTAACCAGGGCCCGCATAACTTCCAACAACAACAACCACAACAACAACAGACACAGCAACCTATAATCAAAGACCAGAGTCAGGGACTCGGCGCATTGCAATCAGTTGGTCGCTCGGTCGGTCAGTCTCTCTGTCAATTGTTATGCTCCGTAGCCATCAAATCGATAAATTGGGTATATACTATGTGCAAGGCGAGTCGAAGGCCTCTCAGAAAATGAATAAGTTTATGTGTGCCTAGATCTTTGTATAGAGTCACATCATATGAAATCCCTAAAAGACCTACACATATTGGGGCGTATTAGATCAATATTTTCCAAATTTTAAGCCTGAGAAAGCATGCTTCAGTGAAATATTCTTGCAAGAGTTGGAGCACTATTGATACTCTCGAGATACTACATATCTCGTCGTTATGGATCTAAAAGAAAAATCTACTTTTACTTTACTCTATCCGCCGATTCGAATGTCTAAGTTTAGTAAGAACTAACGTATGTATATATATGTATACATATATACGCTATGATCATCTCATATCTAGAGACAACCCCTAAAAAGCAGACATATAAAAGTTAAAGATACAAATTTACAAATTTTGAAGCTTTTGATATGTCTCTCAGCTTAAACAAATTCTTATAAGCGCTTAAAGTATTGTAATGGCATATAGTATCATCAACTCGTTTCTAGATATAGATCCAGATATTAAAGATAATAAATAAATTGCAATCGAGTGCAATTGCATCTCTGTGAAATATTCATTCTATTCATATTTCGATCCACCTTAAAGACCTCGATAGACCTCTGTAATCCTAGTCTTAAAGCCTTTCATTCTCAGCGCATTGTCAATAAAATACAGGGTATCTTTCTGTCCAACTGAAATACGACATAGTGTTTCACTCTGTTCGCTTGCATAAAATCATCTAGTACGCCTATATAGTATACTTATATACGTGCATGCATGTACGTCTATATGTATGTATGTATGTTTGCATATGCATTATACATCCATTAAGTGTGAACGCTGTATGTGTATATAACACGCATCTAGCTTATGAGGAGGCTGAGCACATTATACGTATGGGCAAACAAGTGCGAGCGATGACCGCTCAAGTTCAATGCAATGCGGAGACATCTAGCTGCTCGCATACCTTTCCCATTTGATAATGCGTAAATAGATATGATATGTGATGATAATGCAAACATTATGCTTGGACTCTAGCTGGAAATTTCCAGGGCATGTTTATTTCGCTCGAATTTCACTATGCTAAGGGTTTATTTGGCCTAGCAAAAAAAAATATTGGATTGCAAGTGGGAAATAGTGTTTTTCCTACGAATTGTTTTAATTATCATTGACGTATACGGAAAGTTTTGAATGTTTTCTGAGGAAAAACTAGAGCTTTACATAGATGATAGTTTGCATGGAAAGTAGTATTCATAGGTCTAGCATACATAGCAACTGGGAAATGTAGGAAGATTCATAAGCCAAGATTATGATATGCACTTGCAAGTGGGTTTCCAGTTTGCTGTTGCTATATAGTTATGTCTACTAGAGCATTTTTTGATACGGATTTACAACTATTTAGAACTAGACTTGTTTGCCTGTGGAGATGAGGCTGTTAGCCAAGTGTGATGGGTTTATCCTCTAAACTCTTGAGGCTGAGATTACAGTTTGAAGTGATTTGTTGTTGAGTGACATCTGCGAGATTTGCTGCCTGGATGACTCCAGGATTGGAGAAACACTGGAAGAAGTCTAGAATATCTAATGCTAAATTAAAAACTATAAGAAAATGTTGAAAAAAGCGAAAGTTTGGATACTTCATTAAACAGATTTCATTGTAGATTACGAGTTGTAGATTTCCGCCTTAGGATTATCTTATTGGATAAGACTACATACATATATCTACTACGATCAAGCAGAAGAACACAGACAAGCTTCCTAAGTTCAAACTAGAATTTCAAGATTCCCAATGAACAGTTTTCGTTAGTTATGCTTCCATATGAACGCTTTTCCTATCATAGATTAGTAATCGAATGGTCTTTTGTTATAGTTGTCTATCCCAAGACATGTTTATATAATTAACTACGTTATAAAGTTAAAGAGCTTCAGCTCCTTCCTCCCCTCCTCCTGCCCGATCCCCTTTCGTTTTACTTTCATTCAATACATTACTCACACATTCTTCAGTTTATTGCTAATTATTTTCTGTTTTATTTCGTTTCGGGGTGGGAGCATGCGGATACACGTGAACGATATTCGTAATAGCCTATATATGTACATACATACGTGCGTCGAGCTGAACATCTCTTTGGTGGGAGTTGAGGAGGCTCCCGAGCTTGGTATTTACTGGAGTTGCTTCACCCCATTCGCCAGGGCCCAACCCTTGCGAGGGTCACATGGCGTATGAGTAACATGGCCCTGCCAAACAAAACCTCACAAATGCAGTGCAAATTGCAACGGCAACAACAGCAACAACCGCAACAGCAACAACAACAACGACAACAACAAACAAGTGCAAAGTCACGTCAAGTGCTTCAATGCTGCCATTCCAAGGAATTTTAATTAAAAAACTTAAACAGCTAACAAAAAGCTAACAAAAAGAGTCTGCCACAAGTCGCAAATGTAACCCGACTAGCAAATACCCTGCTTCGGGTATGATTGAGATATTGGCCTGATTATCTAGAGCTGTGTTGCCTCATACGTTCTAAGACAGTAGGAATCGCTGGATCTCTATTTACCACTGAGTTTCTCATAAAACAGTTCTAGTCTTTGTAGTCCATTCTATAGAGGTATTCCATATGGCAAGATTAAGAACCTATTTCTATTCGAAATTAATCCGCTCAGTCCCTGCGTACCAAATTTGTACATATTTTTGTACATTTTTAACTCTTTAAGTTATTCATAAGTTCTTAATACGATGAAATGGAAAATAAAGATGAACTTAGTTTATAATTTAATTTATAATAATTTATAATAGTCCATCCGTCAGCCGTCCTTCTAGCGCACCATCTTGCCCCACAATCCATTTTTCAATGAGTTTAGGGTATACCAATAGTGGAACCACAGATGAAATACCCTTGCTTAAGCCTTAATTTAAAAGCTTAAAATGTTGCTTGATTGACAGATTGACGGACTATTGATTGATTGATTGATACCTACTGATGAAAATCTCTAATTTGTGGATAAATATAGTTTAGTCTGTAAATGTTGCATACCTCCTCTCATTACGCTTATTTTTATACTCTATCGTGAAGTGAAATGGAAGTATATTGGCTTTTAGAAATGGCGCTCTAACAACGCAATGGAGATTATATTCTCGATTTATGCATTTGTTTCTTTTGCTACTCTAGAGCTGAAAGTCCTCAAACAACTCAGTCGACCTCTCTCTATTGATTGACCAACGATTATATGTACATGCGCTTCTTGGCAGCGGTGCAAGCCTGTTAAAGCTTTATCTTCCCATGGCTAAGAGTCAGCATTTTCAAGTTATATTAGTGCTGAGCTCCCTCGTAGAAAGATCCATCAATTATACTCAGAATTTAGATGTGAATTTATGTAGATGTTTTCGAACTTGGAACGAGTTTTATGCAGTCGATCAAGCTCTTCTAGGGAAGACGAAAGACTCAAGAATGAAGAAAGCTAGTATGTATAATATAATACTCGTTCAGGTTGGATTTCTCGAGCTCCAATGAGTGAATGATACAATTTACGGGTCTCCATATGTGGGAGAGATGAGTGATTAATGCAGGAACTGAGAACAAATTATATTTTGTTGATATAAGGACTAAATTGTCATTCTGTCAAATTCTGGCACTCCAAGCCCTATTAGAGTGGAAGATATAGCCAAACTTTCAAGTTTTCTGCCTGCCAGGATAGACTGTGTGTTTTTATTCGAGAGTCTTTGAGGAAATCAAGGAATTCTTTTCACTTCTAGAACGAGATATTTGTAATAGAATAAATAGACGAGAATTTGATCTGAAATAGAACGATATAGATTTATACATAAGTCAAGAATATATACAATACATATGTATGTATGTATGTTAGCTCCAATGCAGTCGTGCCTTGCTTGATGGAATTGCCCAAAGAGCACTTTCCTAAGAGGAACATTCAAAGGCGGCAGGTGGGCGGCAGGTGAGCGCACAGGAAACGTGAATGCGCGAGCATCAAATAAAATCAATGCGAAACTAAATGAGTGGAACAGTTTTAAGAGCAGCCATTCGGCAGCTGGCGGCTGTGGCTGAGCTCCATTGAGAGGTCGAACGGTATAAGAGTAATTAATATAAAGCGATCAATACGTGCACAGCACGCAGTTCAGGTATAGTTTGATAGGCCGAAAGATACTCTGTACGCAGCAATGTGATCCCATGACGCACATGCGAGCTGGCCTCTTCGCTGCTCTGATTTCCCTTCATACGCACATACGAGCAAACAAACACCCACTCCTCAAACGGACACACTCGCACGCACGCATTTTGCCAACTGCGCAATTTATTTCTGCGGCTGCCTCTGTTCCGTCCTTATCTTCCGCCTCTTCCTCTGCCCACTTCCTTTGGGAAATGCGTTATTGAATAACTTTGGTGTTTGCTGTTCGATATTTACGAGAAATTTCCAGCCAATAATATAAAATGGAATGTGAATAAATACCAAGCCACAAGACCGAATCAATCAATTTTAAGGCAGCAAAAATCTGAAATCAGGTAAGAGTATTCCAGGCGGGCACTACCAACAGCATAATACTTATTCAGAGTCCCAACATAGACCTGAATATCGGCGAAGCAACAGCTCTAAAGCTCTAAAGTGATATAGAAATAGTAATTCAATTGCATTTGTACGATTTTAGCTCTGGGATTTGGGAATATGTAGATCTGGCTGGATGACCACGCCCACTAAGTGAGTATATGTATGCATAAAAACCATATACCGACTTCTATATTCTGCCTTTCTTTATATGCATACATATATATTCTATAATAGACATTGGCATTTATTGATTTTGCGCTGGCAAAAAGCTAAAAGTCTTTATAGTCCACTTTATATGGCCGGACGAGCGGGCACTTATATAGCTCATTATTGTGGCTCATATAACAGTTATTTGTGGAATTTCGAAGTAGATTCGTCGTTGCACAAATGCTCTGCAGAATTCTAAAGGGGCGCGCTTGCAGTTCCGGCTCTGTTAGCTCTGTCGCGTCAGCGTCAGAGTTAGCTCGGCCGAGTCCAAGCTCGGGTCCGTAGCCGTGTCCGTGTTCGAGTTCGGTGTCCAGGTCCAGGTGCCTGGACATTTTTATAAATAGTTAAGCGCACGCGAGTTGCGCGCCAACCCGGAGCGAAAGTAGCGAAAGCAAATCCCCAGGACAATGCAGCCAAACCGAGCCGACTCTGTGTGCGTGCGTGTCTGTGTGTGTGTGTGTGTGTGTGGGTGGGTGGATGGGTAAGCGCAGCGACGTCGGCGACGTTGCTTGCGTCATGTCTGCCGAGGCGTCGCGCCGTTGACAATTTGCTGCCTTCATTGCACAATTTAACAGTTGTTGTTGTTGTTGTTGTTGTTGCTGCTGCTATTGCTATTACACACACTCGCCACATCTCACTCCCTTCCTCCCTATCCCTCTCTCACTCGCTCTCTGTGTGCTTGCTCGCTCACACAGTCATACGCTTGGAGAGCGCATGTTGCGGCAACAAATTGTTGCACAGCGAGCAACGACGGCGACGGCGACTGCGACCGCGACGCCAACGGTGACGCTGACGCTGACGTTTCGGTGTTTTCATTCACATTTTACAGCGTGGCAAATATACGTGGCGTTCTCTCTGTGGCCTCGCTCTCTCGCTCTCGCTCTCTCGCTCTCTCGCTCTCTCGCTCTCTTCCTCTCCTCCCTCTGTTGCGTACGCACGTTGCACATTGTTGTTATTGTTGGCGCTTCTGTTGTGAGTGTGCTATTTTGTCGGCTTCTTTGAGGTCTTTTCAGGTTTTACTGTTCTTTTCGTTGCTTCTTTTTGTGCTATCGTTCGCTGCTTATGGCTCTCCCAGCGCCGCCTGTCATATCAATGCCATTACATTTTCGTCAGTTTCGTCAGTTTTCGCTCGTCCCGTTCGCTCCGTTCGTCCTGACCGGCAGCCATGACTTGCACTCTGCGCACCTGCGCCGTGTTTTTGCGACGCATTTTCTTGGCTCCTGCTTCACACGGCCTTTCGCCAGCCGAAAAGCGCTCTCGCCATCCACACTCAGCTCACTCGCTAACAGCGGCACGTTTGTTTTTGTTTTCGGACCTTGCTCCTTACTCACCCGGTTTTACGACAGGCTCTCGCTCTCACTCTCGCTATTGCTCTCTCTCTCTCTCTCTCTCTCTCTCTCGCTCTTTTGGTGTTGCTCACTCGCGCTCTCTGAGAGTCAATAATAAACCGTTTCCTCTCGCCTGCTGCTGTCTGTTTGTGTTTGGCTTTTATACATATATACATCCATAAGCGCTCTCTGCTGATGCTGCCTCTGTTGCTCCTTGAGCTGCTGCTCCCTCCTGCCGGCAGCGCTAAAACTTTGACGCTTAATATTTGATAATTGCGCATTGCTTTTCCTTTTGCTTCCGCTTGTGCTTCTGGATTTCCTATGGATGCTTTGAGCCTCTAAAAATGTACTTTTGCCTTCGCGTCAATGGACTCATACTACGTATCTACATACCCTGTAAATTACAGTATTAAATAAACATACAGAGCATACCCTGTAGATCAGTCTCCTGTGCATATGCTCACAACGTAAAGTCCATTTTCGATTGAGGTCTATGAAGGAAAAGCTTACTTCCCTCCGACTCCACTACTAATCCATTTCTCAGGGAGTTTCTTCCACTCTGGCGAGGACCATCCAGCTGAGGCGGTAACTTATTATGATCAGGTTATGATTGTCGTTGTTGTTGTGGTTGTTGTTGATATTGCTAATGTTGTTGTTGTTGTTGTTGTTGTTGTTGTTGTCGTCGTTGTTGTCGCTGTCGTTGTTTGGATCGTTGGGCATTTGTCCTGTTGGGCTTGCTCTTGTTGTTATTTTTGTTTTGCCTTTGTGGTTGTTACGTAAGTTGTCGTTGTTCATTGCTGTTGTTGTTGTTGCATCCGTTGTTGTAGAAGCTGAAAGTGTTGGGTTGTTATTTGGTTATTCGGATGCCGTCGTCGTTGTGATCACAGTTTTCGTTGTTCCTACTGTTGTTGCTGAGTAAATTGCTGTGAATCATACAGCTCCGCTTGATGTTGTTGTTATCCAGTAAGTTTCTCTTGAAGTAGTACCGAATGTCCTCGGCTACTGATGAACAGGAGGGTCCTTAAAGTAGGGTAAGCTAAGGTAACTTACAAATACAGGAACTGATCCCAATATTAGATGGTCAGGTTCACTGCATTGTAAGTAAATTTAATATATTTTGGGAATTTTAAGAATTCTCCAATCCTTGCCCAGTTCAAGGTTATTTGCATTCATGTTACTATTTACGATCCCAGGTCTTGTGTGGCACTGTCCCCAAGTTAAGCATTGTGCTCAAGTAATCCTGTCTAATCCTCCCGTGACCTGTCATCCATTTCAGCCATCTGCTCTAGCAGTAAAACGTCTTCATGTTAATGCATCAATATATATATTTATTTCAAAATAGATAAAAAAAATAACAATCAAAAATAATGAATCATCGAGTCCAAATCAGTCAAATAGTCGCCAACGGTTGTATCAGGCGTATCAGTCGTAATACTTGCTCCATCTTCAGTTTAGATCAAAAGGTGAGCTTTTTGGCCGCAGACGCACTTCCTGATCTTCAGCTCCAGTTTGTTCAGCTGCGAAAGCAGCTCTGCGCAGAGCTTGGCACGGTCTGGGCAGCCCTCGCAGGGCTTGCCGCCAGGTCCGCATGGCTTGCAAGGACATGATGGCTTCCTAGTTGTTGTTGGCTTCCTGGTTGTCTTCTTTGTTGTCTTCCTGGTAGTCCTCTTCGTTGTCTTCCTTGTTGTCCTCTTCGTTGTCCTCCTTGTTGTCCTCTTCGTTGTCCTCCTTGTTGTCCTCTTAGTTGTCCTCCTTGTGGTGGTTGGTTTCTTAGTGGTTGTTGTTGTTGTTGGTTTTGTTTTCTTAGTGGTTGTTCTCTTCGTCGTGCACGGAGCTTTGGTTGTTGTGCACGGAGTGGTTGTAGTGCACGGGTGGTTGTAGTGCATTCCGTAGTCGTCGTACATTTTGTGGTTGTTGTGGGGCACCCACAGTTGGTTGAGCCGAGATTGACACAACTGAAGAGCACGATGCTCGCTGGAAGGAAAGATAACGATTATTCGCAGTCCTTAAGGCTCACACGATACGAATTTACCAATCAAACAGGCAATGGCGAATTTCATATCGAAGTATTCCTTGGACAACCTTCACACCAAACAGAAGCGAAAGCAGATACTGATGCCTTTACCGAGCCAAACTCCCCATTTTATAGGGCTCGTCCAGCTGCCAGATGATGAGCTGGAACTAATTTAACGAGGTAAGACAATTGGGTAAACAAATATCAATAAAAAATATATAAATAAATTGAACTTGTTTAATCTGAGTCTCTGATGATCAATATTTCAGTTATTTGTAGAATTTTACATAAATAGCATTTTAAGCAAATAGCATTCGTTACCAGTATTCATGCTGAAGAGTGATACATATATGCCCAACGCCTTTTCCTCGAGCTGTTCCACATACGTTGCTCTCGCTCAATACTGTTACTTTGATCGGCTTATGCTTCGTATGCCTCTGCCTCGTACAGACTTCGCTGTTGTCGTCCCTTGTCCTCAGGTGCTCACGGAATGTTGTCCAAAAGACAGATCACGATCATACTATCAGTATTGATACGAATCGTTTTTATAGTGCAGTAGTACGGCCGCCTTAGCCCTTGTAGTCAACAGTCCGGATAAAATCGCCATCAAACACCTTACATATGGTGTTCAGGAGACAGACTAATCTGGTGGGCTGCCAACCTCGGATGAATAGGACATATTAACCTGCAGGAAAAACATTCTTTATCAGAAATTCAATATAGAGGACTCCATATTCTGAAGCATTTCATCAACTCAGACAAAAATCAAATCCATATACATGTGATTTAAAAGTAGATAAAACAAATAAGAACGTTGCAGTCGGACGCATCCGACTGCGAAATACTTTTTCACTTCCCAGCACCCCACAGGGGCATCTATCACATTATATTTTAAAATTCATCTTAATCTTAATCTTGATTAATCTTAATCGCCGCTTAAATTAAAAATTAAAAATTTTCATCCGAGGTGGCTAGGTTTCAATTTGGATCGAAGCTTAGAGCCTTGCCTTAGCAAAAACACGCACCACCAAAAATGAGAGAGCGATAGCATCTCTCAAAATGAGAGAGGTGGCATCTCTGGAAATGAGAGAGGTGGCATCTCTGAAAGTAAAAGGTGAGAGGTGGTGAGCGTAGAGGTGTGGGCTCGAACCCCGGTGCGGTCATATTGATATTTTTGTTACTATTTCTTTATTTCATTATTTTGTGTTAATAAAATATTATTTTCATTACATATATCAAATGTGACAAATCAAAAGACAACATCAAGGGTCACAATGTCACAATGTCAAGATCGAAAAGTTATGGCGAATATATGTATCTGCACCTACAATGGGCGTGGCTTATATCTCCCACAGTTTTGGTGCTAAAAGCTTCAAAGTTGGAAGTTACTGGTGACCTCCTCTATCGATTTCTCATAAATTATTTGTACGCCTCTTTTCGGGCGTGCGTTTTAAAAAAAAAATCCTGTAATTTTCAAAAATTGTGGAATGTATGCATCCAAATTTGTCAAATTTATTCCTGAGGATCCATTCTATGAGCAGGCTAAAAATGATATGTCTACGCTCACCAGGGGCGTGACAAATCAACACACATTTGCACCATTTGAACCATAAACTCGCCACACTATGAATTTTATATATGTATTCAAAAGAATATTTTAGTAACACAAAATAAATAAATAAAAACAAGTAAGAAAACTATAGTCGAGACCGCTCGACTAGGGTATACCCTGAACCCTGCGAAGAACCGCTATTCCGTTCATTCACCGTTTCTTTTATAATACATACATATGTATATATATATATATATATATATATATATATGTTCATTACAAGCAAAACATACACACACACATTCACAGGCGCACGCACACACAAGCGCAAGTCGCTGTGTCAGCTGTTGTTTGGCTGCTATTTGTATGCCAATGATATGGGAAATTAAAATATTTAATAACTTTTTTTCTAAGGCAACGATTTTATCATATCATCCATACGTATGTGTGTGCCAAAGCACAAGAAAGATGAATTAGATAGAATTTTATAGCTGAATTTAGATTTTCGTTTTTAATCGATAACAATAAAACGATAACAGTTATCGAATTTCTGAAATAAACTCGATATGCGCGCCCTATACAGGGAGCTAAACAAGATTTGAAGTCTCTAGCTATTGTAGGTTCTAAGAACGACGCGTTCATACATACGGACAGACAGACGGACGGTACAAGTCTTCGCTGAGGCTCTAAACTTATATCCCCATTCAAATTTCGATGGCCCTCTCCGATTAAAATTTTCAGTCGGAAGCTAATTTGAGCGGCGACCCTAAGGGCTTAAGATGAATTTTAATATATAGTGAATAAGTATTTCGCAGTCGGTAGCGGCCGACTGCAATGTTCTTACTTATTGTTGTTGTTGATTTTTGTTGCTTTTGCTTATTAGTCCGCTTGTGCTTCTGGATTTTTAGCCAAAAACTTGCATCTATGGACTCATACTACGTATCTACATACCCTGTAAATTACAGTATTAAATAAACAGAGACAACACACACATTATCAATAGTTTTAATTTCATTTGAACTGCTGCATTATAATATGCAGTTGACATAACTAGAATGTACGCGGGCATACCCTGTAGATCAGTCTCCTCTATGCATATGCTCACAACGTAAAGTCCATTTTCGATTGAGGTCTATGAAGGAAAAGCTTACTTCCCTCCGACTCCACTACTAATCCATTTCTCAGGGAGTTTCTTCCACTCTGGCGAGGACCATCCAGCTGAGGCGGTAACTTATTATGATCAGGTTATGATTGTCGTTGTTGTTGTGGTTGTTGTTGATATTGCTAATGTTGTTGTTGTTGTTGTTGTTGTCGTTGTCGTTATTGTCGCTGTCGTTGTTTGGATCGTTGGGCATTTGTCCTGTTGGGCTTGCTCTTGTTGTTATTATACTATTTCACGTAGTGAACTAGTATATTGGGTTTGTGCAATGTCCGTCATGCTGTCCGTCCGTCTGTCCGTATGAACGCAAACCATTTCCACGCTATCGAAGCTAGAGACTTGAAATTTGAAATATATACTCGTGTATACCCTCGTCTGATAAAGTGTCAAGATTTTCCCGATACGCCCACTAGGGGCGTGGCAAATCGGAAAATGCATTTTCCTGTATCTCAGAAACACTACTTCTATAAGAGCTAGAGAGTTGAGATTTTAACTGAACACTCATGTCGACATCCCAAAATCAAAAAGCTATGGCGGATATATCTACGCCCATTGGGGGCGTGGCAAATCGGGTCAAACTGTATCTTCTACAGTTTTAAAGCTAGAACGCCCAAATTTGGCACGTGGGTTACTGTTACGATTCTATAAGGATCGCCCAAAAAATTTTACGGCCACGCCTACTAGGGGCGTGGCAAATCGGATCTGAAGATATAGTGATTTTACTAGTTTCGTTATATTTTGAGCACTATTGATGCTAGAGACTTGAGACTTGGTATATATACTCGGGTTAACATCCCACAATCGAAAAGCTATGGCGGGTATATCTACGCCTTCAGGGGGCGTGGCAACTAATATCAGCTTATATCTCCCACAGTTTTAGTGCTAGAAGCTTCAAAATTGAATCGATTCCCCAAAAATTATTGTTACGCCCCAAAAGGGGCGTGACATACAGAAAAATACCCTGTAATTTTCGCATTTTTCGAATGTAAGCATCCAAACTTTACAGTTATATTCCTGAACGCCCACTCTATGCACATGTCTACGGCCACTGGGGGCGTGGCAAATCAAAACTGAAAAATGTGCAGCTTCTGAGCCAATAACGCGCCAAATAATGACTTTGTGACCTTTGACCTTGTCTTTTGATTTGTTAAATTATATATATATCTGTTTGAAAAGAATATTTTATTAATACAAAATAACTAAATAAGGAAAATATAACAAAAATATCAACATGACCGCACCGGGGTTCGAGCCCACACCTCTACGCTCACCAACGAACTTAAATCACATGTTCAGAGTTGCCACCTCTCTCATTTTGAGAGATGCCACCTCTCTCGATTTAGGTGCGTGTGTTTGCTAAGGTAAGGGTTCGATCCTAATTGAAACTGTCTGGCCACCTCCAATGAAAAGTTTTAGTCTGCAGCTAATTTGAGCGGCGAAAGTGGGGATTTAAGGTTAAATTTTAAAAAATATAATGTGATAGATGCCCCTGTGTGCTGCTGGGACGTGAAATAGTATTTCGCTGTCGGTTGCGTCCGACAGCAACGTTCTTACTTGTTTTTGTTTTGCCTTTGTGGTTGTTACGTAAGTTGTCGTTGTTCTCCTATTTGTTGGGCTAGGCGAAGTCCGATGGATCATTGCTGTTGTTGTTGTTGCATCCGTTGTTGTAGTAGCTGAAAGTGTTGGGTTGTTATTTGGTTATTCGGATGCTGTCGTCGTTGTGATCACAGTTTTCGTTGTTCCTACTGTTGTTGCTGAGTAAATTGCTGTGAATCATACAGCTCCGCTTGATGTTGTTGTTATCCAGTAAGTTTCTCTTGAAGTAGTACCGAATGTCCTCGGCTACTGATGAACAGGAGGGTCCCTAAAGTAGGGTAAGCTAAGGTAACTCACAAATACAGGAACTGACCCCAATATTAGTTGGTCAGGTTCACTGCATTGTAAGTAAATTTAATGCATTTGTGGAATTTTAAGAAATCTCCAATCCTTGCCCAGTTCAAGGTTATTTGCATTCATGTTACTATTTACGATCCCAGGTCTTGTGTGGCACTGTCCCCAAGTTAAGCATTGTGCTCAAGTAATCCTGTCTAATCCTCCCGTGACCTGTCATCCATTTCAGCCATCTGCTCTAGCAGTAAAACGTCTTCATGTTAATGCATCAATATATATATTTATTTCAAAATAGATAAAAAAATAACAATCAAAAATAATGAATCATCGAGTCCAAATCAGTCAAATAGTCGCCAACGGTTGTATCAGGCGTATCAGTCGTAATACTTGCTCCATCTTCAGTTTAGATCAAAAGGTGAGCTTTTTGGCCGCAGACGCACTTCCTGATCTTCAGCTCCAGTTTGTTCAGCTGCGAAAGCAGCTCTGCGCAGAGCTTGGCACGGTCTGGGCAGCCCTCGCAGGGCTTGCCGCCAGGTCCGCATGGCTTGCAAGGACATGATGGCTTCCTAGTTGTTGTTGGCTTCCTGGTTGTCTTCTTTGTTGTCTTCCTGGTAGTCCTCTTCGTTGTCTTCCTTGTTGTCCTCTTCGTTGTCCTCCTTGTTGTCCTCTTCGTTGTCCTCCTTGTTGTCCTCTTAGTTGTCCTCCTTGTGGTGGTTGGTTTCTTAGTGGTTGTTGTTGTTGTTGGTTTTGTTTTCTTAGTGGTTGTTCTCTTCGTCGTGCACGGAGCTTTGGTTGTTGTGCACGGAGTGGTTGTAGTGCACGGAGTGGTTGTAGTGCATTCCGTAGTCGTCGTACATTTTGTGGTTGTTGTGGGGCACCCACAGTTGGTTGAGCCGAGATTGACACAACTGAAGAGCACGATGCTCGCTGGAAGGAAAGATAACGATTATTCGCAGTCCTTAAGGCTCACACGATACGAATTTACCAATCAAACAGGCAATGGCGAATTTCATATCGAAGTATTCCTTGGACAACCTTCACACCAAACAGAAGCGAAAGCAGATACTGATGCCTTTACCGAGCCAAACTCCCCATTTTATAGGGCTCGTCCAGCTGCCAGATGATGAGCTGTAACTAATTTAACGAGGTAAGACAATTGGGTAAACAGACATCAGTAAAGAATATATAAATAAATTAAATTTGTTTGATCTGAGCTTCTGATGGATATTTCAGTTATTTGTATAATTTAAAATAAACACCGATCGTTGCCCAGTTCAAGGTTATTTGCATTCATTTTACTATTTATAATCCCAAGTGAAAAATGTAACTCTTTCGACTATAACGAAAGATGGCAAAAAACATCAAGTTGGTTGTATGCAGGAGTTGTCTTCCAACTATCCTTTCTATATCCTTTAGTCTGCTTTATATCCACTAACACCATATATCTGTTCCACATCTCTCTCCCCATTTACAATTTGCAGGAGTTGCCCGATTTCTCTCGCAATCCTTGCTGTACTTATAAGTCGATATTAAGCTCTGAATAAGTCTATTGATGGCAACTCTTATTTCAAAGAGATATGGAATATTTTCTAAGCGCAGCGAAAAAGGGAATCATGTGAATAATAGGTTAGTAAAAACCTTCTTCATCAGGACAACGAGCTGTGTGGATCTGGCCACTTTAGAAATCGCCTAGTCTTATCAGCGTATCATATTTTCATTCGTGTTTCCAGCGTGAAGCTACGCAGTTTCAATCCACTCTGCAGGACCCAGTGATAGATAAAGTGTTTAAGAATTTTATAGCTTCCCTCATTTCCCTCAAATGGATATAAAAAACGTATATCAAATAGTAGAGACGTTGGCTTTTAGCAGATACATATGTTTGGATATCCATAATACGATCTGTGTGTTTTTAATAGGGTGCATCTGGAATTCAAGTTGTTCCAGATGTAATTTCCCATTTTACGAAAGGGAAATGAGCATATTATTTTTGTGCCATGTCCATCTTGCTATCCGTCCATCCGTCCATTTGCTCATCCGTCCGCCCATCTGTCTGTATAAAGAATGATTTTGCAGTTGACTCATGACGTGGTATATCGAAAAATAGTTTCAAAAAGAGCACTCCTGTAGGAAAAACCTTATTCATCAGAAATTCAATATATTCTGAAGCATTTCATAAACGCAGACAAAATTCAAATCCAAAAACATGTGATGGCAGTAAAGAGTCTTCAAGTTAATGCAACATTTATATATATTTCAAAGTGGATAAAAAAAATTAACAATCAGAAATAATCAATCAACGGTAGTCAACGGTTGGGGCCTATCGGTCGGCAATACTGGGTCCATCTTCTGTTTAGGGCAAGAGGTAAATGCTTTGTCCGCAGACGCACTTCCTGATCTTCCGCTCGATAGCCTTCAGCTGCGAGAGCAGCTCAGAGCAGAGGGGGCCACGGGCTGGGCAGCCGAGGCAGGGCCTGCCGCCAGGTCCGCATGGCTTGCATGGATGCGATGGCTTCTTGGTTGTCTTCCTTGTTGTCCTCCTTGTTGTCCTCCTTGTTGTCCTCCTTGTTGTCCTCTTCGTTGTCTTCTTAGTTGTCCTCTTAGTTGTCCTCCTTGTTGTCCTCTTAGTTGTCCTCCTTGTGGTGGTTGGTTTCTTAGTGGTTGTTGTTGTTGTTGTTGGTTTTGTTTTCTTAGTGGTTGTTCTCTTCGTCGTGCACGGAGCTTTGGTTGTTGTGCACGGAGTGGTTGTAGTGCACGGAGTGGTTGTAGTGCATTCCGTAGTCGTCGTACATTTTGTGGTTGTTGTGGGGCACCCACAGTTGGTTGAGCCGAGATTGACACAACTGAAGAGCACGATGCTCGCTGGAAGGAAAGATAACGATTATTCGCAGTCCTTAAGGCTCACACGATACGAATTTACCAATCAAACAGGCAATGGCGAATTTCATATCGAAGTATTCCTTGGACAACCTTCACACCAAACAGAAGCGAAAGCAGATACTGATGCCTTTACCGAGCCAAACTCCCCATTTTATAGGGCTCGTCCAGCTGCCAGATGATGAGCTGTAACTAATTTAACGAGGTAAGACAACAATAAAAAATATATAAATAAATTAAATTTAATTTTTGTGCACACAGATACTTATTTAATCTGAGTCTGTGAGCAATATTTCACCTATTTGTAGAGTTTTAAATAAATTCCGATCGTTGATAAGTTCAAGGCTAATTGCAATAATTTTACGTTTTATAATCCCAAGTTCTAAATGCCACTCTTTCGGCTATAGCCAAAGGCAACAACAGACACTTCTGCTTGGAGCCTTCTTCTTATTTTACCAAGGATTCTTTATACTCATATACACTTGACACCTAAAAAGGGATGTTCGGGATATATTAGCATGTAAAATTACATTGTATCGAAAGTTGATCCAGCCATCCAGTGCGGAGCTCTGATCATTTACATGAACAAGTCGAACAAGAATATGCTTACTCGCTAAGTGAACTTTTACCGAATAGCCCACTAAGACAGTGTCGAATTGGGATATGAACATACAGATATCTTCGCGCCTAGACGCTTCAAAGGCCCCAACACGTTATATCTTCTATAGTTTTAGAACTAGAAAAGTAACAAGTAAGAAAACTCTAGTCGAGACCGCTCGACTAGGGTATACCCTGAACCCTGCAATGAACCGCTATTCCGTGCATTCTCCGTTTCTTTTATAAAACATATGTGTATGTATGTTCATTACAAGCAACACACTCACACACACACAGAGAGGCGCACGCACACACAAGCGGAAGTCGGTGTGTCAGCTGTTCTTTGGCTGCTATTTGCATGCGATGTTATGGGAAATTAAATGTTAAATAACTTTTTTTCTAGACTAACGATTTTGATCAAACTTGTTGGGCGTGATCATGTCATCCATATGTATGTGTGTGCCAAAGCACAAGTCTCTAGTATTTAATATACGGAAGTTACAAATTTGAGGCG
This sequence comes from Drosophila mercatorum, assembly GCA_961210405.1. Taxonomy (NCBI): domain Eukaryota; kingdom Metazoa; phylum Arthropoda; class Insecta; order Diptera; family Drosophilidae; genus Drosophila; species Drosophila mercatorum. The sequence goes on along the minus strand of CAUIUS010000015.1, from coordinate 481,626 downwards.
AAGGGGGCGTGGCACCCAAAATTTAACAAAAACCGAAATTGCGTAATATCCAAATAACACTAAATGTTAAATTTGCAGACTCTAGCTAGAAAGATGAATTAGATAGAATTTTATAGCTGAATTTAGATTTTGGTTTTTAATCGATAACATTAAAACGATGATAGTTATCGATTATTTGAAACAAACTCGATCTTTTCGTGCTATACAGGAACCTACATAAAAAATTTAAAGTCTCTAGCTCTTGCAGGTTCTGAGAACGACGCGTTCATACATACGGACAGACGGACGGAAAGACGGACATGGCTATATCAACTCGGCTTGTCATCCTGATCAAGAATATATATACTTTATGGGGTCTGCCACGCCTCCTTCTGCCTGTTACATACATACGCCTTTCAACAAAAACATTATACCCTGATTTCCCATTTTCAATGGGTTCAGGGTATAAAAATTAGATAATTAGGCTATGTGACTCCTCTTTGGGAGCATGGCATTTCGAAAAATACCCTGTAATTTTCATACCTTAGGAGCGTAAGCCTCAAAATCTTACAGCAACGTTTCTTTAGACTCTTCAAAGGATGGGAAGGGGAAAATCGGGAGATACTGTATCTAAGTTTTACCGTGAATGCATTGAAAATGGGAAATCAGGACATCCCCTGAAATTCAAGTATTAAATTATGTATATATCGTACATCTTTGAGTTCGTATAAAGTGCACACATACATATATTCAAATGCGCGTATCCTCGTTTGTATTGTGTGAAGCTTAGATTTGATCGACGCCACTCAAGCAGAGAAATGGCGATGACGGTAAAGCGATGTCGGTAATGCGATGCTCGTCATTGTAGAGTCGTGGGTCCACTTTGAGGTGGCGTCGGGCTTCTTTAATTATACGCTGAACCCATTGAAACTAGGAAATCATGAAAAAGTATTGTCACTCACAGTGGCCAATCATGACTCTGAATAAATTTGTCGTTAAGGCATCAATTTCTTAAGTTCAATAATATGACTGACCATACAGGGCTGTGAATTGGGGCATAGCCGGCCGGACTAGCAAATAGAAAGCCCCCAACGGGTTGGTGATATTTTGAAATATTGATTTGTTTCTTTTGGGCTATAAACTCGCTAAATGTTCCCGTTTTAATGTTATCCATTCAAATTCCTATCGTAATTCAGTTAATAAATTACATCTCGTACATCTTTGAAGCTACAGTCTCCCAATTTCGTACATAGTTTCATGCCCATTTTATACGATTTTCATTTTTGATATATATTTGCACAGAGCGCAAAGAATGTTTGCAATATAAGCTTTTCGCAGGGTATCTCCTAGTCGAATAGGCTTGACTAGAGCACTTTTATTTATCTTAGAGTACATTATATTACTATTGACCTTCTCTACTTATTTAGCCAAAATATTCAGGGCGTGGCAAATTGGGAAGAAATATGTCTTACAATGTGTTGAAACTGTAAAAGTGTTGAACATCATATATCGATCAATATCGATAGTTACTGATACATATTAAGTAATTAATCAAATCCAAAAACATGTGATGGCAGTAAAGAGTCTTCAAGTTAATGCAACATTTTTATATATTTCAAAGTGGATAAAAAAAATTAACAATCAGAAATAATCAATCAACGGTAGTCAACGGTTGGGGCCTATCGGTCGGCAATACTGGGTCCATCTTCTGTTTAGGGCAAGAGGTAAATGCTTTGTCCGCAGACGCACTTCCTGATCTTCCGCTCGATAGCCTTCAGCTGCGAGAGCAGCTCAGAGCAGAGGGGGCCACGGGCTGGGCAGCCGAGGCAGGGCCTGCCGCCAGGTCCGCATGGCTTGCATGGATGCGATGGCTTCTTGGTTGTCTTCCTTGTTGTCCTCCTTGTTGTCCTCCTTGTTGTCCTCCTTGTTGTCCTCTTCGTTGTCTTCTTAGTTGTCCTCTTAGTTGTCCTCCTTGTTGTCCTCTTAGTTGTCCTCTTAGTTGTCCTCCTTGTGGTGGTTGGTTTCTTAGTGGTTGTTGTTGTTGTTGTTGGTTTTGTTTTCTTAGTGGTTGTTCTCTTCGTCGTACACGGAGCTTTGGTTGTTGTGCACGGAGTGGTTGTAGTGCACGGAGTGGTTGTAGTGCATTCCGTAGTCGTCGTACATTTTGTGGTTGTTGTGGGGCACCCACAGTTGGTTGAGCCGAGATTGACACAACTGAAGAGCACGATGCTCGCTGGAAGGAAAGATAACGATTATTCGCAGTCCTTAAGGCTCACACGATACGAATTTACCAATCAAACAGGCAATGGCGAATTTCATATCGAAGTATTCCTTGGACAACCTTCACACCAAACAGAAGCGAAAGCAGATACTGATGCCTTTACCGAGCCAAACTCCCCATTTTATAGGGCCCGTCCAGCTGCCGCTACTGACGTTGCATATTAATTTTAGATCTGAACAATTGCGCAAATACGTGCAACTAAATTCTTACGCAAATATTGGCTTATCCACTGGTGACAGGTTGCACGTTAAATATAGACAGCCAAATTTGAAACTTTCCGAATACTCCTTGATATGGTATGGTCAGAAAGCGAATCAAAATTGGAAACTCATTAGAGAGAAGAGTCACAAGAAACCATACTGATTATTTTACTACAGGAATCTTTAAAATATATAATATACCGATTGCTGGTACCCGTAACCGAACCTGTAACCCCATGTAAGTGGAAATAAACGTGGTGATCTCGTACAGAATATATTTTATATATTTAACTCAATCCCGATCGACAACCTTGTCGATTTAGTCCATTTATCCGTAGGTCCTTGCGCCAGGTAGGTCAGTTCATGAAGAAGAAAAAGCCTTTTTGCTGCAACTTTCTCCGATAACACGAACGGATCAAGATTATTTTTAAAAATATTTATAAATCTGTGTCAAATTTAAGTCCGACGCACCAACCAGACTACAAGACATATAGTTCATTAGATATAATACCTGTAGAGTTAGGACTTATAACACGAAAATGTAATGACTAAATTACTATAGAGTCCCTCTTACGATCGACTAAAAATTATATATTCAGCTCAGCTCAGCTCAGCTCAGCCTTACAGCTAATATTGACAAATTTTGCATTCGCAGATCTATCATTGTCCAGCTCTACGGATGAAAATGGATATTGACTTATATTATACATGTATATAAAGCAATATACCAAAGTCTTAAGGACTTTGAAAGAAGACTGTCCCGCACGCATTCGATAAGCTAACTGGCCTTTTGAAGTGCTTTCTTTATAAGCCTTAATATATGCCGCTAGCTCAACACTGACTACAAAATACATTCCGAATTATAGAATTGTTTATATTAGTGTGAAGCTTATTTAATCTGAGATGATAATAAGAATTGAAGCTTAAGCTCAGCTCTTATCCTTTCAGATATAGCTTGAGTGAAGTGAGGATTCCGTGGAAGGAGCTTAATTGATTTAGATCCATTTATCATTATGATTTCCTTTTGGCAGCCCAATAAATAACAAATGGAAATGATATATCAAATAACGTAAAACAGCATATATTTTTTTCAGTTAAATTTTGATTAAAAGATTTTGGGAAAACAAGTTAAGTTAAGTTACAAATTAGTCAACAAATTGCAATGACTAGAACCGCCTTTGGCCTAAGTCATCAGGTATTGGGGCTGTCCGCAGACACAGCTCCTTATCGTCCGCTTAAGTCCTACGACTAGGTCCAAAAGCTCCGAGCATAGCGATATGTGGGAGGGGCAGCCGTCGCAGCGCACTCCGCCGGGTCCGCAGAGATCACAGTGGTCCAACGGTGGTTGTGGTGTTGTTGTTGATGGTGTTGTCCTCGTCGATGTTCCTGTAGTGGTTCGTATCGTGGTTGTTGGACAGGGTGTTGACAATGGGCAAGGCGTTGTGGTGGGGCAAGGTATTGTTGATGGGCAAGGGGTTTGTGTTGGGCAGGGTGATGTGGTTAATATTGGGCAAGGTGTTCTTGTTGGGCAACCTGTGGTTGTTGTTGCTGCTGTGGTTGTTGTTCGTCTTGTTGTCGTTGTTGTTGTGCAAGGTGTTGTTGTTGTTGTTGTACAAGGTGTTGTTGTCGTTGTTGTTGTGCATGGTGTTGTTGTTGTTGTTGTTGTTGTTGTTGTTGTTGTTGTTGTTGTTGTTGTTGTGCACGGTGTTGTTGTGGTTGTGCAAGGTGTTGTTGTGGTTGTACAAGGAGTGGTTGTTGTTTCTGTTGTTGTGCAAGGCGTTGTTTCTGTTGTTGTTTCTGTAGTATCTGTTGAGCATGTTGTTTCTGGTGTTGTGCAAGGTGTTGTTGTCCGTCTAGTTGTTGTCCGCTTCGTCCGTTTCCTCGTTGTCCTCCTAGTCCTTCTTCTGGTCGTTCTCCTTGTCCTTCTTCTGGTCGTTCTCCTTGTCCTCCTTCGTGTCGTTTTCCTGATCGTACGAGAGTTCGTTTCCGGCGGGCATTCGGTAGTCGGAATAGTTTGGCAATCCTCTTCCCCCGGAGAGGTAGGCAGTGTCGTGGCCGGACTCGACGTCTCGCTCTCGCACTCCGCTGACGTGAGATCCACAATGCTCAGGAGCACGATGATCGCTAGGAGAATGCAACTTGATTAGTTAGTCTGTCGAGCTATATACCAATTATCAAATCAGATTACCAATGAGGCAACTAATCAATAGTTTCATGGCTTCTGGATTTCTGCTGCCCAATGCTCTGGGCGTGAAAACAAAAACTGTTCTTCGACCAGGCCAACTGGCATGTTATATAGGGTCGCCGTCGCACTTAAACGGTTGTGCGCGTGTGCAAACATCACCAATTGCGCAAATAAATAATATTATAAATAAAACTCAACTTAATTTTTAAGCAAATCGAACGCAAGCAGCTAATACGATAAATATAGTCCGTGCTCAACAATTTCTTATATCAATATTTGTTCGTAGGCAAGATCTGAAAAGTGGAGCGCAGCGTAGTTAGCACATACATAGATCGTGCGCTCATCCTTGCAGTGTATTGGGAGGCTCTCTTTGGGATAAGTTGAGCATCTCTGAGATCACTAGCTCTATGCGTACGTACGTGTTGACATACACATACGTACATCTATAGATTTTCAATTGGCAAAAGTTCTCAAACGTCAGTCCTTACAGGGTATCTATTCGATGTATATCAATTAGATGCCTTTGGGGTATCTAGATTTGCTTGTCAGTATCTAAAAGTAGGACTCAATAGATTATTTATAGTTATTGGACAGTATATTGGTTTTGTGCAATGTCCGTCATGCTGTCTATCCGTCTGTGAGTCAGCACTTCTACACTATTGAAGCTAGAGTCTTGAAATTTGGATTATACTTGCATATAGTCTCGTTTGATAAAGTGGCCAGATTTTCCCAATAAGCCCACTATGTGCGTGACAAATCGGAAAATGCTTTTTTCGGTATCTCAAATCGTATCTGCATATATAGAGATTTTATAATTTATGTTCTATTTTGAGTACTATTGACGCTAGAGACTTGAGACTTGGAATATATACAGTCAGGTTAACGTCCCGCGATCGATAAATTATGGCGGATATATCTACGTACCCCTGTGGGTGAAAAAGTATTTCGCAGTCGTTTGTAGCCGACTGCAACGTTCTTTCTTGTATATCTATAGATTCACTCATACACGTATCTTTTTAGGGTATCTAAACGTATATCAATTTGATGTCTTTGGGGTATCTAGATTTGCTATCTATGATATCTGCGAATGTTATATAATAACATATTCATATGTAAATACATATGTACATATGTATATACACTTACATTTCTATATATTTACTCAGATATGTATCCTTACAGGGTATATATACGTATGTCAAATTTCATCTTGAATGGGGTGTATATACATACACATATGTATGTACATGTATAATATACATTAATTCTATAGATTTGTAAGAAAACAGGATAGTTCGTTATCATATGGAACACATAAATGCCTTTACAGGGTATCTACACATATCTAGATGTATGTCACTTGCTTCTCTTAGGTGTACGTACATGTGTAGCCACTCATATAAGTATATCTATACACATAAGTATATGCTTATACATAATGTAAATCTATAAATTCATTTATGTATGTATGCGTATCCTTAAGGGATATCTATACATACATATGTATGTACATCAGTACATTATTTACACATCTGTGCTAGTTCCTAAAAGTAAGTTCATCAGAGAAGTAGTTATCATATATGTATGTATGTACATCACGTATGTAGATCGTAGTAATCATACATGGCACATAGCCCTCCGTAGAGGGTATCTGCATATGCATATCGAATTTCTCCTCGTTTTTCTTTTTTTGGGGTATCTAGAATGCGAGCAGTTATCAGCTAAGATTTCAGCCTGTTTTCGTCGCGTTCTATTGAGGCTGGCCTCATATTCCTGTTTTGCTTGGCACGTCAGCAACTTGTTTCGCCAGTTGGATGTATGTACATAAATGTACATACATATGTACATAGCTTGGCAATGTATGTAAAATGCATACTTACATTCATTTCGTGTTTATTGACACAGTGTGTAAAGGCAGCCAACTGTAAGAGATCAGCTAATAACTGCGCATTTCAAATAAAACATTCTGACCCATATGCACACATACACACACATACAGTTATATTAATGTTTGTAGAGGGGAAATGCGCATCACAAAACGTAACAACAACATTCGTAAGATGAAGCAGCGCAGCTGAGGGGAGGGAGGCAGAGATGAAACCCAAAAAAGTACAATGAACCTTCTTCAAACTTCGCTGTCTTGGCAGCGACGCTGGCAGCGCGGCGCAGAGCCGCTATGCTGCAAGCTGCCCTCTTCTAAAGTATGTACAAACAGCATATATACATGCATACATATGGATGTACGTACACTCGAAAACGAATGTATGTGTAGAGCAAAACGCACAACAAAGTAAAATGCAAGAGGAATTGTAAAAACAAACAATTTGCTGTTGCAGCGACCGCTGCCGCTGCCGCTGTCGCTGTCGCTGTTGTTGGGGCTGCAAGTTTGCTGCTCTCGCGGCGCGCTGCAGCTATTACATGCGACGCTGGCAGCGCTGCCACTACGACGAGCCCATGCATATCAAAACAAGTTCCGTTCCACACAAATGCCAGCACGTTTCGAAATTTCCGACAACGACGACGACGCATCATAACAATAACAAAAGCCCGGCCAACAAAACATTTTGGAAAACGAAACAGTGCATAAAAAGCGGCTGCAGCGCACCACCAACAGCAACAATAACAATAACAACAAAAACAATAGCTTACAACTGTTGACGTTGCGAAGAAGCTGCAGCCTGCAGTCGCTGTCGTAGTCGCAGTCGCAGTCGCAGTCACAGTCGCAGTTGATATTGGGTTTGCAGACGTAGCGGCGCAGCATAAATCTTAGGGTGGCCCTAAACCATTTCATGAATCCAGCTAGATATTTCAATATAAATTAAGCTTTATTATTTATTTATTTATTTTAATTCTAAACTATATATATAAAATAATTGTTATTTTTATAATATATTCAATAATAAAAATTTAATATTGTAAAATTAAAATAATCCATATAATATATTACACATTCTTCATTATCTTAATAACACAATATTTAAATATATGTACTTTCTTTTGCGTTACAAGATATGTACATACATGTATATTTTCTGACGATTATTAGTACAAAGAAACAAGTGTGCTATAACAATAGGAAGGAACACGAATCCTAATTGTAACCCAATGCCCAATTAGCAAAGGCACTGGAAACCGCCAAGTGACCCACCGAGTTGGTAGCATTATCAGCATTCCCCTTAAAGTTCATTAAAAAATAAACCATTCTCTCAAATTTCTAGCTCATTTGGGCTTATACTGCTGTTGCTGTCGCTGTCGCTGTCGCTATCGCTGCCGCTACCACAGCCGATGTTACTGTTGTTATTTCTTCTTCCTGTTTCACGCTCACACAACACACACAAAGAGACACATACACACACACAGACACACATTTTAACGGCACCACGTCACGTGCGCTCGCGCTCTCGCGCATTGCGGCTGCACTGTGCGTTTGCCTTTGTTGTTTTTGCGAATGCTTCTGCTGGTGCTGTTGGCGCAACGTCACAAGACTGCGACTGCGACTGCGACTGCGACGGCGACAGCGACGGCGACTGCGACGGCAACTGCGCCAGTCAAAGTAAAAGCCAGCGACAGAGGCAGCGTTTAGTTTGCTTTTGCTTGTGTCATTGCAGTGTGTGTGCGGGTAGGAGCAGAAGCTGAGAAACAGAGCGAACGATCAAAAATAATTCAAAATACAAAACAACAAACCAAACCAGCAGCTAGCTAAGAACCTTTGTAAATTTTTGCAAATTTATCGTCTATTTTTTTCGAGTGTATCTACATATACATATGTACATATATGATAGTTTCGACGTGCAAGTGTATGTGTGTGTAAAAAAAATACAAAATTAAAATTTAAAAAAAAACCAACAATAAGAAATTGTTCGTAATACCAATGGTAAATACAAAACAACAAATTCATACATACGTGCATTGTGTACATACATGCATACATATATAACATACTGTATTCATCACTACACTTGCTCACATACATACATATGTATCTCCGCGTACACCCAAAGAAATTTTTGTATATACATATACTGTTTGCGCTAGTGTGTATGTTTGTATGTGAGTGTAAAAGTAATTTCGGTTCAAAGTGCAGGGCGCAGCGATGTCGATTTTTGCTGCTGCTGCTGCGGACCAGTTCGTCAGCTTTTGGCTTTGTTTTTAGCATGTGCCCTTTTCAGTGCGCAATACATACGTACTCACATACATACGTACATATGTATGTACAGTGTGTGAATGTAGTTTACTTGTACGGGGTGGGGCGGGGCGCTGCCAGCATGCACAACAGACACATTTTGTACATAACGCGCGTGCTTTTCTCATACATATTTGCGCTTCTCCCTGTTCACCTACACACCAAAGCACATTCGCTCACATATACCGTATACACGCATGCACACACATACACATATATAGAAGAAAAAACAGTACAAGCACGCGCAAGCTCCATGAAACGCTCTTGCTCTCTCTCTCTCTCTCTCTCTTTCACGCTCTCCCTTAACAGCTTGCGCTCTTCGTCTCGTCATCTCTCACCGTCTCTTGCTCTGTCGCTGTAGTTGGCGCTGTTGGCAGTTTGTCAACGTTGGCGTTGCCGCCTGCCGTTTTCATTATTCGTTGTTTAGCCGTGCCGTGCGCGTCGTCGTCGCAGCAAACAGCAGGCGACGTCAGTCCGTTGCGTCAGTAATAACAATCTACTATTTTTTTTCCAATTTGGCAACAAATAAGATTTCAAACAAAACAAAAAGTAGGTGCACAACATACAACATCCTTTTTTGAAAATATGATATACATAAGTGTGTACAAATATCAAAAATGCAAATAATAAAAATACAAAAAAAAAAACCAAACGGAGCAATTTCGTGGTTTAGCTTTTTTCGCTGTTCTCGAGTGTGTTTGTGTGTGTGTGTGTGCGTAAGCTTTTTTTCGTGCCCATGCCACAAAGCGCGTGCCTTGGCTCATGCAGCTGTCGTCTTTGGCGCTGTGTATATATGTGTGTGTGCTATATTGTTTTTAATAAATTTTATAAATACTAGCATGACAAAACTCGCAACATACATACGCACATACATACGTATGTAACGGCAACAACATTAGCAAAGCAGCGCTGCCAACGTCGGCACAATTCTGACTTTGACTTCAACCAGTTCCCAGTTCTCTCTCTCTCTCTCGCGCTCTCTCTGCCTCTCGCACTGGCAATGTCCTTTATCCGACTCCCACACCCACACACACATACAAGACCTCGCTCTCCCTCTCTCGGGTTACTCACTCTCTCGGCTGCTAGACAATCGCTTTGCTATTTTTATATGCAGTAGCAGCAGCAGCGCAGCAGCAGCAACTAATTGCTCTCTCGCCTTATGCACGCTGCCAACACAATTTTTTTTGTTTTCGAAATTAGCAACAATAATAAACCGACGTTACAACGAAATTTAAAGAAAGTGCGTGGCTACGTTATTGTGGATCTCTTTACCAGCCACTGTACGTGTATGTGTACGTGTATGTGTATGTGTGTAGTAGTGGATCCATCTCTGCCCGCTCCACACTGACTGCGTGTCTTCTCTCTTTGTGTGCGAATCTGAACCTAAAGAAAACCCTCGCTCCACGAGAACTTTTTTGTTGAGTGTGTGTGAGTGTGTGTGCCTCTCTGTTTGCTTTGCTTTCTGTTGAGCTGCTCTTTTGTTTTTATAAGCTCCTCGCTTGTTGTTGTTGTTGTTAGCAAATTCACTTTCGACTTGGTCAACTTCGTTTAACTGCACTTTAATCAAAAAAAAAATAATAATAATAATAACAAACGTGCGTAGAAAGTCCCCAATGCAAATAGAGATCTATACATACGTTCATACGTACATACATACACACATACAAGTTGCTTACGAATGACTTTGAAAGCAAAGACCGCGAGCAACTGGCGCCGTGGCTACTTGCATATATGTATGTATGTACATACGTACGTATGTATGTATGCGTCATTCAGCACAGAACTACTTGCAAACATACAGCCAAACATACATATAGACGTGCATACCGTACACACACGTACACACATACATATGTATATATTTTGCATCTGTTGCGATAACAAGCTTGAAACTAGAGATGGCCACGTGACATCAGCGCAGCATAGCCCACACGTCCCAGCTCACACGCACGATCACTAGCACTATTATTTGGGTGAGCTTGCCCGACTACGAAATACCCTGCACAAGTACCTTTCTTCTAGTTGACAAATTGGAGTTGGAAGACCTACAGATATTACAAAATTGCAATATTTCGTAATAGCTTAGTCTGATTATGAAGGAATCCCCTAAATGTCCGAGTTCATGCAGATGGGACATATCTAGTCGAACTGCATACCCTGTAAAATACTTGTATTCATACAAACATACATATCAGTATATCTCCATAAACAGGTACTTTCCCGTTAATAGCAAAATCTTTCTTAAGCTTCATTACTTACTGGCGATGATCAAGAGTGTATATCAGTTTCTCATACTCGAACCTGAGATAAATCGGTTTATCTCTCTGAATCATCGCCATGTGTCTTATACATCGATATATGTGCATTCTACTATATATATGTATATGTATAATATATATATGTACATATACATGTATGTTCGTATCATAATTGGGTTTTGCTTTAGGCACTTCAAAGTATCAAGTTTCACAGTATCGAGTGACCATATAGCAACGATCTGCAGCACTTTTCGCTTGGATTTATTTACATACACGACTTTTTTGTTTGTTTATACAGATAAACAATATGCAATATATATATATATATATGTATATGTATGTATATAATTAGTTTCATATTAGTTGATCGTGAAAGTTAAATGATTTTATTTTTTGTCTTTTGCCTTTTTGACTTTTGCTTCTCAGACGTTTAGCGCTTCGTTTAGGATTAAGTTTGACTGCGTTTGCAATAGCCCCCCTCCCCCTCCCCCCCTCTCTCTCTCTCTCTGCTACCCTAGCCACCCCTGGCTCAGGTACGCGCTGCGAGCTCGAAAGGTTTCTTTCACACGATGCTCTCACCCGAAAAGGAATGAAAGATGGAAAGAAAGCCTGACGAACTCTGACGACAATGGGCCATAAAGTATTGGGAATTATGATGAGGCGTCTAAGGTGCGACCCTTGGCCCACTGGGGTTGCCTTGCTCTTGCTCGATACAGGGTCGATTTCTGGTTCTGTTTCGGGTTCGGGTTACAAAGTTACTTCTGATAAGGCAGCGCCTGAGTTTCGCCAATGTCCACAAGTCACGTTCCCAAACGGTGACCGCAGCACGGCGGGTGTGTGGGGGGTCTTCACCGTCGTCCACTTTCTCGTCCTCGTCCTCTTCTGCTTTTTTCTTATTACTGTTAACTTGAGCAATTACTGCGAATTGTTTTCTATTTAAAGCGCTCTGCATTTGAATATTTAATAGAAATTTCCCACGCGCAAGTTTGTCAACCTTTATCACGCACGCACGTACGTTCTCTGACCCCCCCCCCCTCCCTTCCCCACCGCCTCTCTTACACTTCGTAACTGCGCTCTTTGCATTTGACAGAAACCGAAAATGTCACCCTGTATGCATAAATTCTCACAAGCACACACACATGCATGACAAAGCTCTGCTCCTGGCAACCCTGAGGCGACCATCAAATTGCGTTTAATGTCAAGGCAAAGCAAACAGAGAAAGAGAGAGAGAGAGAGAGCAAAGCAATAAAAATGCCGCCCACGCTTTACCGTAAATAAAGCTCCTGCCAGCCGAAAAAGCTTGCGTCGCCTGTCACACCAACATCTGTCTCGTAACTTCCTCTCTCCCTCTTTCTCTCGCTCTGCGGCTGCCGGCTGCAATATCCTTCAGTTGTTGCCCGCCAGGTGCTGAGTGTCGCATGGATCGACCCTTGACCTTTTTTATGAATTATGAACAGGGGGCTACTTATGACAAAGAAAAAAACAAAAACACAATGCTGCATTAGTTGTCAATGGTCTCTCTCTCTCTCACATACATGTAGCAGCAGCAGCTGACGTCGACATTCGACTTCGAATTCGCGCACGCGTCGATGTCATTTTCATTGATAGGGGACTGCAGTGTTGGCGTCGACGTCGGCAGCGGCGTCAGCGTCAATGCGCTGCAACTTGTTGTGGCCTGCGCTCTTTGCTTTTGTAGTTTGTATTTGTGTGTGTCGCGCGCATGTGTGTGTGCTGCCACGCAGTTGTGCACAATTAGCGCAAGCACAACAGCTGCCCATGATCGTTGCGTCGCAGCGCAGCACAACGCGCTCTTCTCTTAAGTTGCTTGCAAGAGCGCAGGCGACAAAAATGTCGCTGGCGTTTTGCGCATTTAATCGTAAATTTGTCATGCACCGTTTTTGAAAATAACAGTGTTGCATATGACAGATATTCACTCAGGCGACCTCGATATAATGAATGCTTGCTAAAATAATATATTTATACATACGTAATATTAATCAAATTAGAGTTGATCTTATCGATTGATATTTCGATTCGAATAGTGTCACTTTTGCTGGCTGTCGCTGCATATTACATATTGAAGTGTGATCCTAATATATCTGTATTCTGCTTTACTCTCATTCCAGCACGCATATGTACATACATACGTAAAAATTTTTAACAATATTAATCAAAAATAACGGTGCCTATTGCCAGTGCAATAACCAACCAAACAACCAACCAGCCAGCAACAACAACTAAAGTGCATCACACACCAAAAGCAGCAATAAGTAGCAAAAGAAGAAGAAGCAACAACAACAATAAGACTACCAAAATTTCAACTGTAAACGTGTCGACCCAAATCTAAGTGACTCCCTCTCTCTCTCTCTCTCCCTCTCACTCTTTCGTTTGTTCACTCTCTTCGTGTGCGTTGTTTGTGTGAGTGCGTTCGTGTGTGTGTGAGTGTGTGTGTTTGTCTGTGTGCGTGTGTGTGTGCTTGTGAGAGAGTGGGCGGCTGTGTGAGACGCGGCTATGTCATCGGGCGGCATAAAAAACCTACTGGAAGCTGCTCAGTACATTGAGCGGCAGGAAGAGCTCCAGCGTTCACCGTCGCTGGCGGCCAGCGTTGGCGGTCAGACCAAGGCGTTGCATTTCATCAATGGCTACACCAGCAGCCCCAAGAGCATCGTCCACAACAACAACAACAGTGCAAGCCAACTCAACAGAAACAGCACGCCAGCAGCAGCAGCAACAACAGCGACAGCAACGCCCGCCATCGAAAGCAGCCATAACGGCCTGACTAACGGCATCGCTGCAGAGGCAGGAGCAGTGGAAGCAGCGGCAATAGCGAGGTTCGCCCTCAGTCCATACAGTCAGCTGCTGTTCGGGCATGACTACGAGTACGATGCTGCTACGGTTGTTGTCGCCCCTGCCAGCAGCAGCCCTGGCCAGTTGGTGGAGTCAACGGCGAACGTAACGGGACGCCACAGCGAAAGTCACAGCATCATTTCGGGTGAGTTGTTAGCATTTAGAATTAAGTTGAGCTCCAACAAAAGCATGC